>JAHHUM010000378.1:0-358139 GCA_036173005.1 Crenichthys baileyi | reverse complement strand
AGGGTTACGCTATGCCAGTTCATGCTTCTATGATTGCAAGGTGTTGAGGTTGGAGTTGTAGTGGCAGGTGGGGGCCTGACAGACTGACTTGGCATCAGAGACTATGGCTTGGATCTGAAGATGACTGGACCCCTCAGAAACCAAAACCCATCCCAGTGTCCAGGTCATGCTGTGAGGCCACTGACCCCACTGACTGTGTGGACAGAAACCCTGCTGACCAACACAAACAGTGACATTACTGCCTCTCAGCAGGGAGACAAAACTCTGAAGGGCAGTGTGTGGGTGGGTTTGTCATGGATGTGCACATGGGTCACAAATTAAAGAGTGTATCAGGATGTCACTGTATCAGACCCTAAAACATCCCATGCTTTGAGTGGTAAATATTAGACTTTCAATACATCTTTTCTCACTCATGCTGAATGCATTATATTGTTTGTTTGCTTAAAAGTGGAAGCACCTTATATAATGTCATCAAATACTACATGTTAGCTTTTCTAGTTTAGTTATGAAACCATGTAGCAGTGATTCAACAGCTTGTAAAATCAACTGTAGCAGCACTAACTTCAGGCATTCAATTTTTTCTGCGACTGCTAATTCTTTTCATCATTGTGGAGGAATTCTAACCCTCTCTTACTCACTGCAGTTGGTATATTTCATTGTTTTTCGTTGTTTATGCACAGCTTCTTTTTTGACCCTTTAACTGGGTCATTGTGACACCATTTTGGACTTTGTCTTGTAGATTTGATGATTTTAGAATTATTTCACTTTTACATGATGCAATTTTGGGCTGCCCGGTGGCACAGTTGGTAGCACTGTTGCCTTGCAGCAAGAAGGTCCTCGGTTAGACTCCTGACTGGGGGTCTTTCTGCATAGAGTTTGCATGTTCTTCCCATGCATGCCTGGGTTTTCTCCGGGTACTAGATGGCAATAGGCGTGTGCATAGTTGTTGGTCCTGTGTGTTGCCCTGTGATGGACTGGCGACCTGTTCAGGGTGTACCCCTTGGCTTGTCTACATCTTCCACATTAGTCTCTCCACAGATTAATAGACTGATTCAGACTCTTCCATAGTTCAATAATCATTGTGGGAATTCTGAACTGTCACGATCTGGGTTTGAGGTGGACCAAAGCGCAGACAAGAGCTTGGCAGCAGCATGTTGAATAAGTCTTCAGCTTTATTCAAAAACGTTTTCAAAAAACGAAGCAAAAGCACTGCAGGTACAAAAGATAGACGAAATCCAAACTTACATAAGTTGACTCTGCAGGCACAAGGTAACACTTAACATAGTCGAAGGCAGTGAACCAAAGTGCAATGGCAGTGTAACGGAAGGAACCAGCGAGGAAACTAAGAACATGACCAACTAATATACCGAGGGAGACAAAAGGCAGATAATCAAAGGAACTAAGAAAAGGTGTGACAAGGAGACAGGGAGGCTGAAGGAACAATTGGAACTAATGCATAGACTAACACATGGCGAAGGGACTAATTAACAATAAAGAGAAAACCCAGACCTAAGCAAACCTATAGACAAAGACAAATAATCAAAAGAAGCATAAGAAAACTAGAATAACCATGAACTAAAGGAAACAGAGAAACTGGAGGAAACAGAAGAACAACAACAACATAAGACCTGGCAACCTTAGTATAAACGAAGAACCCATAAAGAGACCCAGATTACAAAAGTAAACAAGCCTAAAACCACACTGACTGAATTAACTAGAAAAGAAGCAGAGAACATGAGGACTAGAATTAATACAAACAAAATGTAAACAATAACTAAAGCTGACCTAACAGGAGGGAGAACTAGAACTATAAGGAACCATGCTAGAAGGGACTACAACTATAAAGGAAACCAACACAGAGAAAATAAGACTAATAAACTAGAAAAGTGAAAAAGAGAACAAATACCTAACCATAAATAAACACAGAGATACTAAACGGGAAACTGAACTAGGAAATCCAAGGAAACCAGAGCACTACCATAATGAATGATAATCATAATAATAATAATAATAATATCAATAACAACCACACAGAGAAAACCATACTAAGTCATAACTAAGATAGCAACAATAACCAAAAAAGCTATGAACGAGGAGAGATGACAACAAACACTAGGAGGAAATAAACAATCAGGAGCAAGACGAAATAAACAAAACAACCACGACTACCAAAATACTAAATATAAACATCTTAGATGAAAAGTAACTAAACACAAACAAAGTCCAAAATGTCGTACCCCGACATGAACATTTATTTTTACAGACTTTTTGATGTGTAGTGATTAATACAATTTTCTTTTCATTCACAGGACCTCAGTCCATTGTATGCATTGACCTTCTAGTGATTTCTGTCACTGAAAACAGTTCTTATTATTAATGCACTCTGTCAAACCTTTTCTGCCATGGCTTTAGAACCCTTTCATCATTTTAGACTGAGATCCTAAGAAAGTGCTCTTGGTTGTGCACTATGAAAGTGCTCATCCCATTTTTCTGATTTTGACGGGTGTCAAATAATGGATATTTACCCTTAACTAACTGTAATTGGTGCAAAAAAAAATTTATTCTACTGCATTTTCTCACTCAGACAAAAGCCCTGAAATGCAAAGATCTGTATCTATTTTAGCTCATATTTTTATAGTAGAAAAAAAAGAAGAGAAAATGTATTTGAAGAATCTGATTGCATTGATGTTTTTTTCCCCCCATTTAATACAGTCTATCGAAAAGCTCACACAAATTAACAATTTTTGTTATAAATCTCAGAGAAAACATTTTAAATCTAGATACAATGCTGTTTTTCAGTCAGTTGCAGCGTGGCTTAAAGTAAGCAACTATCACAGTATGGCAAGGTATTTAGCAAACAGTCATTAAAAAGGACCTTGATGTCTTCAAAGATAATTTTTTGGAGGAATGCCACCAGTTCCCACAGACTTTTAGTGCATCTGTTCTCTGCACAGAAATGTTAGTTTTAAATTTTAAAAAAGCAAAAAAAGGACATCCAAGTTGGCAACACTTGCACTCAAGAATTAAACATTATCACTTTAACCACAAATGCCTCAAGAATGTGTATGGACCAAAATAAATGCATGCAAGAAAAGGTGTAAATAAAAGGTGTGGTGAGAATTGCAGGGCGTGAAAGAAGCATGAGTGCATTATATCCGTGCGTTGATATGTTTTGCATCAATGAGCGCTGCCAGAAATGAGCAGCCCGGATTGACAGCATGGCAGGGCAGGCCTCTGGCCGACTGTGACCTTTGACAAGTCTCTGTTACTTCTCACCTCTGCAAAACAAGCTCTGTCATACCAATGCACACAACATCACATGCTCCTTTCCTCCACCCCTCATACTCCGTCTCTTCAATTAAAAGCTTAATGGATGTTTTCGCACTCTGCCACTTTGATGACAGCATCCTAATCTGCCAGTGTTGGGTCACTGAAGGAGGAGGGGAGGGGGATATCTTACAGGTTAGGATTGGGGCACTGACAGTATGATCATGGTCAGACACTGGAGAAGGAGGATTTTTTTTCTGTTTTCACACAATGTGGACCCAAAGGGGTGGTCCTGGTCAGGGCATCTCGCCGGAGAGCCTGGTCTCACCTCACTGACATGGAAGCCACCCCGGCTGTCACTTTACATCTCTGACGCCTAGAGAGGGGGACCATGAGCAGGCTGACAGGGGCAGCAGAAGGTGAGGAACCAAAATGCTTAAGACACACTTGGCTCAGAGCCAAACTCTGCTCCTCCTTCACTTTCAACTCCTTCCTCCTTGATTGCCCCCCTACCTGACACCTTAGACTATCAATGTGAACTTATATACTTTATGATCTTTCTAACCTTTACATGATGGGATTAAGATGGGATTAATCTTGGAGAAACAAGTTTCTCTTATGTTGAATAGTCCAGTCAGTCAGTCATTTTCTACCGCTTATTCCATAGTGGGTCGCGGGGAAGCTGGTGCCTATCTCCAGCAGTCTATGGGCGGGAGGCGGGGTACACCCTGGACAGGTCACCAGTCCATCGCAGGACAACACAGAGACATACAGGACAAACAACCATGCACACACCTCATTCACACCTAAAGGCAATTTAGAGAGAACAATCAACAGTCATGTTTTTGAGGGGGGAAGCCAGAGTACCCGGTTGAGAAACCACGCAAACAGGGGGAGAACACGCAAACTCCATGCAGAAAGACCCCTTGGCTGGGAGTCAAACTGAGGACCTTCTTGCTGCTAGGCAACAGTGCTACCAACTGCACCACTGTACTGCCCGTAATTTTTCACCCACTCTATAATTTACCAGATATTCATCCCGTCACACCGTGAAAGTATGGTAAAGATAGTGTACTCAAAATCAGTCAAAACAAAATGCACTGCAGCCTAAAGCTTATATTGGCATGCAGAAGGACCCCCGGCCAGGAGTCGAACCCAGGACTTTCTTGCTGCAAGTCCTGCAACAGTGCTAACAACTGTGCCACCGTGCACTCCTGTATTTATTGTATTTTTTTATATTTAATTTAATAGACCAACACAAAACAGCAACTTTGCGTACATTGTGAAGCAGAAGGAAAAAGATACAAAATCTAAAAGTGTGGCATGTATTTGTTTTCAGCTTGATTTACTCTGTTTACCCTACAAAATCCAGTGTAACTAAGTACCAATTCTTTTTTGGTTAAAATAAAGATTGAGAGTTCTGTGATCATACATTTCCAATTCTTGCCTCAGATTCTTATTGGATTTTGGTGTGGACATTGACTTTACCATTCCAACACTAAAATGCTGAAAACTAAGCCCTTTTCACTGTATGTTTAGGCTCTTTGTCCTGCTACAAGGTGAAAAAGTCTTTAGCAAACTTACAGGTTTCTTCCAGTACTCTCCTGTATTTAGCTCCATCCATCAATCCATCAACTCCAACCAGCCTCCCTGTACGTGCTAAAGAAAAGATTCCCAACAGCATGATGTTGCCACCACCATGTTTTAGTGTGATGTGCAGTGTCAGTTTTCTGCACACACATGCAGGCCGAAAAGTTTTATTATGGTTGCACCTTCTTCCACATTTGCTGTGTCCTAATACATTCTGTGGCCTTTTCTCTACAGCGGCTGTTCCATATTGTCACAAGTCTTCATAAAAGCCAGGTTTGTGAAGTGCACTACTAATTGTTGTCCAGTCCACTGATACCCCAACCCTAGCTGTGGATTTCTGCAGCTTCTCCAGAGTTACCATGGACCTTTTGGCTGCTTCTCTCTCCTTGCCTGGCTTGTCAGTTTGGGTGAACAGCCACGTCTTGCCAAGTTTGTAATTTTCAGATGATAGATTGATCTGTGAATTCTCAAACCTTGAAATTGTTTCATGGCTCAACCCTGCTTTAAACCTCTTTATAACTTTAATCCTGATCTGTTTGCTGTGTTCTTTGGTCATCATGATGCTGTTTGTTCTAACGATGTTCTCTAACAAAGGCCTTCACAGAACAGCTGGATTTATACTGAGATAAAATTACACACCCCCTCCTTGAACCGCCACCTTAACAAGTGGAGGGGTTTGAGTGTTCAAATGATCCTAGAGGCTATGTTGTCTGGGGCTTAAATGCCCCTGGTAGGGTCTCCTATGGCAAACAGGCTCTAGGTGATGGGTCGGACAAAGACCGTTTCAAGAATCCTTCATGAGGACCATTAAACTGAGGCACGTGACGTCGCCCGGTACGTCGTCTTCAATGTTGAAGACGACGAGTACGAGTACGAAATACTAATTGTGTGAGTTCTGAAAGCAATTGGGTATGCAGGGTTTTATTTCGGGGTATCAAATTATACGGGCCTTCAGAGAGAAGTGCATGACACATGCCACACATGCCACATAAAACCCCAACAAAATCTTCTCATAAATAGTCGATGGTATGGTTGGGTAGCCTGAGACTTTTTGTTCTACGGCTGGACGGTGGCGCAGTTAGTAGCACTGTTGCCTTGCAGCAAAAGGTCCTGGGTTCAATTCCTGGTCTTGGGTCTTTCTGCATGGAGTTTGCATGTTCTCCCTGTCCGTGCATGGGTTCTCTCCGGGTACTCCGGCTTCCTCCCACAGTCCATAGCCATGCCTGTTAGGTTAATTGGTCACTCTAAATTGCCCTTAGATGTATGAATGAGTGTGTGCATGGTTGTTTGTGTGTTGCCCTGCGATGGACAGGCGACCTGTCCAGGGTATACCCCGTCCATCGCCCGTAGACTGCTGGAGATAGGCACCAGCTTCCCTGTGACCCTCTATGGAATAAGTGGTAGAAAATTACTGACTTTTTGTTCTAAACCTTGCATATACAGCTCTTTTCCAGTTTGCTTTAGGAGTGAATGACCAAGCATTTCAGGAGAAAGGCAGGTTTTTTAAAATGCATAGATAAATCTTCAAAACAAAATTTAAATAGACTTACATCCGCACTTTGGACCTTTAAAGTTGCAGCAGATCTTTGATTGGTTCTGATGATAAACCAGCAACAAACTCAAGCAATCAGCACCCAAAAATACAAGTCATACATCCTGTGACTTATAAGAAATCACATGAAAAAACAGAACAAAATCACCTGTGACCTTGAACCAACGCCCCCAGGACCAAAACCTGTGACAGTGATATATGTTTTGATACCGTGTGGGTGTTTTAAACCGCCTGAGGGCTTCCACGTTTTCACAAAAACAATCTGAAACTCTGTAGGTTGAGCATCAAAAAGTTTCTGTGGTCATACTTGGTTGAAAGATGACTTGCTCTGAAAGCGCAACATATTACATCTTTGGTGTGGTTCAGCCAAAGACAAAGAAACAGAACTAAAAAAATATATACATGAAAATAATCCTGTTTAAGCAGTAAAACGATTTCTTTTGAGACAAGAAGCTGAGGGAGCTGGGGCCTACTGTATTTCCAGTGGTCATTTGAATTTGAGGTTAAAATAAGTTATGTTTTACAGTGCAATTCTTTTGGACTAAGTTAAATGAAAAATGCCATCTTATGTTAGTTTAGTTGTATTTTATTATTGAAGAACCATTGGATTTTGTAATGGATTTGAATAATTGCACAGCCTTACGAAAACGATTAAATTCCTTGTATTAAGCCATTCCTAAATCCGTGACTAAATCAGGTATTTTAGCTGGGGCAAGGAGAAAAAGACTGAAGTGTTGCTTGGTGGTCCAAAGTCCTGTGTTCTGATAAAAGTAGGAAGGAGTGATAGGTCTTTCCTCCTGGCAGCTGGTAGACTAAAACCATCACTGCACACAACAAACCAAATAAATAGTTTACATTCCTGGTATTTTTTGCACAAATCTTCAAATTGTACATAACCTGTTTAGTACAAATATAAAGAGCACTATTTGTACAGTTTCACTAAATACAATTTTATATAAATGGAATCTACAATTAATTCATAACTGTATAGTTTTTTTCTTACCTCATACTTTTTGTCAAAACTGTAAAGTTTTCAATTTGAATTTGTATGTTTATTATTATAGCTTTTTACAATGTGTACCTGTGTGCAGGTATTTTCTTGTCACTTTGCTACTCATAGACTAAATCTTATTGTTGAGCAGCAAGGTGATTAGAATAATTCAGTCTAATCAGAGGAATGCTGAGCAGCTGAGGGAGACTGCAAAACAAGGAGGAAAGGAAAAGTGACTAAGGCTACATTCACACAACTCAAGATTCAGACTACTGTCTAACGGCGGTTGCATTTGAACCACCGTGCAAAAAATGATGCTGAAAAAAAAGATTTCTGTAAAAAATCTGAATTGACATCAAGACCTGCTGTTTGAACATAGCCTTATTAACACAGAGATCACAGAGGAAGGTGAACCAAAAAACAAAAACAACTGCAAACCAAGGGAAAAAAGTCCAACACTAAAATGAGATTCAAAGCCTAAATGCACAGAGAACAGAACACAAGAAATAACTAAGAAACCAAGCACAAAGGAATTCAATAAAATGGAAAGACCCTAATGACAGCAATAAACAACCCAGAATGAAATATGACAAGACTTAAATAATAATAAAATACCCAAAAATGATCAGAATAAAAACACTGCGGAGAGACAATGAATCCAAGTTGCTTGAGGTCCAAAGTGAAGTTTCCACATTTAACCTCTGACCAACTGTACAGCAGGTAGTACTGTGCTTAATTAGCAAGAAAACTCACCTGACCTTAAATTCATAGAGAATCTATAGGATATTGTAGAGGAAGAGATATCAGAGCCACCAATGTGGAGGAGTTGAACGCAGCTATTAAAGCAACATAGGCTTCCTTAAAATATCAGCACAGCTACAGTAGGCAACATTGCAGTGATGCAGTAATTCATGCAAAAGAAGCTCTGATCAAGCATTAAGGGCATGTACTGTCCAGAGGATTGGACATACTTTTCAGGAGGCTGACATTTCTGTGTTAAAAATCTTTGTTCATTGGTCTGATGTAATTTAACTTTTCTGAGAAACAGTTTTGTTTTTGCCTAGTAGCTGCTAGTTATAATCCTTAAAATAAACATAAATAAACTCTCGAAATATACAGTATGTGTAGTAAATCTAAAAGTTGTTAGTTTCACCTTTTGGTGAAACTAATGAATTTGCAGCATTTTCTGAAAAAAAACTAAATTAAATTACTGATTCACTTTTTAAAATGTGGAAATTTTCTAGACATATTGGATGAAATTTACCTAATCAACGATCAAAACACTATGACATTACTGACCAAAGTTATAGGAGCCACTGTGGATGGTCCAAGGAGCTATATGAGGATCCAGAGCCAGAGTCTGCAGACACCTGCTGTAGGTGAAGTGTACTACTGGGGTTGAAATAAACAGTTATTACTCCTAGTTAGGAAATCTGCTTCAACTAACGTTTATAATCTTTCCAAACACCATACAGTCCCCTTGCCTCCACACATCCACACTGTTGTGCGTTCATTCATACATCCCCTCCCCTCCTGATCTGATCTTTCTGTTCTGCACAGTTGAACTTGTGCCCCCTGCCTTCTAGTTGACCTCCTTGGTGGAGTGCTGTGAACCCACCATCGTCCCCTCTACTCCATCGCCTCCTCCTCTCCCTCTCTTCTTCAAGCTCTTTCAGCGAGGCAGATACTGATCCCGCCTGGCCGCCCCTTGCCGTCTCACAGAAGTGTGAAAATAAGATGGCATTGGATCTATTAACACATCGGGCTGAGTGTTAGTTAGGGGGCCCCAGCCGAGACCACTCTCTCCTGAGGTCCACCGACCGCTGTCCATAGCCCAGCTCTGGCCGGGAAGGTGGAAGGTTGAGTAAGAGGGGTGGAGGTTCAGTCTGTTGGCAATTAGGGGGATGTGAGAGCCATAAGGTGGGTTTGTTAGCAAAGAGGCAGCCTTGAAGTGCTAGTTTTCAGTCTGGGGCATGCTGACACTTGTCCGCTTGAGACTTCACCTGTTCATCAGCATCATAGCAATTGTTGCATTGATCATAACAATGATCAATAAGTTCAGGTTAAAACCTGTGCAGACAATCAACCCAAAATTGAATCTGGGATTGTTTGTGTTTGTAACAAACTTTGATTTTGTTTCACTGTGGCTCATCCAAAGTGGAATCCAGCTTGAGTGTGGTCCATGGATATTGTGTGTGTGTGGGTGGGGTTGGGGCGGTGGGGGTTTAGGATGTGCTCAACAGCCTCTGCTTGTGATACGGAGCGCTTTGTTTACTTGCACACGTGCGTGCGGCGGGCCTGTGAGTGCAAAATCATCCAAATCAGTCAGCATATTTTCTATTCATGAAGGTAAAACATAAACTGCCACATAAACTGCCATTTCTCAGATAACCTTGTTCCAATGTTATGATGACTTTACATGTGCTCACATCCACAGGATTTCACTCCTGAACTTGTTGGCACGGCGAGATGCAATGTGTGTCTCTCTTCGAGTGTTTTCTACCTCGGTGCGAATACACGCCCACAGATCTACCAGCTCTATCGCAGCAGCAACACACACACACACACACACAAACAAGATAAATAATCTCACAACTTTTTGTCACACTTCAATCACATAACATTACTCGACCGCATGTTTGGAATTAATAGACAGTGCTTGCTGCTATTTGTTCGACTTTTTTCTTTTTAGAGTATCTTCTAAGAGTTTTTATAAATGTGATATTGATTATTGGTTATTGCATTACAATGCACAGCGTTATTGTCTGCTCTGTTTGCCTGTTTCCTGGCAATGAAAGCAAATTCCGCCATCTCCCCTCTGCTGTACAGCATGTGGCCCTCCTTCAGAGGGGCTGGTAACCAAGAAAATCAGAGAAGATATTTACAGGTGTGAAAAGATGCATTTTTCTAATACAGTGTGAAATTCTTCTGTTAAGTGTGCTCTTTCCAGTAAGCCTGTTCACAATGAGATTAGGGAGATGAACATAGAGAGAATCCAAGAGGCGAATTGTCTTGTTTTTTTGGCTCTGTATTTAAAAAGGAGCTGAGGCGTAGCTGAGCGCAAGTCTTAAGAAAAAGTGATAAAATATACAGCGAGAAAAGCTTTCAAAGTGTTGGGAAATTAAAGCGGAGTGCAGCAGCAGGGCGGGGGACGGGGGTGGAGGGGTGGTGGTGGGGTGGTTGTTTAGTTGTCGGTGGGTGGTGGTAGAGCAGTGTTCAAGATGACTGCAATCTGCTTATGGCTGACTCTGGAGAGGAGTCGTCCTCAGTGGTCTCAGAATTCCCCTGACATATCAGGCTCAAGTTTGTTTCAGAGTTCAACAAGTCCATAAGTAGCAACTCATACAGGATTCGCAAATTTTTCTGCAGCCATGTACTGTCTCATGCCGCTAACTTAACCTCAAATGAAAAGAAACAAGAGGCGGGAGCATTCAGGCTGTCCAAACCACAGCGGAAGGAAAAAGGGTGGGAGGTTGAGGGAGATGAGGTTGGTTTTGGTCTAAGACAGTGGAGTGGGTGGAAGGAGTGCTGCGACCACACGCCCTCACCCGTCGAGCATGGCTTGCAGCCCAAATGAGGCAATGCTGGGCCGTGGAGAAAGAGGCCTCTCTGTACAGGAGTCAGGAACAGCAGGGTAAGGTTGAACAAACTATCCTTCTACTTTTCTGGACAAGCATTTAAATATACAGCGATTTGAAAAAATCCATATATTTCATTAACTTTTGTGCATTTTGGTCACGTTACAACCATAAAAGGTATTTTATTGGAATTTTATGAAATAGACCAAAACATAAATAGCACATAATACAATAATAACATCTAAAAAGTGTGGTGTGCATTTGTATTCACCCCCTTTACTGTGATACTCCAAAATAAAATCCAGTGCAAGCATTTACCTTCATCAAAACGATCAAACAACACAGTTAGGGAGAAAGTTTTGGAGACGTTTAAATCAAAGTTAGGTTCTAAAATAATATCCCAACTTTAAATATCTTACAGAGACCTGTATAATCTATCATTTGAGGATGGCAATACTGCAAACCTACTAAGACATGGATGTCCACCTTAACTGACAAAAACATTAATTAGATAAGCTGCCAAGAGGCCAATTATGAGTCTGGAAGATCTGTAGAGATCCACAGCTCAGGTGGGAGAATTAGTTGACAGTCCAACTATTAGTTGTGCACTCCAGCAATCTGGTTTCTAAGTAAGACTGGCAACAGAAAACCCATAAGAAATCTGGTTTCAAGTTTGACGCAAGCCATGTATGGAACAAAGCAAACACTAGAGAGAAGGTGCCCTGGTAAAATCAGACCAAAATTCATCTTGTTGACCTCCATGCAAAACTCTGTATGACAGAAAACTAAATGCACATCACCCTGGATACATCATCCTGACCAAGAAATATGGTTGAGGTAGCATCAGTTTTTCCTTGGCAAAAACAAGGAAGACGGTCGAGGTTGATGGAAAGATGGAGCTCAATACAAGGTGATCCAGGAAGAAAGCCTGTTAGAGGCTGCAAAAGACTTGAGCTGGGACAGATTTTCACTTTCCAGCAGGACAAACATAACAGACAGCCACAACTATATGTTGGTTCTTTTACATACAATTCTTTTAAAATACACTGAAGTTCATTGTTGTTGTATAACAAAATGTGAGAACGTTGAAGGAGTATGAAACCTTTTCCCGGGCACTGGAAGATTTGCACTGGTGTGTGATTTTTTTTTGTTAAACACTTTTAAAAAGCAAGAAAAAGAAGTGTAAGCTTAATCCTCTCCTATTTGTTTTCTTCATCTTCATTCCTACTAACAACTGCGAGCACCGCTTCTTTTGATGCCTTACTAAATAAAACTGGCTCTTCTTTTATCCGTTTCTGCCAGCTGTATTAGCAGTTTGCACGACCGACGGCCCCCTTGTTCCACAACCCTTACTCCCACCCATCTAAGGCGGTGACACACTGCTTGGCGGGCAACGCTACAGGGCATGCAGACTCCCTAATTAATGGAGGCAATCTTGCAGCTTTCAACCAGCCTTACATTTCTTTTTAATGAAAGGATTAATGCAGCGCATTAAGATGTATTTAACCTCCAGCACTAGCTCTGTTTCAATAAGCACTAAACAGGCCATTAAATGGAGTGGAGGGGTTTAGTTAAAGCACACAAAAGCCAATAGGCTCAATGCAGAGTGGAGGGGTGGATCATATTTAGCATCTGCCTAAAAGGCTCACAGGGAGCTGAAGGAGGAAAAAGAATTGGTTTGATGCGGCCTGGAGATGTGTGGAAGCAGTTTGTTGAAGGCCTTACACTTCAGAGAGATTTCTCTGTAAAAATTAAACCTTATTTTTGTTTAAACCATAAGCAGCCTTCAGCTTGCGTGGTGAGGTGACATAGTTTTATAAAGATGTATGTGGTCTTCCCACACTTGAAAACCAGTGCCAGAAATCTTAGAAATCTATTTTCTAAGTTGTTGATTTTACAAAACAATCAGCCGCCACCGTGCAGAATCGTGCCAGAGCCCCTGCTGAACAATGTTGGTATTGTTCACTTGGAAAAGAAAAACTGGCGTGGGCTGCTGCATTTATCAATTTTCTCTTTCTCTTGTTCGCCTACCACTTGTTTGTCACCGGGGATGGCGGAGGCCCATTTTTGGGCCCAGCAGGTTGCCTTGTGCTGCGCATGGCATCGACCTAAAATTAGTTCAAGTTATTAGTGCCTTTTTTGAGGCTTTTGTCACTGTCAATGTTGAAACAGATTTTCAGATTATTTTTTTTTTACATTTTAACGGATTTTTTATGAGATGTCTTTGTGGAGGCCTAAATATTATGGAAATAATTACAAATTTCTACAAAGAAATCTGAAGAATTCAGCAAACAAAATATTAATGTAAAAATTTAATCAGAGCTTATCTGTTAAAATCTACAACATTAGAGACATGACAGTCTTGTTATGCTCCTAAGTGTTAATTAGTTTTCAGATTCCATGCTCCCTCCCCATCCACGTTCATCATGAGTATATAGAGACTGACGGCACTCACTAGTTAAATACATTCTCTTTCATATGTCAGCCTGCTGCTGCATGATGTGGTGGCACAGCTTTTCTCGGGTTGTCTTCTATTGAAGATGATTAGCTTCAAACTAGATTTCAAAAAGTGTTTGTCAGGCCGACTGGCGTTCTGCAGAGAGTCAGGGTAACAGATGGATTTGTTCATGAAGGAGCAGACTGATCACTTGGAGCTCCCCGATCCCATGGCTAAAACCTTCAGTCCATATTATTATAGTTTATTTGAACACTACATTTATGGTAGCCTGCAGGCGCACGATGTGAGCGCCGTGTCTGCAGACAGAGAAAATGAGACTGAAAACTAGCAGTTAGAGTGGATTACAAGGGTTACGGATGAGAAAAGTCATATTCAATACCCTGTATTAGGCTTTTTATGCTGGTGGATTGTCAGAAATCACATAAAGCTTTTTCTGAAATTAAAAATGTACTCAGCCTTTATAAACAGAGCTCTCATAATATTGGCACTCCTGGTAAAGATGTGTACAAAGATGTTGGCATCTACATTATGTTATATTTATGCTTTAAGAAACACTAATTTGATGTAAGACAGAAGTAAAAAAAAAATTCCTGTCACATTTATGTTTTCTCAGAGATTTGTTAACATCAAGTAAACAAATCTGATTTTTTCATATCCTGAAGGCAAGCTGATAGTTCATCAAAGCTGACTAAACCCTATCTGACCAGAATTATTTATTGTAACGTCAATGTTACAGTCACCATCAAAGATTCAGTTGGGTTTCATTGTACAACGGTATCCTTCAGGAGAAAAGTACAAAAAATTCAGCAACATTTTTTTTATACCACTGCACAGTAAAGACTGTCATTAATATTTAGATTTAAGATTAGATTAGATTAGATTAAGATTATGTGATGTTACAAAAACTGGACATTTTTCCATAACTTTTTAGAAAACCAGATGAAAACTGGTCAGGAAGGCTGCCAAGAGGACAGCTGTTTGTATCATTTGCCTTTCACTTTGTAGCTGGTACACCTGAATTTCCCCACTAATCCAGTATGTATCGAGCCTATCACATAACGGCTATGCTCTTTGCCAGTTTGGTTCTTTACAACTGGATTTTGGGGTTTACAGCAGATTTTGCGGTCTTGTATCACATCCAGAAATTTTATTTCATAAACTCTTTCTATCTCAACATCATCTACCATAATCTTTATTTGTGTTTCAACAGGTATTTTACAGTTTCCAAACATAATATATTTAGTTTTGTTTAAGTTCAATGATAACTTATTTAAGTCAAACCATTGTTTTAATTTATTTTTTCTGTTGTGACTGTTTGCAAAAGTTGCTGAAGATTTTCCGCCATATGGAAAACATTTGTATCATCTGCAAATAGAAAATACAGTATTTTAACTTGTGTGACATTTTACAGATATCATTCATAAACAAGATTAAACATTTTGGGCCCAGCACTGACCCCTGAGGAACTCCACAGGTTATATCTAACAATGTAGATTTTTAGTTCTCTATTTGTACATACTGTTGTCTGTTTTCAGTATAACTCCTGAGCCACCTCAACACTTGTACTCACACTAGTACTCGTTCCGCTTCATCCAGGACAGGGTCGCGGGGGCAGCAGACTCAGTAGAGACACCCAGACTTCCCTTTACCCAGACATGTCCTTCAGGTCCTCCGGAGGCGTTCCCAGGCCAGCCGAGAGACACAGTCCCTCAAGCGTGTCCTGGGCTGTCCCCTGAGCCCCTTCCCAGTGGGACACATATACCCTTCCAATATATGTTGATCAATGGTGTCAAAACCTTTTTGTTTTCAGCAAATACTTTATTTTAAAACAGTTTGTTGTCAATGCTATTAATGATCTCTTTTGGTAATTTAATTAATGCCATTGATGTAGATTTGTTGTGTCTGAAACCATACTGGCTGTCCGACAGTAAGTTGTTCTTTTCCATGATGTGGTGTAATCTTGTAATTAGTGAAGTGGTATTTGTTTCAAGCCATGTACAGTGGGATTTACTCTTTTATTTTACTTGGAAAAGATCCAGTAATGAATGACAAATTATAGATAAAGGTCAATGGTTTTCTGATAACATCAATGACAGTCTTAATTAATGTCATATATATTCTAATAGATCATAGATGTCTTTTTCTTACATTTTATGAATATATATATATATATATATATATATATATATATAATATATATATATAATTATATAATATAAGTTAATAACAAAATTAGGGTGAACAGATTGAACAATTTACAACAATAAACTCTAACGCAACTGATCTGAAACCTGTATATACAAATATTATATATAATATATATATAATATATTATATATATATATATATAATATATATATAATATTTGTATATACAGGTTTCAGAGTTTATTGTTGTAAATTGTTCAACCTGTTCACCCTAATTTTGTTATTAATTTTGCCTAGTTTCGATCCTACAACTACAAAACATGAATTAAATATTTTAACCACAACCTGCATGTTATTTAAAATTCCATCATTATCAACAAAATATTCTGGATAATCTGTCCCTAAAGTGTTAGTAAGATGATGGATGGCCAATCTAGTGACAGCATCAAATTGACGTCCTAAGTTAATTTTAGTATTATTGCTCACACATAACTCAAAAATGCTTACATTAAAGTATGAAAGAGTTTGTGACTTTTTTTTAATTTCAGAATGAGCATATTCAGGCCTCATGGGAAACTGAGATAATCGGCAAATACCACTCCTGCTGTGTTCTTTGCACCCTGGTTGCAGCTCTCAGAGGTATTCCCAGCCTGTTGAACTTGTGAACAAAGAAGGGAGGACCGAAGGAGAGAAAGAAAGTGGGGAGAGATAGATAATATGATGTGCCAGAGAGAGTGGGTAAAACCAAGGAACAGAAGTGTAAAAAGAAACTGCTGAGTTTGATGAAGTAAGACACACCTTGTATGTTTCTGGTGCAGCCTGAGGTCTGAATTTTGAACTCCCGTCCATGCTTTCGCTCCTTCCCTGAGAACTGTCATTAAGTCATATTATTGTGTAAAGTGTAAAGAAAAAAAAGGAAGTGACCCACTCATCAGCATGCCAACAGTAACTGTGTGTGTAAATGGACACCATCTTGTAAGAAATGCAGACTCTCATATTAAAATGTTTTTATGCAACAAGTTTATTGTAAATTGTGTTAATGAACTGTCTTCTGGGATTTCAGAAGATTTTTAAGGTGATTGTCATTTAATTTCTGCACAGTGCTTGTACCCAGGCATAATAAACTGTTCTGTACATTACAAAAAAGGTGAACATTTTTGTTTTTTCATTTTTTATTTTTTGCTGTATAAACAAAAGAAAAACGCTTTCTCTTTTTTAGCAGTGCAAAGTTTAGTCATTTCAAATCAGCTTTCCTATCATGTGAATAACTTGTAACATACAGTTTAAAAAGGTAATGGCTATGATTTTTTTTTTTTTTATTAAAGAATGTGAGAATATTGTAGCTTTCATTTGTTGCATTTTCTAATAAAAATACAAGCTGTGAGTCTATTAACTACTACTTTTAAGTATTGACGGTTGTAACCTGGGTCCTTTGTAAACACTTATAATCTATTTCCTGACGCTAATAGCAAGTCCAAAAGGGGACCAAAGTGGACTCCAATCTCAAAAATATCATAGCAAACAATATTTTATTAACCTTCCAACTCAAACTATATTTGCGTTGGATGGTTATTTACAGAGAAGCTGATGAGAAACATGACAAATGGAGGCAGAGAATGGTGCGCCAATAATTAGCTTCCTGTGTGAAACAAGTGCCGACAATGGAGAGGCGCTTCTTCATCATATGAGCTATAAGAACCTAAAGGGGGAGTTCAGGATTTCTGTAGTAGATAATAATCCTATCATCCTCATTTAGTGTAAATCCAGATTACTTGATCGATGCATAAGATTTTAATTTATTGTTGATTATGTTCTTTTTTTTAAGATTTCTAAGTTTCTAAATTGAGCAAAATAATATTAAGCTTGAAAAACTCGTTTTCATCTAAGCGAAATGTATACATACCTGGGCATTCAGGGAAACAAACTGAGTAATAACAAGCATAACAGTCGTAAACCTCCCATATTTTGTTATAGAGATTGCTTTAACTTAATCTACGGTCCTACATGGCCATTTGAAGTGAACTGCAAAAAAAGTTACAGTTCACATGATGTGCTTGTGTGATTCAGTGTAAGAAGCAAAATGTTTTGCAGTTTAGGTGAATGCTATTTTATTGAATTTTACACTGCTTTTCTTTTAGGTCAGACAGGAAACATGTTACATGTGCAGCTAGTAGTACACTCTTACCTCCATTTTCCATATAAATAATCTTTATCAGCTCTGTAAATAACCACCCAATGCAAATGAGATGGTAATTTAAAGGTGCATAAAATAGTGTTAATGTAAACTGCTCTGACATGTTTTGATACCGGAATTGTTTAAAAATGTCTGAAGTCTGTTTTGGTTTTGCCCAATCAGAATAGCTGTTAGCATGGCCGTAGCTACCATTGAGGACACCGAGGTCCGGACCTCAGTATTTTTCTGCTGTGTATATAATAACAAATTAATCAAAACAATGCTTTTGAACGAAGTGGTTCTCTGAGTAGCTCCACCAGGCTACTGTAGGAGGTGCTACGAAGAAGTGTGCAGTTTTGCATACCCTACCACTAAAATAAAGACCAGAAAGAGAAGAGTGCAACTGATGGTGAGAGGTAACAATGGTAACTTGCTAAAACATATTTTACTTGAATTGCGTTGTTCTCCAACTGACAGTTCACTAGTCATTCATCCTTCTTAACACTGTTTAAGTTTAGTTAGAATAGTTACCGCCCATTGACGACATTGTTTGGTTTGTGTTGGCGCATTTTTTGTGAGCAGCTGTGATAGACTAATGATGTTTCTATTTCAAGAGCTAATGTTTCTGTCCATTAAATTAAGACAGAAAGTTTTTTTCTTTTTTTTAAGTTTGACTTCTTTTTTACTGGTTTTATAAGTGAACACGGATCCTTTGTTTATTTAATCCAGACGATCAAAAGAGATTAAATAGACGGCTGCTGTCCATCTGCTCCAGCCAGGATGTGTTGCTGAGACCCATGTCCCTGTGTTGTTCAAAACAAACTAAAACTGACTGGCTTTTATTAAATTTACTTTAGACTACTACTGACTGTGGATAGATGTGTTAAGTTATTGTAGTGATATCCAGGATAAATTTGACTGCAAAGAATACAGTACAAAATTACAGTTTCACTATTAAATGTGTGTATTACTTAATAAAGCACACTTTCTTTATGTTTGTGCTCATTTAGAAAAATATTTGTCAGGAGAGACAGTTGAGAGTGTGAGTACAAAGGTAAGAAGTATTATTCGTTTAATTTCCTATACCACATGTGAAGAAGCCAAACCCAATGACAACGAAACAGGGTTTTAAACCATGTTAAAAATCATTCAGAACTGAAAGCAAATTGTATGCTGCAGGTAACGAGAAAAATCAACTCGCACAAATAATCAGTAGGTGGCATTTACAGATTTATCATTAGGCCTATGTTCAAAAGTCACAACTCAAACTATGAGCACTTTAATCTTTGAGTCGATTAAACTCCAATTAATCGCAGAGATATATACCTGGTTTGCATCACATCTTGACAAATTGACTTACAAGTATTCCAAGTTTTCAATATACAAAGACATACTTATTTAGCAAAAAATGCTCTATTTTCATTATTGTTTATTATATTAGTGTCATAAAAAACATCACTTTCAGTAAAAGCAAATCAATAATCCAGCTAATAAATATAAGATCCGCAAAGAAAATTAATTAGATATGATCGTTATAATTAAAATTTGTGAGGCTTGTGCTGAGCAATGTTAGTTTTAACTTTATGTTATATTACCACACTCATCGCTGATTTTATATATTTATTTGTCCATTTCCATAAATACAGTTTTATTTTGGCTAAATTCTTAAAAGTATTCCCACAAATATTTTTCTATAAAAATAACAGCACTAAAGCTATTTAGTATTTATAGTGCTATGGTTGCCTGTAAAGTTTTAGGAACTCTGACAAATCTGCCGTTGTGTCACCACGCTGAACTGTCACAAAGTTGAAGTGGCCCAATCCAAGAGTGGAGGCCTCAGCTGTGGCTAAGTGGAGCCAATGCTTGGTGAAGGCCTTCGCTGGGGTGACAAGAGCAGGGTGCAGGGAGCCAGTGCGTGTTAGCTAGCTAGAACGTTTGGTAAAAGTGCAGACAGCTTGGGAGGTGCTAATGAATGCCGGGCATTGCTAACTGTACTGTACCCAGGCTCCGGGCGCAGCCTGGCAGCCTCCTGTCCCTCCTGCCCGTGCAAAATGTGAAAGATCAACCGGTTGGAGGGAGCAGACGGGAGCAATCACACACACTCAAGCGCACGTACACTTGTTCGACTGCACAATGACACACGTGTGCATGTGTGTATGCATCTATACGCATACACACCGACTCTGAGATCGAATTTAACTGCTTCACAGAAACAGGCAAATGCACCCACACTCAACACACGCACACACACTCCCCACACTGACACACACTCAGGCCTGGCTCATCATCGTATCACATCATGAGGGCTCCAGCCAGGCCAAGCCATGAGGCCTCAGCTGAGATGATTCAAGGCTCCCCGCTGAGTCCCCACTCTATCAGCCAGGTGGAGCTCCACAGCAGAGTGACAGCAGAACTCCAACACTCCCAGCTTAAGCTGCTGAGTGTGGAAATAAATTCAAATTATAGGAGCCGAATTTATTTTTAAGATCTATTTTTAAAATAAATTACTCTACTAAACACATGCTTTGGCATTTTTGATAAAGTTTCTCTTTGAAAACTTATTAACTGTTTTTGGTGGTGAGATCTGGCTCGTCGTCAGCAACAGAGGGGGGGAGTTGGATGAGAGAAGTTTAGGGAACCGTATTAGGTGTGATTGATTAGCACGGCTGTGGAGTATTTCTAATCAACCTCTCTGTATGTGCAACAATGTGCCGAGGGCCTGAAGACAGTGACACACAGGCGGTGTGGGCGGCCTGCTGACATACCCTCTGTAATCTGTCAATTTCCCAGTGTTCTAAGCATCCCATGTGCCTCTGGTAGCTGAGCACCTGCACAGATTTAGAAGTGGTTTGTACTGTTGGACATTTAAAGACTGTTGATAAATGTGTGTAAGTAAGACAGTGAGACTTTCTCAACCCTATCTGCACTAAAAGGAACCACAATAACAAAAAACTATAATTTTTTCCCATATATACTAACAAGAGATGTTAAATTCATGGCTCTAGGGTCAGTTTACCGCTTAACTAATTTTTACCCACCTTTCCATTTCTTACCCTTGAATTCAACCATTGCATATCAGTTTATTTTTTTTGGTCTGAGCTGACCTGATGCTTTGACACAAATCAGTTTGAACTGGTAATGCATCTGTTGTAATCTAGCAAAACAAACTTTTTAATTCTTGATATTTAGATGTTATATGTGAATAAATGTATTAAGAGTATAAACAGTAAAAAGGAGTAAAATATTTAAATGCTGAATAGGTTAATGTTTTACATGTTAGTATTTTTTATACTCCATCTTTAAATATGGTACAATTCCCTAAACTGAGGAGAAGGAAAACTACATAAAGACTGAATATTACCTTAAATTATGGGTTGTGACAACACCTGCAATTGAGGGAGAGTCAGTACTGAAATCAAGGAGATAGCTCCTCTTCATACCTGACAAGGTCAGGTACAAAAATAACAAAAGAACAATGGTATGGAATGGCAAAGGGTAAAAAAAACAGCATCAAATTACCTGTTATCTTTGGTCCAGGGAAATAATACTTCTGTAATTAATCATTGCATTATTATTTAAAATATATAAATAAAGCCTGTTGAAATTTTTGGTTTAAAATATGTTTTTCACACTTTTTCCTGCAGTTTCCTCACAAGAGAAATCATTTTTTTTCTTTTTTTTGAGCAGTTAAATAAAAAAATCAAATGCTATTTAAGAATATTGATTAATAGAGATTGTCGACAAACTTCTTAAAAAGCTTTCCGGCTAAGAAGCTTCCACTTACTTCCAAAAATATGGAGATCACCTCAGAAGAATTTCACTGGAAATTAACAGTTAAAAGTCCAATCTGTGTTCTTCTGATGAAACTTAATATGTTTACATATTTCTTTCAATACATCTTGACCCTACACATGCCCTAAATGTGTGTAAGATTGTAAAACTCATAGGTAAACAGTCCTGTGGTGGTCAAACACATGATTGCAACTGTTCTCAGATAAAAATGGAAAGCTGCACATTTACAATTTATCTGGTGAATGAATTTAAAATATTCTTTTCTGAAGAATTGATGTTTTGTGTCATTGATACTTTTTGATTGAACGAAAAAACAACCTAAAAGAAATAAAATGATCTGAACATCAGATTTGCGAACGCTTGTGCCAGTTATTCCTGTTATTGACAACCTTACAGGAAGGCTCTGCTCTTTTCTACACATTTTATCTGTGAATAATAGCCAGCTGTATAAGATGAATCACATCTTTTACATTTAAGCTAATGAATATTCATAATTTAATGTTTTGCATATAGTTTATAAATAGAAATGGCCGCTCAAAGATTCAAGCCATTTCGATGGCCTTCCATCTACTGAGCGCGTCATGTAAGTACAAAATCATTTTCTATTTCAAATCATAGTCAGTGTGAAATGGAAAGAGCACGTTATGATGAAGTGAACACACAATTTATGTATATCCAGCCCTTTTCATAAGATTTATGAGGCTGAAAATGTTATTGCATTAGTGGGTTTTAATGCCAAACTTCCACCTGATTTTATGGTAGAAATGTAATCTGAATTTCTTTCTCAACTTTCTTTCTCTTAGTATAAGGCACTCTTGCGTAAGTTGAGTCTCATTATATGCTGTTTGTGAGTTGTCTGGAGATGTATCTATTCATTAGCTTCAAAAGGGTGTCATGTGTATGAATTATGCTAACAGGATCTAATTAGCAGATGCAAATGAGGTTAGTCAAAATTGCACTGAAAAGACGGAGGAAAAGCTCCATGGGATAGTTGGAGCTCGACAGCTCACCGACCGCCCCCACGCTGGGCACCAAATGTGATGGTTCGCCCCTGCTGCTGCTCTATACAGGAGACGGGCCCGAACCATAACCACAGACACAGGGAGGACAGCTGTTCTGAGGTGTTCTCACCAAAAATCACCACAGTTTTTAATTTGAGGGCTTTCGCTTGTTCCACCACAACCAACACAACTCGCCTTCTCCTAAAGATTCTTTGCAATGCAGACAATTTCCACCCTCCCCGCCCCAAAGGAAACAAGTTACACAACCAGCTGATGGAAGTCCAGAATCTGGCGTGAAGAGGACTCACTATTAGCAGCCGCCTACAAGCTCCTGCCACTCTGACATCAGTGGCCTAAGACTGCGGAGAAGCTGGCAGGGACCATGCCTTCTGGCCTCGGCAGGGAGGAAGGCCAGCAGACTGGAGCACTCGACACACATGCATGTACACACACCATCCTACAATGAGAGTCATGGCTAAGTTCGCTCATATGTTGGCAGGGTTAGAGGTGGGAGGTAGCACAGCCAGTTATCCAGCTTACAGTAGGAATCAAAGAGCAGTGAGAGGAGTGGAATGTTGTTAAATTGGCACAAATTGCCTGATGCTTGTTTACCCGTATGTTGAGCATTGACTCATATCTGCATAATGCCATGCCTCATGCTAACTGGGTTCAGCTTCAGCTTATTTATTTAAACGTTAAATGTACATCTAATCTTATCCATCAGACCTGTCTATTCAAAACAGACAAACAAGCAAAAAGGAAATGGAAAGGATAAAAATGGAAAGTGCTTGTAGTTTTATTGCATATTGCCTCTGTCTATCTGTCTACACTCTAAAAACTGTCAAAAGTTTTAGATACACTTTCTAACTTAATGGGTCTATTTATTTTCATGGCTATTTAAATTGTAGATTCTCACCAAAGGCACCCAAACTATAAATAAACACACATGGAATTAACCAGTGTGAAATAACTCTAAACATTTTCATATTTTAGATTTTTCAAAATAGGCACCCTTTGCTCTAATCAGAATTAGAATCAGAATCAGTTTTATTGTCAAGTTTGTACAGACAAACAAGGAATTTGACTCCATTACACTTTGCTCTCAATAATAAAAAATATCTTTTTAAATGTACATATTGACTTTACAATGGAATATAATGTGAGATCAGTCCAAGTGTGCATGGTGTTGTTCTGAGGCTCTGACTGTCATCAGAGAAACAGCCTGGGGAAAGAAACTGCTTTGCTCTCTTGGCATTCTCTCCATGAGCTTCATGAGGTGGTCTCCTGAAATAGTTTTTCAAAGAGTCATGAAAGAACTTCCCAGAGGTTCACTGAGAGACGGCCAAAGATTAATATTTCAGTCATCACAGCAAAGGGTGGCTACTTTAAGAAATTAAAAAAATAAAACATATTTAAAGTTACCTTACAAGTTTTTGTTTGCTACAGAATTCCGTATGTGTTCATTCACACTTTTGATGCCTTCAGTGAGAATCTACGTACAATATGAATAGTTATAAACATAAAGAAAACCATTAAATGAGAAAGGTGTTCTAAAACTTTTGACTGGTAGTGTACGTCTTAACAGCAATGCTTAAAAACCTTTAGCTTAGCTAGATCTCAGTGCTCTGTTTGACACAATTTATCATATATTCCTGATTGACAGATTAGAAAAGTGAGTAGTTTATAGGGTACTGGGCTAAACTGGTTTAAAACTTATTTGACAGACCAGGACTAGTTTGTGTAATTATAAATCAGAGCAAACAAAGATTACATGTGTGGTACCTCATGGCTCCATTCTCATGGCGACTTTGATTCAACATTTATATACTCCTACTAGCTCAGATTATTGAGTATTACAATAAATCTTGCAATAACTATGCTGAAAGCAGACAACTTTAGATTTCTGTGTCACCACCTGACCTTAGTCCGCTACGGTACGCTTAGTACACTCTTGGTTCAAGAAAAGAAGACAGAGGTCATTGTTTTTGTCCCAAAAATGCAACATTAGAAATAAAAACTTCATCAAACTATATAAGGCTAAAGACCAAAAACCAAGCAAACAAACCCAGGTATCATCATGTTATTTAGAATTTAAAAATACAAAAAAGACATTGAATTCTTTCATCCTACTGGACAATCTCTATCCTTTTGCCTTCCTGATTTTGTTTTCCAGTTTTGGTGATATGTGCAAACTTTTAAAGGCTCAATTGAAAATGTGTTTTATTTGATCCCCTTCACCAGCCCCTTTACATAATTTGTCAAATAAACAGCAAAAAGTATGAAATAAATGTAATATTCAGACTTACTGATTTAGTCTGTGTGGTCTACATCTTTTATATTCAGACTCGATAGAGTCGGAGGGAGACCAGTTCTGCTTAGAATCAGCATTTTTTTGCAGTTATATTGTGTGTGAAGTTTCACTCGAGCACAGACACAAGCAGCAAAAGTGAATAAATCAGACATTGAATAATGTTAAAAGGACTACCAAACTATAAAGGTTTTCCTTTGTATAATTACCACTAGTACATTTGTCAAAGTACTAAATAAACAAATATTTTCATTTAAATTTCAATAAAGTCCAGAGAAATTTTAAAAGTAGTTTCAGTTTTGATACATGCAACTATAAATATGAAGTTTTACGGTGTATGTTATCTGTGCAAAGTCTAGAATTAATGCTGGCCCCCTGTTGGTTTTGGGGACCCTAAATTAGTTTAATTCAAAAACCATGCACCTGAAGCTGTGTGTGCAAGAACTACAATGTTTGCTGAAACCTTGAACCTAAGTTTCATTGTCTAACTGCTGATGAACAGAAATGTGTCATACCTGCTGCAACTTCAGCATTAATCATCGGATGAAACACTGACTCAACGAGGGTTACAGTGTAATATTTTCCTATATTGTTTCATGCAGTGTATTCTTTGGTACTAAATTTCACCAAGTTAAAGTTAAGCTCACTCAGAAACCACAATGAGAGGGAAGGGGCAATCTTTTAAAATTGAGCATGCTGGTTCACTTGATTAGAAATGAGTTAATATTAAAGTTATTGGTTAGCACATTTCTACAACTCTAAAATGTGGGAAAAGGGTCTATCCAGCAATAGGCATATGGATAAAAAATGTTTTCAGAGCAGTTTTGTTTTGAGAAAGCTTATGGCTGACACAATGCTCTAAAAATTATGTGACTTCTTACTTATTTCTTCTGTTTTTACTTAACTGTTGGACCTAAATGTTTCATTTCATTAAGTTTTTTTTTTTAATGAATGATTAGTTTATTTATTAAAGGAAAACAAAGCTGCACAAACTAACCTGGTAACAACTGTTATCAAGAACTTGGTAAAAATCACTGTAGAGGACTTTTGGCCACTGTTCTTTGCAGAATTAGTTAACATCAGCCCAATTTAAGGGCTTTCAAGCATGAACAGTCTGTTTAATGCTGGTTATGCTTTAAGGCCATTTCAATAGGTTTTAAGTCCACAATTTGAATTGGCTACTGCAAAACCAAGTTGTTTTTTTAAACCATTCAGCGGTGGACTTGTTGGTGTGCTTTGAATCACTGTCTTGCTGCTTAACCCAAGTGTGCTTGAACTCAAAGTCATTAACTGATGGCTGGACATTCACCTACAGTAGAGTGTGATACATGGTTTTATCGATTACATGTGGTGGTCCCGGTTTTGAAGCAGAAAAGCAACCCTATACCATCACATTACCACCACCATATTTTACTGTAGGTAATGTTTTATAATGCTATGTTAGTAATACAACAGATTTAACATGACACACACCTTCCAAAAAGTTCCATTTGTGTCTCATCAGTCCACTATCCATTTTTGTAAATGTCTTGGGGATCATCAAGATGTTGTTTGGCAAATGGAAGATGGACCTTTGGGTTCTACGGTGGTATTCAACTTGAAACTCTTCCATGGAGGCCTTTTTTGTCCATTCTCTTTCTTATCGTTGAATCATAAACACTGACTTTACCTGAGGAAAATCAGGCCTACGGTGGTTTAGATGTTGTTCTGGGTTAACTATTCCATGTTGTCCACGTTTGTGGACAATGGATCTTAAAAATGCATTTATACCCTATTCTGTATGTGAATATCTAACCAGGGCATGATGTTTTGCTTTTTGTTGGATCTTTTAGCCTTCTTCATGTTGTTAGATAAGTTCTACTTAAGTAATTTCCTGATTCTACAGGCCTGGCAGCTTTCAGGCCTTCGTATGTGTTAATCAGAGTTAATTTATGAATTAACAAGAGGAATATTACTTTTCACACTGGATCAAGTCGGTTTAGAAAGCTTTTTGAAAACAATTGTTTGTATTTATTCAGGTTATCTTTGCATGATAATAAAATTAGTTTTTTATTAAAATGTGTTTGATAATCTACAATAAAACATTGGACATTACAGTGGCATTTCCACTTTAACAGATTGGTTTGTTTTTTAGTTGGTTGGTGCATGAAATGGGTCACAACAGTGTCGGCAAACGATGAAAATCATTCATAATAGTCTTGCTTATTTTACCTCACATAAACCTGGCAGTTTACAGCGTTGTTTACACTTTTGAGATCCACAGCATGTACCCGGTGAAAGACTGTTAATTTCAATCCCCTTTGAGACATGAGACTTGACTTGGACTTGGAAAAAATGACTTGTGAACATCTCTGCCGATAACAGAAGGATGAAGATCTCACTGCCAATTTCACACAACTGTTTTCACGGCAGTCACACTGCTGCAGAGCAATCTGTTCCTGAAATGTTTAAAATACAGCTGTTAACTGCAATGGTCAACTGTCACTACCATCTGAGTTTGAGACAAAACTCCTTCCCTGCTGATGTTGGACCAGATTCAGTGAAACCCATTAGAAAAAGTGAAAGAGAAAATAGCTCTAGCGTCTTATGAGACCACCCACTCACATCCTCTGCAGCTCTGGGTGAGTCACTGCCAACTAACCACAAAGGTAATACCGTAGCTCTGCCCCGAACCCCTACATGATGTGATTCAAAAGAGAAATGAAAAATAGCATTTTTTTCAGAGGTTAAGCACTGATTTCTGCACTGTTTTGACTGTTTAAGGTGACTGTGATTGTTCTCTCAGTGGACGTCTATTCCAGGCATTTGACAATTAACAGCTTCGAACAGAAATAACAAACCCTCCAAAATGAAAAACTAGCAAATAAACATAATTAGCTTCAGCTTCACGAGAGAAGAAAACAAAGCAGAAGCACTTCTCTTTGTTCATTTTGACTGCAGCAGATCTCCTATCTTCACACCTCCCACATTGGTTTAACGTGTCACATTGTCCCCCACACAGCTATTCGCATACACAGGCACACGGCTAGAAACACATAGAGACCCACACACGCTCACACATATATACGAAGACCACATCAGCCTGGGGCTCCCCTTTCTGTCTGCCTCTGCACTGAAGGTGTTATCGCTCGTTGTGCCTATGAGGAGGTGGGGGACATTCTTCAGCTGAGTGGTGGAAGGTATTAGGTGCATCCTCCTCCTGCGAATCATATATCTTAAGAGAGGTTTTGGCATCTCATGGGGATCCCCTTGACACATTAATCAAAGGACTGAAGGGGTCTGAGTACTGTTGATAAGTTGATGTTCTATTATAATTTTCTATTTCATAAATTAGGAAACCAAACTTGATCAATGCACATAAGATTAGCTTTCTGCAAATGCTCTTTTAAACACAGTTATTTTTGAAGAACCTTAATGTAAGTTCATGCTAGCGAGAGTACACATCGCAATGATCGAAACAAAAGGGTTCAAATTCACTTATTGTAATTTTTATATTTTCCAGTAAAATGAGCTGCAGAATTATTGAATTTTCTTAGAACGCCTTCCTACCACTCGATGCAGACCTTCATTTTTGGCATTTCCATTGCTAAATAAAATATAATAACAGTGCAAGGAAAGCCATTGACAAATATCTCTCAGGGCTGACAGTATTTTGCACCTTTACTTTTTATTACAAACTGTTTGCCAGAATGACGAATTCAGAACCAATATGTACAAAAAAAGTTTCCCCTCTAATTAAGTTGTACTTTTATGGCACCCAAATTATCAAAAGCATATTTATGAAATCCCTAGAGGAGCAGAATAAACATTGACACCCAAGAAATATTTTTTTTATGAATTACTTTGCATTTTGACTCATCTAGAAGCCCTTCATTGACCCTTGTATTTCCTTGCTGTTCCTATTTGGGATATCACTTCAACAAGACAGAACATTTTTTAAAGTATATAGTCTTCCAAGTAACTCACGTCGACCCAAAGACAAAACCTATCCAATGCTATTTTGGTCAGATCAGTACAACAGTACAAAGTTTTGGAAAATATAGATATAATACGCTTGACTTCATGTTTAAAAAATAGCGCAGAAATCTCACAACAACGGCTTTGATCCACTTTTTGCTATCACTCTCGTGACTGATTAAGTAAACAAACTGGTGTTTTAATGGCAAGTAACTACAATACGTGGCAACTGATGTGTAGGTACTAAACAGTGTATGAACTGAGAAATGTTGTGTTTCAATTGTCTCAAGAAAAGGTTTTGTTCTGCCTCTGCAATAAGTTAGCCATTAAAAGCTGCAGACGGTTCACATAACATTCTAGAGGCTTCATTAGCTAGACACCAGATTTTCTGAAAGAAAAAAAAATCCAAAGTCTGGACCATTAACAGTAAGTATGGGTCCAGCCTGTCTCGGCCGGTCTGTTGTATCAAGGTCTACAACTATCAGATGAACCTCGAAACAACCATCCTTCCTCAGACAGAGCATTCGGTCCATGTGTCTAGACCTCCACCATGTCTGACCCGCCAGCACAGAAGGAAACACAAACACTCGACAGACGATCATGAGGAACAAATACAGGCAGGCTTCTTCCCACCACCATGTGACTTGGATATGCACGCTAACTGCTGTTCGTAATTTCTTATCATTGACACCCACCCCTCCACATCCACATATACACTTGTCAAATATGACACCTCTACCCACAAGGAAAAGACCAGGTTCTCAGTCCTCCTCCAGGAAACCAGCCTTAACCGTCTCAACTAGTTTTCTTATTTTCAGAGAGCATCAAGTAGACGTCTCCTTACAAGACATCTGTTTTGCTCTTCAGTTGTTAGACAGGAAGGCCTTTTTCTTTGTCCTTTTCATCTCTCCCCTGCTCTCCAGTCAGAGAAGGACACAAGTCCATGGATTTCTTCCATGCTATGTGGGAGTCCCTGCTGTTTCAGTGGCTGCCAGTCAGTCAGCCTCTTCCCTCTTTCTCCTGAGCATTTGGCTCCATAACCATGGGAGCCCATCTGATGTGGCCCCCCCTCCCCATCTGACTATCAGCTCTCCTTCCTAGGCCCAGACGGCTGGAGGGACAGAGCAGACAAAAAGGGCTACAGATTGTTGTATACCATTTACATGTAAATACAGAGCCCAGGCCTGGGTCTGGGTTCAATATTGAAGGTGTCCGCTACACTGAGGTCCGTGTGTGAGTGCATATGCGAGCATGTGAGTGTACATGCCAATGAGGGTATACGATTGTGTGTGAGCTCACATGCACACACGCTTGTGTGTCTCCATGTATGTGCATGGCATGATCCAGTACATCTAAATTATACAGCTGCCAAATTGCTGCAAATGTTTTAATACAAAACCATTCTGTGGTCTCTAATTATAACTAATGGCTACTGGATGCATTTCTCTACTGCACAAACAGGAGCCTTTCTTTTGAATACCTTGACATTTTATTTTTTTGTTTGGTGTATGATAAAATAAAGACATCTAAATATTCTTAAATTCTTTTAATCGGTTTTACAGGTTTGAGAATTAGTTTTCTTTATTGTCCGGGGCATCTGAGGACCTTATTATTACATATTATATGTAATATAATATGGGGGGGGGACCAAACTTTAAACATACTTCATTTCTCCATAGCCTCCGTCCCACTAGCATATGCCTCTGGCTGGTAGACAGTAAGTTAGTTAGGGCTTTCCTCTGTGTCTATCTACAAGCTTTCATACCAGGAGAGAGAAGTGTTAAAACTCTACATTCTCACTTCTGACTCACTGATTTAACCACATTGAGGCAGGACCAGCAGCAGAATACTCCTGTGGTGTAAATCTGTTTGTGTTCCCTGTCCAAAAAAAAAAGGATATGAGGAAAACAAAAAATACACAGCCCTCCTGAAATGCAGTTTCTGAGTCAGGGTTAGGAATGTGATAAAAGCCCAGCTTGTTTGGCAGTAATAGTGCTATGGGAAAAGACGGGGAACCAGGGGTGAGCTGGGTAGAGCTGATGCGTCTTGATGGATCACGTCGTTGATTGCCGGTTATTTGACGAGCTCGAGTGGTGGGGAACATCTATCCCCTACCCTCACCGACTCATTCCACCCGTCCCTATCCATGAGCCTGTTAAAGAGGTCACGTTTTCTTGGAAGGCTTAATGCCGAGTCAATACAACTCCACCACCCTCCCTTACACCTCACGTTCCAGGAAACACATATATCCAGTCTACACTGTCAAACTTTTAGCACCTGCTATTTTGCCAGGGTCCCTCAGGCTATGTCAATTCCTCTGGTGTTTCAATAGGATGGGCTTGGAGAAGTGGGTCAACAAAGGTTGATGCTAAAATAGGGATGAGGGTGAGGCAAGGGCCAATGAACAGCCATGTTCCTTTGGCATTGTTGGCTGCATGTTCTGTAATGACAGACTGAGTAAAAGTAAATGCAACTGAGTGAATGTGTCATTTTCAGTTCACTGGTTTGTAGTTAAGTCCATGCTGCTTGTAATTGTAACTGTAAAACAATTTTGCATAACTTGTTTGTTTTTCTTTTATTTGTGATGTTACAACCACAAACTTCAATGTTTTCAACAGTTTAATAAAAATATGAAATGCCCCCTTTAATCCAACACTCCTATATACAATCTAGTGCAATCAATTAGCTGATGTCACTGAGTGAATAGATTCCAACCTTGTGTAAGGCCTAAGAGATTTGTTAAAGAACATTAGTGAACAAATAGCATCATGAAGATAATGGATCAAACCAGACAGATCAGGGATTACGTTTTGGAGAAGTTTACAATAGGGTTAGGGGATAGAATAATATCCAAAGCTTTAAACATCTCAGACAACATCCAAAAATCAAAAAAGTATGGCACAACATCAAACCTACCAACACGTGTCCAGTCATCTAAACTGACAGGGGAAGCAAGAAGAGCATGAATCAGGGAAGCAGCAAAGAGGGTCATGGCAACTTTAGAGGAGTTGCAGAGATCCACAAATCAGGTGTATTACTCTGTTGACTGGACAGCTCTTAGTCGCGTATTCCACAAATCTGGCCCACATGGAACCTTGGCAAGAAAAAAGCTATTGTTGAAATAAAGTCACACAAAGTGTTATTTGCAGTTTGCCACAAGTCACGTAAAGGATATAGAAAATGAGTGGAAGAAGATGTTCTGGTCAAATGAGACCAAAATTCAACGTTTTGGCCTACATGCAAAACAATATGTGTGGTGTAAAATTAACACTGTACATCACCCTGAACAGATCATACCTACTTTGAAACAGTAGTGGCAGCATCATGCTGTGGGGAAGCTGTCTTCAGTAGGGACAGGGAAGCTGGTCAGAGACTGTGGGAAGATGGAAATAACTAAATACATGGCAATCCTGAAAGAAAACCTGTTAGAGTCTCAAAAAGACTTGAGACTGGGGCAGAGATTCACCTTCCAGTAGGGAGTTTACCATAAACCTACAGCCAGAGCTATAATGTAATAGTTTAGATCAAAACATATTGATGAGTTACCCAATCAAAGTTCAGAACTAAATTCAATGGAAAATCTTTGGTAGCACTTAATATTTGCTATTCGTGGCAGTTAATAAACACTGCACCCCTCAGTGAAAACAAGGTGATGACTAATATAAAGAAATGTGAAAGTTAAATGCCATTAAATACATTTGCAAGACACTGTAATTATATTACAGTAAAGATAAAAAACAGATTCCTTCTACCGTATTTGTACTTTTTTCCCATAGGCCCTTGGTGGCACGTTATTTAATGCAGTAATCCAAAAATCATGTTGTCTAACCTTGAGGGAATCAAATATAGCAAAGCAACTTCTATCCTATTTTCCTGAATGCAGCCAGTGTGCCTTATTTTTCTAGGATGGGTATTAATACTGTGGATTATCAATCTGTGCTTTGGGCTCACATATCCCCCAAATACATTTCTACAGTAATCCACCGCTGCTTCTTCCACAAGAAAGACAAACGAAACAGACATACATGCATGCATTACAGCAGGATCTGACATGGAGACAGGCTGATTTGCCCAAAATAGCATTGGATGGGTTTAAGAAATCTGTTGCATTTGAATGTATTTTTTTTTAAATCCAAATACCATGCATGTATACAGAGAGAAATCCCAAAGGTGTCACTCTATGACTGGTTACAGATGGAGACATTTCACATTCTGAGATGATTTTCTCTGCTGTAACACTATGAGTATACTTTACCCATTCAATCTATTGTTTTTTGAATAAATGCAAAAAATTTCCTTTATTTACTGAAGCGAACATATTTTTTTAAATCACTAAATAAATTATGCAGGCAAATACGATGTACTTAACCAGAAATTCATGAAGCTGTCACCGTTGCATCTTTGAAGACAGCAGCATGTCTGTAACACAAGCTTTCCGTGTTTAAAGACTACAGCTTTGATGAAATGTTAGAAATCCCCGCACACTGGAAAATATATATGAAGGACATTGTTGATAAGCTTGTGAAATAAATTCTTTCCAATAAAAATGTTGTTGAGGATGATGATTTGCGGAGGAGCGTGGCGATGGCGTGCTGCACACTGTTCTTGGTCCGTTTCCCAGCACCCCTCCCTCCAGGGGTCTCGGTGGCGAGGATCTCTAATGAGACTTGCGTTATTAATCCTTGCAATGAGGTACATGAATTCACTCCCAGGCAAAGGCTTCTGCAGCCACCTTGGCTCATAAAACTGGGAATGCATGCCTTTCATGTGCCGTGTTGATGATCTACTCTGACAACAATATGGTGAAACTTCCCTTCCCCTGTCGCGCGGGCCCTGGCCTGGGGCCAAACGGGGTCATCTCAGACACACTTGGACTTTTATAGGTGGTCACGAAACACGCTGACAGGTCACGAGTGGCAGCTCCTTTATGAGTAGGATCTGTACACCCACCTCATTTGGATTTAGTTTATTTATAGGTGGCCCATAAATCAGCTTTATTTTGTTTTCTAGTTTTCAAGTCTTTAAAGGCATGAAGAGGACCTACATGTTTCATACTGTGGTCATTAAAGTAAAAACACTGTAGTTGATTTAGCAGGATTTTCTATCAATTAGCTCATGGACTAAAACTGTAATGTACAATAATCAGCTGTGAAACAAGTCTCACAAGGAAATCTCGTGTAAAGGAGCCTGACCATGTGCAGGTGTGATAAGAGCAAAATCTCTCATAAATAAAACTAGCGCTACCAACTCTAACCGATAAATTTGCAGATCATCTTACACAAAGAAGAGAGAGGGAGAAAAGCTATAGGGATGATTGTACTAATAAGGCGTTGACAGCTCAGGTGTGAAATACTGAAATGTGGTTTGAATACAAATGCTGCTTCCTTTGAACTAAAGATTTACTCACTAACTATAGAAAGAGCCTGGTGCTAGAGAGACGGGTGAAACAGGGTGGACATAAATACACAGGTACATGTTCTTGTTATGTTTAATTTTAAATCAACTTCACAGGCCTGTGTAGATCCCTGCAATGTGGACTTTGTATGCACTTTGTCTGCAAGCAGTTAGAATTTCTATCTATTTTTTTGCAAAAAGACAATGGCAAGAAAGCAATTTGCAGATAGTCACCAACAGCTTCTAGTTTGTTTTGAAAAATATGCTTGAACTCAGTTGTCAGCTGTCTGATGTTGGAGTATGTGTCTGCTGAGGAGGACTTCTTTCCTGATTGACAGGCCGTGTGCTGTATGCATGTCGCTCCGGTCCCCTGATGGCCCAGTTGCCCGGCTTTTCTGTCCCATTTATGACACCAGCCAATCTGCCTCCAGCCGAGACTTTCCCTTAGCTTTTCACAGATTTGTATCCCCATTTTCCCCAAATTCATCTACACGCCCCCCCCCCCCAACCCCCCACCCCCCCCACCCCCTTATACTACCCCCAATACTCCCCCCCCCTCCCCGCTGCTTTCTTCAAAGGTCTCACACACACACACACACACACACTAAAACACAAAAATGCAAACAGTAAACAGAGCTGAGGATTATGTAAAGTGAGAAACAACTTTAAGACGTGAGAGTAAGTGACTTCTTACAGCGTTGAGTTTTTGTATATAGCCAGTGATGGGGGATATGTTACCCAGTGTCCTGCTTGTTCACTAGAGAGCGCTGTCTCTACAAATCCTGTGAAACCCCCCTCACCATTAGGCCTGGAAACAGAATATTTTCTCCTCCTTTGATTTTTTTCATCTAGATGGGAGAGTGTTTGAGCTCTGTTTTCATTATTTCACTGTAAGTATGTGAAAGAGTGTGTATTTATAAATCAGACGTGTTCGTGTTGCATAAATAAATGTGTTTTTATTATCATCATTATCATTATTACTTCTTTTTATTATTGCTATTGAATAATTCTCAAGCAATTTCATTCTCCTTTGACTATTACCATATTCTTTTTTCCAAATCTGAGGCAGATATGCAGATTTTTATTTATTTGTTTATTGTACAAATTAAGGGATTTTTTTATTATGATTTAAACTATGGGACACTTCCCAATATTTATTTTCTTAAAACATGAAACATTTTTTTGAGAAAAAATACTATTTTCTTTTTCGTTTGAGAAATGCTGGTAAGTACTTATCGTATCATATGGGAATGATACAAAATTTCACTCAAACATCACAGATCTATCAAGCTCATTTGAACATATTTTATTATTCTTGTTAAACGCAATAAGTGGATCTAGTTATATTATGCATTAAATGTAATATAATTAACTATCAAACTAAACTATTTTATATCATTCTCATACATCCGAATAAGTTTTTTTTCTGTTGTTGAATTCATAAGTAGGCAATACAATTGATATCTTTTTTTTATTTAAAAAAAGCGGGATTTTTTCGGGATTTTTTTTTTTTTTTTTTTTTGTTTCTGAACGTAAATAAAATTGCAGCATTTTATTAAGAACCCAAACCAAACAAACAAAAAAATAAGCAGAAGAAAAACTTCAGCAAAAAAAAATGCACAGGCTTCCTTCGAGCGTTTCTCTAACAAGTGTGAAATTGAAATAACCGTCTCTTAGTTTTTGGAGCTTTATTTTCAGCAGGTTTTGGCAGCCGATATTTTTATTAACGCTGGTGCTGAAGAGGCGGCGAAGACCAATTATAGGAAACAAGGTGCACATGTGAGTACTTCTGTTTTTTTCTTCAGGGGCAGGAGTGTTTGCGCAGCGAACTGGGGTCGCTGCCTTTCTAGGGGTGAGTTAGTGGAGGCGCTATGAAAAGCAACGTTTCACTGAATGCGGATTGTTCTCATTGTGCTGCTATGATGGTGGAGGTTTGCACCCGACGCTGGCAGGTTTTAGGTGTTTTGTGTGCGCGCCATGTTTGCATGCACGATTATTTATCTCTGTTGATGACCATTTGATGTGCGGTCCAACGGTCAAATATATATATATATATATAGATATATATATATATAGAGAGAGAGATAGATAGATAGATATTTGAATTGCTCGAAGCCGACGTCTTATATGGAAAACAATCTCATGCAGGGCCTGTCGGAAGTATAAGCGGTGTTGGTGTTTGCTTAGGCCCCCTGCTGGCCTGGGCGCTCCAGACGAACTTGAATTCACAGAGGATAGGTTGTTGCTAGTAAAAAAACACTCCTAGCTGTGTTAACAGTGATATTTAAAGCTAATTTAACGTGTTTTTTGTTTTTTGTTTTTTGTTTGCTGCTTGTATCTGATCTTTACTTTTTTTTTTATTAGATTGGCAATAGCGTGTTTTTCCATCATTGATTTTTAACACAAAATTAAGCTTGTCCCTCATCTCTGAAAAGAAATGGAAATAGAGTCAATCTCCCTAAAGGTTATATAACATAAGTGTATAGGCATTCCCAGTGTCGAGGTTTTTCTAAAATTACTGTTTCAAAAAAGGCAAACATTTTCCATCATGCCATTCCTACAGTTGACAGATCTCCTAACAAGAAGCCACAGAAAGTTTATTCCTTCTTGTTTTATTTCGAGGACTGTGGTCTGCAGCTAATGAAAACCCAAAATGTAACTTCTTAGAAAATTGCAATATTACATAAGACACAAAAAAAAGGTTTTCTAATGTAGAAATATCAGCCTACTGAAAGGTATGTTGCTGTAATGTATAATATACACTCAGTACTTGGTTGAGGCTCATTTTGCATGAATTACTGCATCAATGCAGCGTGCCATGGAGGCAATCAGCCTCTGGCTCTGCTGAAGTGATGAGAAACTCCAGCTTGTTTTGACAGTGGCCTTCAGCTTCTCTGCATTGTTGGGTCCAGTGTCTCCCATCTTTCTCTTGACAATACTCTGTAGATTTTCAACGGAGTAAGTGTCAGGTGAGTTTGCGGACCAGTCCAGCATATGGTGACTAAAGCAGGTATTGGTGCTTTTGGCCATGTGGGCAGGTGCCAAGTCCTGGCAAACATCTGTGCATGGTGGACCTGGAAGCTCTGACTTCAACCACAGTAAACGCCTTGTAAATCTAACGTAAACTTGTGAATGGGCCTTCTTTTGCTAGGCTGTGGTGCTTAAGCACATTTTTCTACCACAGTTTTTTTTCTTCCACTTAACTTTCTATTGATATGCTTGAACATGGCACAGCCAGCTTCTCTGGCATGTCCTTTTGTGGCTCACTGCCATTTTAGACGGAGTCAATGACGGAACTTTACAACTGTGAGATCAGCAGTTTCCCCCTGATTGACCATAACAGAAAGACTTCTGTTTGAAAAATCTACATACGTTTTACTTTTTGAACTGAATTACTGAAAGACTTACGTTTTGATGGTGGTACAATTTATTGAGATGCACCTGTAGTTCAACTTAAGTTAATTCAACGTCCACATCAGGTTGAAAATGTAAACATAATTAAACACTTTTCTGGTATAATATTGTTTCTGATTGAACCAAAGCGACGCTGCTATTGGCTGTGGAGACAGTCTGCTCCCCTCTCCAAAACTCCTCCCCTGACGTTTATAAGCGGTTGTACGAGCGAATCATATAAGAGCCGCTCAGCATCTCCCATCCAAGTCATTATCTGATCTAATCTGAAAATCTGTAGGCGAGGAGAGGCTCTAACAATCCATCGCTGGTGAAAGGGGAGGTGGGCTGCAGAAACCGAGACCAACTCGGGCGCCGGTGGCACCTCCGCAGCTCTGAGATTCCACCTCTTTGGACTCCTTTTAAACTGTTTGTTTGTTTATTTATTTATTTATTTATTGCAAGAACTTGAGCAAAACGATGCAGTTAGAGAATATTCTTCCCAGCGCTAGCATCAATTTACCCAAGACCTTTTACAACCTGTCCTCGTCGGACAGCGCAAACAACAGCCCCAGGCCGTCCTCTCAGCTCGACTACCAGGAGGTGGAGCGCACAGAGTCAGAATCCAGCAGCGCTTCTAAAAAGTACCTAAGTGGGGTGGGGAACGGGATGCTGGGCGAGACAGATGGGGACTCCTATAATAAGGCCGACGGGAGGAAAGGCTCCCCGGTGCTGGGAGAGGACGAGCTGACGAGCGGGCGGCGGTACAACATAGACGAGCTCGGCTCAGACAGATACTTCATCTCTTCCTCCCAGACCAGCTCCGACATGGCAAGCCCCTGTTCCCTGTTTCCCTACGCAGGACAGACCGGCTCGGTGTACACCGCCTCCAGCGGCTCCAGGTACCCGGCCTCACTCCACTACGGATCTGTGCTGCCGCCCGCGGGCTTCTCCGCGCCATCCGTGTGCAGCGGCCGGAACCAGTTCGGCAGCGGAGGGTACCAGTTCAGCCAGGGCCCAGGCTGTTTGTACCCGTCCTACTCCGGGACCGGGACAGGGATCGGGTCCATGTCTCTGCCGGGGTCCGCAGCCGGAGCGAGGGCGCAGGTTTATCTGTGCAACCGGCCTCTGTGGCTGAAGTTTCACCGGCACCAGACCGAGATGATCATCACCAAACAGGGCAGGTAAACGGACTGAGTGACTGCAGTGGCTTTAGTTTAACATACGGATATACACTTTTAATTGTTTTTATCTCATATTAGAAAATTCCGCGTGAATTGTTTTCAAATTAGAGAAAAGGCCTGATGAACCAGGCTGTACTGAAAACGCAAAGATAATTTGTGGGAATTTATTTTACAATTTTTGCAGAATTTGCGAACAGATCTACGTATATATTTATGTTTTCTTTCTTTTCTTCCGCAGACGGATGTTCCCATTCCTCAGTTTCAACATAACCGGACTGAACCTCACGGCCCATTACAATGTATTTGTAGAAATAGTTTTGGCCGACCCGAATCACTGGCGCTTTCAGGGCGGAAAGTGGGTCACTTGCGGAAAAGCAGACAATAATATGCAAGGTGAGTTACATCGTTAATAATTATTAAAAGCTCTTGCAAATATATAATTTGTTTTAAAAGAATCGAAAAAGAAAGTAAGAAATGTGTTTGGAAATTATACAATTACACGTAACGGGATTTAATTTGCATAAACAAAAACAGTAGTTTTTAATGCTTTAAAAATCGAAATACAGTTTTTGCCGTCGGTATGATGCATACTCATTTTTGAAAGAAATTAAATGTCTTTGAGCTGCGAAATTATTGGATTACAAGGCCTAAACCAATTCAGCTGGTGAAACGTATAAAGAATTGAATCTATAATAGATTTAATTTCCAAAACATTAAAATAAATGTTTTTGAACCAATATTATTTCAGTTTTTAATTTTAGTTATAAACTAATATCTAAACAAGGTTCTTTTTTTTTCAAATGAACAGTTCATATAAATAAAAAAAAACACTAAACCATTTTTTCCTGGCCTTGCATTCTCACCTATATTAATATCCAATAAATTGAAAAGAAGAAATAGTCAATTTTATATTGTAATGTCTTTGTCCATACTATTTATTTGGTGGTTTTTCACAGAAGTTCTTCTTTTTTTTTAATTTTAGGTAACAAAGTGTATGTTCATCCGGAATCTCCTAACACTGGTGCTCACTGGATGAGGCAAGAAATTTCTTTCGGCAAGTTAAAACTAACCAACAATAAAGGAGCCAACAACAACAACACACAGGTTAGAAATTTAGTTCCCTTTTTAGCACCTTTTTTTTATTTTTTATAAAATGCTAAACTGACAAGAAATTGTATTCTTTTCTGCTTTGGATAACTGGAGAAGCTATTTGTATGATGATTTTTAAATTTCTTTAGAAGGATTTATTTCTACAAGTTCTGGTTTTAACCAACTGAAAAAGATATGCAGCTGATCATCTTTTTGAAATGCAGTGTGTTTAGCATATTACCATTAACTGTTTTCAGATGATAGTCTTGCAGTCGCTTCATAAATACCAACCGCGATTGCACATTGTGGAGGTGACTGAGGATGGGGTAGAGGACATGAACAATGAGGCCAGAACTCAAACCTTCACCTTCCCAGAGAACCAGTTTATAGCTGTCACAGCCTACCAGAACACAGATGTAAGCTTTCTATAATTTGTATTTCTACTTTCATAGTTGCTTATGTTCAAATACACATTATTAATACTGGGAGTTTTGTTTGTTTCAGATCACACAGCTGAAGATAGATCACAACCCATTTGCAAAAGGCTTCAGGGATAATTATGACTCGTACGTGTTCTTAAGTTCACACACTGAAAAGCTTTTTTTGCTGATGCATGTCATGGGTCTTGCAGAGTTTTTTTTTATATGCATTTTCTTGTAAACAGGATGTACACAGCCCCAGAGAGTGACAGGCTGACTCCGTCACCAACAGACTCCCCTCGCTCTACCCAGATTGTACCCGGCGCCCGCTATGCCATGCAGCCTTTTTTTCAGGACCAGTTTGTCAACAACCTGCCTCAGAACCGATTCTACACCAGCGAACGGGCTGTCCCCCAGACCAACAGCCTCCTCTCCCCGCAGAGCGAGGATCCCAGTGCTGCTGCTTCTGCCCAGCGCTGGTTCGTACCCCCTGTCCAGCAGCCAGGCTCCAACAAGCTGGATCTCTCATATGAGAATGACTATTCAACCAGCAGCCTGTTGTCGTACGGCATCAAACCTCTGTCCCTGCAGACCTCCCATGCCCTCAGCTACTACCCAGACTCGGCTTTTGCCTCCATGGCTGCAGGCTGGGGAACTAGGAGCTCCTACCAGCGCAAAATGACAACAGGCCTGCCTTGGTCTCCTCGCCCAAGCCCCCCAGCCTTTGCCGAGGACCAGCTGGGGACCGCAAAAGAAAAGCTGCCAGAGGAGAATGCTCAGCCGACTTCAACCTGGATCGAGACGTCCCACTCGTTGAAATCAGTGGACTCTAGCGATTCTGGTGTGTACTCCATGGTGTGCAAGAGGCGCAGGATGTCCCCAGGGGGCTCAAGCACAGAGAACTCTCCCACCATCAAGTGTGAGGACTTGACTGCGGAGGAGTACAACAAGGACAACCCAAAAGGCATGGGTTATTATGCATTCTACACAAGCCCCTAAGACTGTATTTATCTAAGCGAAATATAATTATTTGGTTTTATCATTGAGTGATCTCCAGTCCTTGTTAATGTCTTTTTTTTTCTCTTTTCTCTAAAGGTGCCAAAGCTTAGTGTTTCCCCAAGCAAGCTGCACAAGGTTATTTTCCAGGCCAACCCCTGTCACATGAGCAGAAACATGCATAGTGATTGTTGTTTTTGGAAAAAGAAGCATGTTTAATTATTTTTTATAATTTTTTTTTTTTTAAACAAATGTGGTTTCAACCCGGCCACCCCTGCGTATTTAAGTCATTTTCGTTGTACAGTATTCGTGCACTTTAGAATGTGACGTATCTTGTATAAATTGTCTTCATGGGAGTGTTATTAAATGGAAAAATAAAAAGGCTTTTCATAAAGCATTGTCGAAGATGTCTTCCTCAGTATGTTTTCATAAGGAAGTATGGCACTTCATGAGCCACTTTCTGCTCATTGACAAGCTGCAAATTTAAATAGATTTGTGTACTTGAAACATGACAGCCGCACCAGAAACAAAGTAAAAAAAAAATTTTTAGTTAACGGTTAAAATCAGGATTAAAGAATTCCTTATCAAAGCCCCACATTGTAATGATAATCAGTGCTTTATAAAAAAAAAAACACATGGCATACTCAAACAGCATTTTGCATTTTTATACCAAATGTGTCAAAAATATTTGGAAACATTTACTCAATACACCAGGGTTTAAGGAAAGTACCAAGTTTTTTAAAAAGGAAGATGGCTCAGGAAAACCTGGTTCTACAGGTTAGGTTTAGTAAATCTTCACGTAAATGGATTTCTGACACCGTGATCCAACTTTAAAAGATGGCATATTTTTATGTATTCATTTATTTCACAATCATTCAGTATGCACATCTTGCAGAAAGACAGATTCATCCAGGTGCAGAAAAATATGCAAGGTTCTCGCTCTCATTGGGTCAAAGCATTAACATGACTTACATGAAATATTTCCTGATTTTCTCAATATTCTTTCTTTGAATCAAACTTGATACATTAGACTTTTGAGGCTATGTAATCTTTTACAACCAAACAGGGTTTGCTTGCATTAGAAAACAGCCCACATAAACAGTATTCTGCATTTTTATTAAAATTATATTTAATAACATATATTTTTATACAGTCTTGAGTAAAAGTGCTAACTTTGTTAAAGAGGTATGTCTGAGGAATATCCATATAAAAAATTAAACGTTTGGCAGTTTAGTATTAAATGTGAAATGTAATTTTGTTTTGAAAAATAGTATATCATACCTTTTAATATAAGCTGCAAAAATAATGGCATAATCTTCCTTTACTATATTAGGTTTTGCAAGAAAATCACAATGCACTTCATTAACACAAAAAGGACTATTTCTTTAAAATTAATATCTTTAAAGACATTCATGTCAACATTTTAAATGTTAAATATACAAGTAAGCATGACAAATACAGACAGAAAATAATATGGCATATCAAAATAAAGCCCACAACAAGAATGGATTTCCTTTTTCTCTGCTTCTCTAAACAGAATGCTAAATAAAGATACCTCTTAGTATATTTGCGTAGAAAATGTGGAGGAATTATTTTTATTCTGCAAACAAATTCCACCTTAACACCTGTAGCTCAAAATTCAAGTGAGCATAGAATGATTTAAATATAGATTTACAAGAATTACGGGTTTTATTTGACACGACTGGCAACAGAGTCCGACTAGAGGCGTAGAAAAGCACAAAGTCCTGTTTCTGTTGTTGCCATGGTGTTTTTCGCAGATTTTATCATTAATCTAAGCAATGTACCATGCATACAAGGCATACACACATAAAAATGTGAAAAAAAGGCATCCAGCAGCATTCCATCTTCATGTAACCTTCAGCTCAACACCTCTATTTATACCGTATGTCTCTGGCCTCTCCAAAATTGCATTTGTGAAGATAAGATCTATAAAGACGGAAGTCATAATAAGCACTTGGCTCATGTTTGAGGCACCTGCTTTTTCCCTCAACAAAAATACTTCATATGCTCCCCTATGAGGACCCCAATTTGAATTGATTTACATACTCAAATTCTAATTAATTCTGTTGTCAGACTCCTTGACAAAGTGAGGAGTCTGACTAACTCCAATTAACACCTCCTAACAAGGTAGAGGGCTTGATTGCCCCGGCCTCTCAGGAAAGCTGTAAGAAAAAAAGACTCTTGAGTTGAGGTGGGAGGTTTGAGCCTCAAGAATAAAAATGTTTTCACTTGTACGTGTCAGCAAATTGTGCTACGGAGCAGCCGATGGTGTTTCTCTTCCCCTTTTGTCATGTCCTGACCCCTGTTGATAATTTGTTGCGATACAGCTGTCAAGATTATAACCGGACAAGCATGGCAGCCACACTCACCGGAAAGAATAGCCGCAGAGATGTGTGAGAACTGATGAAAGAAGCATTTCTGTTAATAGCCGTTGTGTGTCTCGCAGTTAGAATCTCCAAAATAACTAACTGAGCCTTCTCTTATCAAATAAGTATTGCTTTATATCAAGTTGAGGTTCCTCGCAATGCTTAAAATTACCCTTTATTGTTGTACATATGAGGTTTTTTTCATGCTGTAGAATTGATCTGAACTTATTCTTGATACCACTAGTACATTTCTTTCTTATGTTCTTATGTATGCTGCATTATTAAACTATGTTGGTAATTACCTACTGCAGATGTTACCTGTGGTAAATAAAAATAAAGTTCACAAGTAGATCAGTAAAAGCTACATGTGCATAATTACAATGTTCAATGCAATTTTTTGCATTTTATGTGAATATGTGGAAGATAGTGGTGCATAATTCTGAAGTTGCAGGAAAATGATGCGTTTTAAATTGCTGTATCATTTTTATTTTTACAAGTAAATGCCGCTGTATTTAGTTCAGTTTTCTCTGTTTACAGCCAGTTTTTGCAGCTATTACAGCTGTAAGTCTTTTTGGGGTATTTTTCTACCAGCTTTGCACATGTAGAGACTGAAATGGTTGCCAATTTTTTCTTTGCAAAACAGCTCAAATTCAGTCACGTTGGATGTTGAGCATATGTGAACATAAATTTTCAAGTATGAATTCTCAATTGGGTTTAGGTCTGGACTTTGACTGGGCCAATCTAATACATTTGATCTAAACCATTCCATTGTAGATGTTGCTGTGTGTTTAGAGTTGTTGTTCTGTTGGAAGGTGAACTGCAGTCGATGTCTGCATCTCCTCAAAGGTTATCATGGGCCTATTGGCCGTTTCTCCGGTAACTGCTCACATTTCCTGACACATCAATTTAGATACCTTACCCTGGTTAGCAGTTGTTCATTACTCTTTCCATTTTTAAAGATTGACTGTGCAGTGCTCTGAGATGTTTGAATTTTGGGGTATTATTTTAAACCATTTCATAACTCCAGAACTGTATCCCGTTCCTTTCGTTTAGTTTCGTTTGGTTTCGTTTGGTTTCCTTTCCTTTCTTTTTTCTACTTCCGCCTCTCGGCCTGCTCAGACATTTTCTCCTAAGCTCCCTGCTTGCTTGCATTCTTTTACTCTTAACTTTTTATCTTTTAGCCAAAACTACGGAAATATTGGACTAAAACTACTTCTTACCAGAGACTCCCAAGGATTATTATTATTAAAAATTTTTTTTAAAGGATTTTGATGTTTTTATAATCGAACTCGAAAGAAGGACAAGTTGACGCCAGCTAATCAGCACAAAACCCTAGAATAGTGGGCAACACAGCTATGGATGGGATTAAAAACTTCTGCAACAAGAAAAACACATAAGTTATGATTTGTACCAGTAACATGGTGTCCGATATCTCAGAGAATATTCTTGCAATCACAGAGAAGCGCCCATCTCTAGAAAACCTTTTTATACACTGTGGATCCATGGATGACATGTCTAAGAAAAAATCAGAAGGAATGAAGGAGGATTTCACTCGTCTTCTGAATATTGTTGGAGGTCTCAATATCAAGGTGTTTCTCAGCGGACCCCTTGCACCGATTGGATTTTTCAACAGAAAAGAGATGAGATTTTTTCAAGACTTCTGATGATTAATAAGTGGTTGAAAAAAATGTGCTACTACATCTGTGAACTTCATCGACAACTTTAATATTTTTTTTTGGGAAAAAAAAGACAACTCTTCAAGCAAGATGGTTTCTGTTTGAACAAGCCGGGAGCCAGACGTCCTACATCTAATCTCTTCTATTCAGTAAATAATCCGCCAGCAGCTTCGACCTTCAGCAGAGAACATGGAGTATCAAAAAACAATGATAATGCTGCCTCCAACAGCTCCAGCAGAAAAAACCCAACCAGTTTTTGGCTGAGAAAGAGAGGTCATCACAAAAGCTCTCCCCGCCGAAATCCACTGGAGAAGTGGACCCCCCATTATTACCCCCTCCCCCCAAAACCCAGGGGGACTTAGACCGGGAACCCCCCCTTTAAAACCCCCCTCACCCCAGACCCCGCCCAAGACCGCACAGAATTTCCCCCATCTCCCACTGGACCCCTTTTTTTGCTTTACTGGATCCTGATAACATGAAAGGAGCTCTTAAGATCGGGACCCAAATGGCTCTGACATCTTCTCCATTCAACACTCCCCGTGGCCGAGGCCCTGCTACTAAACCCACATCTTCCAAATGCCGCAGAGCACCACCACCTCCTAATCTATCTCCTCCTAATCAGGACCTTCAAAATTACTTCCGTGTGTAAAAAGTCTGGGCCCCCAGTGGTAACTCTATCAGAAATGAGCAGCCCCGGGACAAACTTGGGCCCCCAAAAGGGAGAGTTGTAAGATCTCTGGCTTATACGCGACGGAAAGAAAAAGCCAAAAAAATAAGAGACAGTAAAAAAACAATCAAAAAAAGCCATAAACTGTCAGGTACAACCCCCCCAGACACAGAGTTAATATCAGCAAACTAAGTCATATATAGACTGGCTTTATTGAACATTAGATCTCTGTCAGGAAAAATCATTTTTAATCAATGACTTCATTACTGACGACGATCTTGATGTTATGTTTTTAACAGAAACATGGTTACATGAATTTAATGAAGCTCCCTTTTTCTGATAGAGTCGATGCCTCCGAACTACCAATTTTTTTTTTGAGAGCAGACAGCAAAGAAAAGGTGGAGGGGGGGCCCTTTGTTTAAAGATTTTTAATTTTTAAAAAAAAATTTTTGGGCAAATTTTGACTCTTTTGAATATTTGGCTTTCCCCGGTAAAGAGCCCGGTCTGAAACCATGTTTTTGAATAATTACAAGCCTCCTAAGTCCAAAACAAATTTTTTCATTTTATTTTAAAGAGCTTTTATCTGTGTAATGTGTGTTTTTTTGATTTTTGGGTTTGACTCAAACTGTTTAAACAGCAAACCCCCAAAAACAGGGACATATTTTGGACTTGATCATCACTAAGGGTCTAAAATTTTTCCCCAAGGGGGTCTGTAACTGATGTTTTGCCCTATCTGACTTTTTTCGTTGAAAAACTTTCATTCTAAAATTTTCTCAGACATCATTGATTCGATTGCTCCAATTAAAGTGAAGGGTCGTTTCTGGGGAAGAAAATGTCTCCGTGGAGAAGTGCTCCACCAGTCAGAAGTGAAAAAAAAAGGAGTTGGTCGAAAAGCTGAACGCAGGTGGCGCAAAAGACTGAACTCCAGGTTCACTATATTATCTATAAAGAGAGACTATACAGATATAACCTACAACTGAAAAAATGCAAGGGAAATTTTTTCTTTTCTGAGATCATCAGGCAAAAACATTAACAATGCTGGTGCATTTTTTTGCCACGGCAAACAGGTTTTAAAAAACCCCCCTTGTAACTGTAGCATCTGAACTCCACTCCACCAGGGCCTGCAATGAATTTGTTAACTTCTTCACTGAAAAAACCCAAAAGATCAGAGGGGCACTAAGCACATCCACGTCAACTCCAGTACCAATGTTGTCTCCAACTAGAACTGATTTTGACAGAATTTCTCAATTTCACCAAATAAACTACAAAAACTTCATACACCAACTAAGCTCTTCTTCCTGCTGTCTCGATGTTTTACCCACAGCTTTCCTTCAGAAAGCTTTGCCTGTAATAACATCTGATTTAACACAAATAATAAACACGTCAGGTGTTTTGTCAGGTGTTTTCCCCCAGGCCTTGAAAACAGCAATTATCAAACCTCTATTGAAAAAGAGCAACCTGGACAAGCTGCTACTACAGACTACAGACCTATATCAAACCTCCCCTTCATCAGTAAGATTATTGAAAAAGCTGTGTTTCAACAGTTAAACAACTTCCTAACAATGACCAACCGCTTCGATATCTTCCAGTCAGGCTTACTGCTCACCACAGTACAGAGACTGCTCTTGTCAAGGTGTTCAACGACATCCTTATAAATGCAGACTGTGGAAGAACCACAGTGCTGGTATTATTGGACCTTAGTGCAGCATTCGACACTGTTTTGATGACTCCATTTTTTTTAGAGCACCCGGGAAAAATGGGTCAGCCTTTCTGGTACAGCACTCAATTGGTTTAAATCCTACTTGAAGGACAGGGACCTTTTTTGTGTCAGTAGGTAACTTTACATCCACAGAACCCAAAAAAACACATGTGGCTTTCCCCCATGGAAACTTGGGGGGCCCCTTTTTATTCAATTCAATTCAATTCAGTTTTTTTTATTTTAGCGCCAATTCACAACACATGTTGTCTCAAGGCACTTCACAAAAAGCAGGTACATACATTACAATTAATCCGAATCATTGAACAGTGCAGTCAGATTTTGTTATTTATTTTAAATTTGGTTAAAAAAGTTTTTTTTTTTGGTCTAAGGAAAGGGAAAAACCCAGCAGATTGCATCCAGTCAGTGACTTGCAGCATTTCCCTCCTCTCGGATGGCCCTTTTGGGGACAGTGGGACAGTCACAGGCGTTGACTTTGCAGCAATCCCTCATACTGAGCATGCATGTAGCGACAGTAGAGAGGGAAAAACTCCCCTTTTTAAAAAGGAAAAATCTCCAGCAGAAAACCAGGCTCAGTGTGAGCGGCCATCTGCCCCGACCGACGGGGGTTAGAGAGAACAGAGCAGAGACACAAGAGAAACACAGAAGCACTGATCCAGGAGTACTTTCTATAGGAAGGAAAAGTAAATGTTAATGGATGTAGCTCCTTTAGTCGCTTCATCTAGAAAGAAAGAACAGATAAACTCTGAGCCAGTTTTCAAAGTTAGAGTCTGAAAGAGAGCACATATAATTAGTTACAGTAAAAGCTCAGTCAATAGCCATGTCTAGGAGAAAAGGGTTAAACACTAAAAGACAGGGCCATGTGGATCATCGGTAGAGGGTGAGCATTAAGTTGTTGCCAGCAGAAGCTCGGACGATTTCCCTCTCCAAAAAGGTGTCACAGGTAGACACAGAGTCAGGCCAGGTGTAGCTTCTAGGAAGAGAAAAGAGAGAGAACACAGTTAAAAGCTGAAATAACAGCAAATAATGCAAAATTGGAGAGTAGTGTGAGAATGTAGCGAAGAGGGTGAAAGTGGTCATTATGTCCTCCAGCAGCCTAAGCCTACAGCAGCATAACTAAACAGATTTCAGTTCAGATTATTTAGTTAGACGGCGCTTATTTACAACAGTGTCGTCTCAAGGCACCCCACAAAGGGTCCCACTGATGGTCATTGTTATACTAAAAACCACGAGGATTGGGATACCTCTCTTTGTTAGACTGATTATAACCACTGGAAAAGAGAAGGGGTCATACAGGTAGCAGAAATGGAGGGTGTGTTTGCACCTCAACCATAACTGAGCCGGTTTAGGCTAAACCTGACTCCCCCTTACTCCATCCAACAGGGAGGGAGCAAGGCTTTCTCCTTCATAAACTAAGCCACTCTAACGATAAGCTTTATCAAAAAGGAAAGTTTTAAGCCTAGCCTTAAACGTAGACAGGGTGTCCGCTTCACGGACCAAAACCGGGAGCTGGTTCCACAGGAGAGAAGCCTAATAACTAGTATCTGCCTCCCATTTTACTTCTAGAGACTCTAGAAATCACCAGTAAACCTGCAGTCTGAGAACGAAGTGCTCTGTTAGGAACGTATGGAACAATCAGATCTCTGATGTATGATGGAGCTAAATCATTAAGGGCTTTATATGTGAGGAGGAGAATTTTAAATTCTATTCTGGATTTAACAGGGAGCCAATGAAGGGAAGCTAAAATAGGAGAAATATGATCTCTGTTTTTAATTTTCATCAGAACTCTTGCTGCAGCATATTCAATATCTACATGCTCTCCCTAAGTCAGATTTTACTAAACAACAACGTAAGTTATCATAACTATGCAGACGACACACAGCTATACGTTACGATGTCACCAGGTGACTATGAACCCATTCAAGCGCTGGGTAACTGCTTTGAAGAAATCAATGCTTGGATGGGCCAAAAATTTCTTCAGCTGAATCAAAACAAAACTGAAGTAATAATCTTTGGACCAAAGAAAGAGCATTTAAAAGTTAGCACACAGCTTCAGTTAAAACAGCGAGAAACCACCAGTCAGGCTCGAAACCTGGATGTAGTGATGGACTCAGACCTGAACCTTCAGAGGCACATAAAGACAGTAACGAGGTCAGCCTTCTATCACCTAAATAACATCTCCAGGATTAAAGGACTAATGTCTCAGCAGGACCTTGAAAAACTAATTCATGCGTTCATCTTTAGTAGAATTGATTACTGAAACGGTGTCTTCACAGGTCTGCCTAAAAAGCCGATCAGACAGCTGCAGTTGATCCAGAACGCTGCTGCCCGCGTCCTCACTAGAACTAAGAAAGTGGAGCACTTCACCCCGGTTCTAAAGTCCTTCCACTGGCTCCCTGTAGCTCAGAGAATAGACTTTAAAATACTTCTGTTAGTCTATAAATCCCTGTATGGCTCAGCACCAAAATGCGTTACAGACTTGTTGTCAGTGTATCAACCACCCAGACCTCTAAGGTCTTCTGGCTCAAATCTACTCTGCACACCCAAAACCAGAACCAAACATGGAGAAGCAGCTTTTAGTTCTTATGCTCCACTAATTTGGAATAAACTCCCAGAAAACTGTAAAAGTGCCAAAACCCTAAGTTGCTTTAAATCAAGATTAAAAACTGATTTGTTTAGAGTGGCCTTTGACTGTGTTATCTAAACATTAATAGTTACGTTTTCAGTCCAATTTTCCTTTCGTTTTCTTATCCATCATTCTATTCTCTTTATTTTTTTAATTACCTCTGTTATTTGATTTTCTGTATCATTGTAATGTTTTTCCTTATTTACAGCGCCTTGAGTGCCTTGTTGCTGAAAACCGCTAACTAAATAAACTTGACTTGACTTGACTTTCCTTTCCTTTCCAGTGTTGTTCGCCATGATGCTGTTTGTTCACTAATGTTCTCCAGCAAACCTCTGAACCCTTCACAGAACAATTCGATTTATGCTATAAATTGCACACTGGTGGAGTGTATTTACTAATTCGGTAATATCTGAAGGAAATTGGGTTTACAAAATTTTATTTAGGGGTATCAGAGTGACGGCAAATGCATACTGCACTATTTCTTTTTGTTAAAAAGTGTTGAAAACCATTCACATTTCACATAAAATCTGCATAAAAAACATTAAGGTTTGTGGTTTTAACATGGCAAAATGTGAAAATGTTTGAAGGGCAAGTACTGTATGTGCACAGAAAAGGACAACTTTCCAATTACATATATTGTCATTGCATTTGGCAATTTTAAACCTTACAGGTAACTCTTAAGACTAACTCCTGTCTCCAAAAAGCCAGGGATAAGTCAATAGTTGTACCTTTCTCATTCACTCATGCAAGAAGTACATTAATCAATAGACACCTCTACAGCATGCTTCCAGAAATTCAGTCCATGTTACCTTAAATGAGATATGCGCATTGGGATATAACAAAGAACTGCTCTCAGAGCTCTATTGTTGTTAACATTTCTGGCTACAATCTTTGCAATCGAACTTTTGTCACAATGGGGTCCACAATTCATCCATTTCAGGGCGTTCTCTGCAACACAAGGCCCAAGAGGACCCAGTAAGGGTTGGTGTAAATAATAAAAAGACAGCAGTGCATCTTTAAAAGTTCATGTTTGATAAGTGCGTGCATGAAAAAGAGTCATGTGTGTTTGACCTTCCCTGAGGCCCTCTTCTGGTTTCCATGTTGAGACTTCATGTAAGGAGGTGCTGGGGAGGCTATAAAGATATTGTACTCAAGGAGGACTGACATCTAAACAGGGATGAGGGCCTGAGGATGTTTCCTCACTTTTAGTCACACACTATTACCGCTCTCACTAACTAAATGCAGCCACAGGGCGACCTGTGTCTGGGTCAGGATTTTTTTTTTCTTTATCCCTGTTTTAAAAAAAAGTAACGTCAGGCACATTTGAGACAGTCGCAATTATGTTTCCTCTTCACACTACATTTTCCCTTTTGATGTGTTGATAAATGTCACCTCTCCTAAATGATTAACGAACCTGTTAGAATTATCCAGAATTGTTCCTCAGGGACTCTTCTAGTCTCATGCGGCAACTCAGTTGTTTGTGATGCATTCACTTGTGATCTTGTTAATCAGTTTTGTTTTAAAGAAGGTTGGTATTTAGGTATCTTGAGGTTAATGTCGGTAGACTACATGAGTCAGTACCCATTTGTATAAACTGTATAAGAAATGATGCACAGGGTGTTCTGTTGGATCAGAAGACAAATCAAGATTTGTTAGGAAATGTTTTGCAGAATTTTTTCCAGTGGTATTTCTGCCACATTTTTAGCATTTGTTTTTAATGCATATTCAGTACAACATAGAAAATGTGTTCAAATATGCAAGCAATGGCCTTTCCTGAAACATTAAATCTAGACAGTTAGTTGAGATGGCATCGCAGATTAAGAGCTTGGGAGTGTGAAATCCTTGATTGATAAACTGGATGGGCACTGAAAAATGGCACAGCTAACATAATGAAATACAGTTATATCTTTTTAATCGAGATCTAACTGCAGAAAAATATATAGACTCTGTTCCCACTTTGCTCAGTCAGATGCTTCTGTCAGACAGCAACCACAGACAGAGCGCTAAGAGTAAAGCAGAAGAGTTTGCTCTTAAGTTTGATCATGCCTTGTATAATGTATTATGTGAAGAACCCATTCTGTACCCAGAATCTTTCGCTGACCAGGTTCTCTTGTGTCATCTGTTGATTCTGAATAAGATGCCACTGGCTCAATTGTTGCAAGGCTAAAACTAGGCAGACAGTACATAACTTTCACAGTCTTTACAGATTTTGATAAGACTTGTAGTAGACACTAATTGACTGGTTTTAGGAGATTTTTGCATGACAACTAAAAGACTTCAGGTTTAACCATAGCACCCAATGAGGGAGTGCAAACTCTATAACATGTCATACCAACCAAAGCCAACAGAATGCATCAAACTCTTGTAAGGCCAAAATTTAAATGATAAATGCATCAGCTAGGATAGTAATCTGGTCATACTGCTCGATGATGCCCAGAATCTGATGGAAAAATTCAAACATTTGATTGCTCGGCTCTCTTCCCCTTAATAACAATCAGATTTTTGTGTCAACTTACCATGCTGACTGTCCGCACCATTGCAGACTGGTCAAGACTTTGTTCAAACTGGTAATAGTGGCACAAACTATTGTAGTGTGTCTTCAGCTTAAGACACCTCACTGTAATGCATTCAAAGTGATCTCTGAAGGTTTGAAGCTACTCTTGTTTCTCTTCCCCCTTTCCAATAGTTTTTGATAATTTTCAATTATTTGCCTATTTTGTAAGCAATAAGGCTTCATTACATGTCACTGGGACATTAGCAGTCTTGAGGCCTGAAAATTTGATGTTTATAGTATGTTCTGGTTGTTCTTGATTAAATATAGAGATTTCTTCAACTATAGGGCATATATTAAATAGGCAGATATGTAGTAAGTATTTTCTAGTTTATCTTTGCTTTTCTAATCCTTGTTTGTTAGGTTTGTGTCACACTTAGTAATACTGGCCAAACAATGTCTGTTAGAACACAACAATACTATTGCTTGTTAATAGGAGCAACAAACCTGGAATTTAAAAGTATTGAATTTAAAGTTATATATATACACTGCTCAAAAAAATAAAGGGAACACTTAAACAACACAATATAACTCCAAGTAAATCAAACCTCTGTGAAATCAAACTGTCCACTTAGGGAAGAAAAACATTGACAAATCAATTTCACTGGTTTTGTGCAAAAATGGAATAAAAACAGGGGGGAAACTTTGGCGATTAGCAAGACACACTCAATAAAAGGAGTGGTTCTCCAGGTAGGACCACGGACCAGTTCTCAGTACCTATGCTTTCGGGCTGATGTTTTTGGGTCACTTTTGAATGTTGGTGGTGCTTTCACACTCGTGGTAGCTAGAAAAAACTCTACAACCCACCAAGTGGCTCAGGTAGTGCAGCTCATCCAGGATGGCACATCAATGCGAGCTGTGGCAAGAATGTTTCTGTGTCTGTCAGCGTAGTGTCCAAAAGCCTGGAGGCACTACCAGGAGACAGGCCAATGCACCGGAGGTGGAGGAGCCGTAGGGGCAAAAACCCCAAAAGCAGCAGGACTGCTACCTCCGCCTTGGTGGCAAGGAGGAACAGGAGGACAAGCACTGCCAGAGCCCTGCAAAAATGACCTCCAGCAGGCCACAAAAGTGCATGTAATTGCAAAAAACGGTTAGAAACCGACCCCCCAGGGGGAGGGTTTTAAACAGGGGCCCACGTCCACAAAAAGGGGGTTTGTCCCCAACCCCAACACCGTGCAGGACGCTTGGCATTTGCCAGAGAACACCAGGATTGGCAAATTCGCCACTGGCACCCAGTGCTCTTCCCAGATGACAGCAGGTTCACACCGAGCACATGTGACAGATGTGACAGAGTCTGGAGACACCGTGGAGAGCGTTCTGCTACCTGCAACATCCTTCAGCATGACCGATTTGGCAGTGGGTCAGTAATGGTGCGGAGTGGCATTTCTTTGGAGGGCCGCATGGCCCACCATGTGCTCGCCAGACGTAGCCTGACTGCCATTAGGTACCAAGAAGAGATCATCAGACCCCTTGTGAGACTATATGCTGGTGCGGTTGGCCCTGGGTTCCTCCTAATGCAGGACAATGCTAGACCTCATGTGGCTGGAGTGTGTCAGCAGTTTCTGCAAGAATGAAGACATTGAAGCTATGGCTGGTCCGCGCCGTTCCCCAAAACCTGAATCAGAATGAGCACATCTGGGAAATCATGTTCCCCTCCATCCACCAACGTCACGTTGCACCCAGACTGTCCAGGATTTGGCGGATGCTTTAGTCCAGGTCTGGGAGGAGATCCCTCAGGAGACCCAATCTGTCTCATCAGGAGGCATGCCCAGGTGTTTTGGGGGAGGTCAAACAGACACGTTTAGGCCCACACAATACTGAGCCTCATTTTGACTTGTTTTAAGGACATTACATCAAAGGGGATCAGCCTGTAGTTGTTTTTTCCCCTTTAATTTTGTGTGTGACTCCAAAATCCAGGTCTCCATTGGTTAATTAAATTTGATTTTACCCTCTACCACTTATGAACACTGCTTTCGACCAGATTCAGGGCGCCAAGATCTTCTCTAAGTTGGATTTGAGAAACGCTTACCACCTTGTTCGTATCAAGGAGGGGGATGAATGGAAGACGGCATTTAACACTCCCACTGGTCACTACGAGTACTGTGTAATGCCTTTTGGTTTAACCAATGCCCCTGCAGTTTTTCAGGCATTGGTGAATGATGTCCTGAGGGACATGGTGGGACAGTTTGTTTTTGTATACCTTGATGACATTCTGATTTATTCCCAGGATCTGGAAACCCACAGAAATCATGTCCGGGCTGTCCTCCTCCGTCTTCTTCAAAATCATCTGTTTGTCAAAGCTGAAAAGTGTGAGTTTCATACCACTACCACCTCATTCCTTGGATTCATCATTTCTCCAGACCAAGTCATAGTGGACCCCTCCAAAGTCAAGGCAGTCTTGGAATGGCCTTCTCCTACCGACCGCAAACAGCTTCAAAGGTTTCTGGGGTTTGCTAATTTTTACAGACGGTTCATCAGGAATTATAGCCTCGTAGCAGCCCCTCTTAATGCTCTCACATCATCTAAAACAAGGTTTGTTTGGAATGAGACAGCCAGAAAGAGCTTTTGTCAAGCTCAAGGATTATTTACGTCTGCTCCTGTTCTACGGTCCCCTAACCCCGATAAACAGTTTATTGTGGAGGTTGACGCCTCAAACACAGGGGTTGGAGCTGTCCTAAGCCAAAGAAATTCTGATGACCGTATTCACCCATGTGCCTTTTTTTCTAGGACTTTGTCCCAAGCAGAGCGCAATTATGATGTGGGGGACCGAGAACTGTTGGCAGTCAAGTTGGCTCTCGAGGAGTGGAGGCATTGGCTAGAGGGGGCTAAGGAACCGTTTCTTGTATGGACAGATCATAAGAACCTGGAGTACCTGAGATCAGCGAAGCGCCTTAATCCCAGGCAGGCAAGGTGGGCTTTATTTTTTGGAAGATTCAACTTCTCTTTGTCTTTCAGACCTGGAGTCAAAAATGGCAAACCAGACGCCCTGTCCAGAATACAGGAACCCTCCGAGTCACAGACCTCTGGGGAGGATGAGTTTATTCTTCCGGAATCAGTGAGACTCTCTGTCACCATGTTGGAGTTGGAGGGAGAGGTTAGAGATGCCACCAAAGACCTCCCTATTCCTACTTCATGCCCACCTGACCGGTGTTTTGTTCCGGAGCCTCGTACCCAAGGTACTGAATTCATGCCATAATTCACGTCTGTTCTGTCATCCTGGTATCAGCAGGACGTTGCAGATGGTCCGAACTCAGTTTTGGTGGCCATCTCTTGTCAAAGATGTCACAGATTACGTCACGGCCTGTACTCAATGTTCCCAAGCCAAGTCTTCTCATCGCCCTCCTGCTGGACTCTTACATCCCCTACCCATTCCTCCTCGTCCCTGGTCACACATAGCCATGGACTTCGTCACAGGTTTGCCAGTTTCTAATGGCTTCACAGTTCTGTTAACTATCATCGACAGATTTTCTAAGATGGTTCACCTAGTCCCTCTCAAGAAGTTGCCCTCAGCCAAGGAAATGGGGGACATTCTGGCACGTGAGGTTTTTCGCCTTCACGGCATACCCACAGACATTGTCTCAGACAGAGGGCCCCAGTTTGTGTCACGTTTCTGGAAAGAGTTTTGTTCCTTGCTGGGGATTACTGTTAGTTTGTCCTCAGGATTTCACCCACAGTCGGATGGACAGACTGAGAGGGCCAACCAGGAGGTGGAGACCAAACTTCGCGCACTATGTGAGTCAGACGCAACCAAATGGTCTCAAAATTTACCCTGGGTTGAATATGCTGTCAACACCCTCCCGGCTAGTGCCACGGGGTTATCCCCTTTCCAAGTTGTGTTTGGTTTTCAGCCACCCTTGTTCACAGTCCAGGAGAAAGAGGCTGAGGTTCCTTCTGCTCAGGCCGCGGCCCTAAGATGTCAGCGCATCTGGAGGAAGGCAAGAAGGTCTATGATCAGAATGTCGGAGGTGCAGGCACGCACAGCAAAAATCGTCGGAGAATCCCTGCTCCAAGCTACCAGGTGGGACAGAAGGTTTGGCTATCCACCAAGGACCTCCCGCTTCTGGTTGACTCCCGTAAGCTGGCACCTCGTTTTGTGGGACCCTTTCCCATATCCAAGATCATCAATCCTGTGGCTGTTCGTTTAAATGATACACTGCAGCCTGCGCTTGTCCCTGATAGTGGCAGCAGCGTACCTGATGGGAGGGTGAGTCCTGGGAGATGGCGGAGTAGAAGTGCACCATCATTGTCTTTGGCAGGCTAAACTTCTTCAGTTGCCGCAGGAAGTACACATGCTCAGCTGGGAGAGCTTATCTGCAGCAGGGCCGGAATGATGGTATGGAAAGTAGAGCTGAAATCGACTAAACAGGATCCAGGCGTTGGTTCCTGTGGAGTCCAGGTGCAGCAGGATGTAGAGAAGAGCCATATTTATTGCTTCATCCCCAGATCTGTTGGCTCTGTAGTCAAACTGCAGGGGATCCAGAAATGGTTCTGTGATGGATTTAAAGGACTTCATTACCACAGAGGTCGGGGCGATAGTGGTCCTTGGTGTTTTGGGGACAGGGATGATGATGGATACTTTGAAGCAGGCTGGCACATGGCATGTCTCCAGTGAGGTGTTAAAAATGTCTGTGAACACCGGAGACAGCTGACCAGCACAGTGCTTCTGTGTGGATGGGTAGACACGGTCCGGTCCAGCTGCTTTGCGGGGTTTCTGCTTCTTAAACAGTCTATTGACTTCCTTCTCTGAAATGGAGAGTGAAGGGGAGGGGGTGGAGTGGAGTGGGTGGAGCTGGCCAACTCTGAGGAGAGAGTGGAGGAAATGGTGGACTGGAGTATGTCTTGGTTGTCCAGAATTAGAAGCTGGAGTTCAGACTGGATACCCATGGTTTTAGTATCATGAGCCTAGCTGCATCCTCCAAGAGAGTCACATTAGAGTAGGGCCCAGAACATGGTGCAGTCACATCAACTAGGCAGATTTGTTATGGGTGGTGCTGACATATTGAGTGGTGATGGAGAGTGCCATCACCCCTGCCTCTTCACACTCTATACTCCAGCGTTTCACTTTACAATTCATTGTTTCAATATTGTTTGATCTGCCAGAGTAATTATTAAGTTTGAAGGTGGGAAAGTCTCTCTATTAAAGGGAAATTATGCAACTTTACATAACCCTTGACCAACGTCTACACAGTTTTCTCTCTACATCTTGTGTCAAAACACAAATCAGATTCTCATTATACTAAGTAACATTGTGAGCAATATTAAATTGGTGAACTGAATTTTAATGAACTAAACAGCAGAAGACTAAGGTTCACAAATCTTAGATTAACCTTGATTTTTAGAAAGGATTAAACCCTGATCGCCACATGTTTTGTGAGTGAATAAAATGGACCATTTTCTGAAAGAAATTTAGATCATTAATATGGAGGTTGAATAACTGACCTTGGTTAATTATTTGTTTTAATTCCTAACATGACAAACTTTTACTCCCAGAATTATCTTGTGCAGTTAAAACCAGAAATTTGCCTATACTCTGTAAAACAAAATCTTAGTGTCTGACATTAAATCAAACTGAATGTTTCCTGTTTGTGGTCAGCTAGGATTACCAACATTGTTTTATTTGCTAATTGGCAGAATATTGAGAGAAAGATTTAAAATGCATGGAATATGGATTTTTTTACTGTCTCGACATTCTTACTGCAAATCTAATAAAACATTTTCAAAGGTTCCACAGAGAAAAATGAGTGATGTGGATCAGACCAAACATGAATTTTAACAGTCTTGTACTTTATTGTAAGTCCACTAAAACAGGCTTGGCTCAGTCCACATGCTTATGACGTCAAAGCAAAATCCATCAAGTCTGGTGTAGGTTATGGTCATTACGGAGATTTGCTTTAATATTGCTTTTCTCGTGTCTTCTTTAAAAAAACCACATCATGGTCTCACCAAACACCCAAAACAGGAGTTACAAGTCCTATCTTCCACTAGAGAACAGCAGCTAACAGGCGTGTTGATTGTGACGGACCGGAGCAGGGTTTAATCTGTGCTGTTTGTATTTTATTGCATATTCCTGAGTCTTTTCCAAACCTCATTACAGCTGCTTTTTCCAGACTAAACAGCATCAATGCTCTGCTCTCATCTGGGAGAAATAAACTGGTCCTCTTATCTAACATGATTTATTTTCAGCAGTTTATTAAGAAAATGTGAGTCAAGGCTTAAGGGGGGATGAAACAGTGATGCACAGTGTTGAAAATCACTTAATGTTAAAGAATGGACAGAAAATGTACAATGAGAGTGATTATTTAAACACAGAAGGGAGTTTGCGCAGTGGGAGGTGAGCATGATCACAGCCATATCAAACACACACTGAAGTTTGATCACTCTCAGTCATTTCCACACATATTTATTTCTTGGAGCTGACTCTAACTCAAGCTGCAGGTTCACTGTCCACTTGGGCCTGCCTGGCTGGAGGCCCTCTCTCCGGGACAGCCGGCTTGCTTTCCTGGCACCGCTGTCTCCAGCGCTGGCTGCCAGGCCGGCACTGGCAGAACCCTAAAAGCTGGGGCCTGATGCATCTCTTACAGTTTACAGGAATGTGTCAGCAGTAATCTCTTGGCGGCCATCTTTGGAAATTCAGCCCGACGCAGACATGAAAGCGCTGTGATGCTCTGAGGAGAAAAGAGCCAGCTCTAATTGAATCTATTTAAAGCAGCTGTTTTCGCGGCTCTGTGACTCGGCTGCGGCCTAAAATCTTCCCTTCTGACTTCATCGACCGTGCTGGGTGTCAATTTATTGGAAACATAATTTTTTTTAAGTAAACAGAGGTGGCCAAGACCAGGCTTTAATCATTCTCTGAGAGCTGCCCAAAGAGGTCTCAATTAGGTGAGTGTAACTTGGCTAATCTCTCCCTCATCCCTGAGTCTTTTCAGAGCCACTGCCAGCAAGCTTTGCTGGTAAAGTGAGTGAAATCAAATTTGAACACTGACCCTCTGGAAAATGGGAACCTATAAAACATGGGGCATAATGGGAGCTTTAAAGAGGGGGAGTCATGCTTTCAGTGTTGGCTGCTGGGGAGGCGTGCACAGAATAACGTGCTCTGAGTTTACCGCATGGATAGCTGTAATCCACCTCTGTACAGGCGCCAAACTCTGCCTCTTTATACTGATGACTATGATGTTGTGGAGAACATGAGAAGGTCCGTGGTTTGTGTGTGAGGGGTTTTCCTTGGATTTTTCTCCACATAACGTTAAATTGTCATTTTTTAAGGGTTATAGAAATGTAAAAGGGGGAAAAAAATCTGTTATTGCCTCCCCAACACCATTGGTTTGGAAAGTCTTTGATGCAGTTTTTACATCAGAACCTCATCAAATACTCACCTATGATTTGGACCTGCCTCACAGCACAACACGCGGGTCGTTAGCTTTGTTGTTTCCAGGTCATGTGTTTCTTTTGGAGCCCAGGGTCAATCGATTGTTTTGATTCATGTCGGCCATGAATCTCAGATCAGAGGTGGCCCGTGGCATTACCAAAGGCTGTGGCTGGAACTCATCCCAGTTTTGTTTCACGTTAAGGATTCTGTCATTTCAAGTCAAACCAAAGGGTGCTGATTGCATGTTTTCAGTAGGTTCAATCAAAAATAATACCAGGTTTGTTTTAATGTTTTTTTTTCCATTTCTTAACAGTTTAAGAATTTAATTTAATTATTTTACATAATTTCCAGGGTTTTATTCTGAACTTAAATCTGTTTAGTAACATAAGGCATGTAAAACAAGTTTGAATAAATGTTCAGTTTCTAGACAGCAGGGCAACAACTGCATTATAGGGATGTAATAATTACTTAGCTTCTGTTCGTTCCTAAAAAGGCCGATCTGGATTATCTTGGCATTTACTTGATGCTGAGTTACAATCAGCCAATCATTTCAATTGCCTAAAGAAACTTTAAAGCTAATACTTCTATTAACATAAAGAAATGTATTTTATATTTTTGATGTTTTTTCCAAGTTCATTATCCAGACGTTTGTTAATCTCTCACCGAGAACCCCTTGAATTGTTGTATTTTTGTTATAACTGGACTATACATTTCAACCACATAATAACCCAGCATGTCACTGAACCAACAGAAACAAAGATAATGGTTCAAAGGGTCTTAAAGCGCAGATTAATAACTGAAAAGAAATATCGACTGGACATTTCATCATCAGCTCTTAGCACAGATCTGATGGTTGGTCTGTCAACTGCATATCACCCATGGAGAGCTTATACTGTATGTTGTATGACATGTGAAATAAGTATGTTTTCTTACACATATTTACAGGGAACATGCGCTGGATAAAATCCTCTCTTGACTCAACAGCGGCTGGGATTGAAGCCCTGCAGTCTGAAGCGAAGTGTAGCTCCCATCATGTCATTAGGGGCATGCGGAGAGGACCCCATGAAAGCACTGCCAAAAATCCCCTTGAAGACGGAAGAAAAAGAAAGGCAGGGGTATTGATCGTCTGTCCAAGGATATGATACTTAAGCCCTGGTACTGAGAGCCGGAGAGCCTGTGGATCCATATCTCAAAGACTTTAATCCTGGCCCCTCTTACAGCTGGATTGGCCTTCACCTTAACCTCTCTACAACTGCTCCTGCAGATCAGCCGTGGAAATTTGATTTTTCTCACAATCTGCTTTTCTCCACCCTCCCCTCTCATTCCCTATCGTTTTCTGTTTCCACTGGTCGGCAGTTGTTAGCAGACCTGCACTTGTTCCCATCCGAATTTGGAGTGAGAGGTGAATTAATACCTGATCCTGGTTTTCATCATGTTCTGAAAAGAAAATAAAGTTCTTATCCTCTTTTTTTCTCAAATCTGAAGTTGAGTCTGGAAGCAGTTGAGCTGGTGACACATAAAGGTGTTTTCTCTGAGACAATTCAGCTGTGAGAATATTAAATAATCAACATTCAGACCTCATGCTGCTAGGATATTAACATACTGAATGTAAACAAAGTGAGATGATTGGAGACCATAACCTGATTCTGTGAATGTCTTAATACCAATTTTATTCAGTTGAAAGTCATGCTCTTACCTTCTGGAGCGTTACAGGTCCATTTGAGTAATGAACAAAAGATGTTAAGTCCCTAAAGATGCCCACCCCCAAACCAAGTTTTTTTCTGGACATTGTTTTAAATCATGACACATTCCAGTCTTCCAACCTAGGCCAACAACAATCATGTGTGAAGTATTGAGCTCTAGCAGTTTCTGGAGAAACCAAATACTGATTTGGAGCTTTGAGTTCCACAATCTACTGCCACAGAATGTAGATGGAAAAGGCCATTCCCTTTAAGAAAATACAAAAGTGGCAATTTACCTTTCAGATGTAAACATTTAAAGGATTTTGTTAAAGACTGCTGTAGGTTTCAAACAGCTCACTCTAGGATCTTAAAACATGTTTTCTGAAGAACATCAGAAATTGATTTATACATCAATCCATATTTACAGTTGTGCCAATGAAATGAAATTTGCAAATTTTTCACATGTTCAGAATGAAGTGAGAAATGATTATGGTTACTGGCTCAAATCTTTCAGGAAAATAAACTACAGGTTCACACAATTGGCACTCAGTTCACTTCAATTATGAATTCAGCTCTCTGATTCTAGTTTCTTTGGAGTGTCCAAGCTGGATTAGTGAATCTCAGGTAAAAAAAACAGGCCATATGAAAATGTGAACACTGAACATTGTTTAACTGTCAGAACTTCAAGATTGTTTCATTTTCTCCAGCTCAAAGGGCCTTCTTTTTGATTTGTGTTTTAGGCTAATTGGAACATGGTTGTCACACTTCTAAAGACTGGATGGACTTTTTTAATTCAAATATTTTGAATCCACACTCTGGATATTCACTGCTCTTTAGAGAAGGTGAATAATCAAGCTCTTGCTAAAAACTTTGATCTAAACTATTCTCGTTTTGGCTGCTTTTAAAATTAATGCTCTCTTTGCCTGGCTGTCAGGTAGACAGCTATGTCTTGGTAGATGTGTAGCTTTGCCATACTTCTTATATGTGAGATGTTCAGCGCTTGGCGTATTGCTATATATCCTATCACTCCTTTATACTTTTCCATAATGTTATCCCTGTTATTCATGAAACTGTTTGTTGACTCACAAACCTCTGAGACCTTTCCAGAAAAGCTACATTTATTGTGAGATGAATATTACGCACAGTTAGTTTGTATTGGTCTGTCAATAAATACAAATCCAAATAAAACACAGTAAAATTTGTTTTAGTACCACTAAAAAATGTAAAAAACTTCAAGTGGTAGCAAATACATTTGCAAGGCACTGTGGGCATGAAGGCCCTGTTCAATTGTACAGGTTACCATATTTGCTTTATCTCCTATCTAATCTAATATTTAAAATATTCTGTTTAAGATCAAACAATGTCTGTGCTCACTCACTGTTTAGTTTCCATTTCAAAAGCTGTTTCATTCTCTTTAATCACCATAGTCACCTTATAATCCTTGTCCACAAATAACTGCGCAGTTCTGTATTGGCTTTAAAAACTTCCTGTATTCAGCTTGGAAACTACAATGGATGCAAAAAGTATATTTCTATATGACATCTGTTACTTCTACAGAAATGCTGGAACAACCTCTCGTACTCGTACTCGTACTCGTCGTCTTCCGCTTATCCGGAACCGGGTCGCGCGGGGAGCAGACTCAGCAGAGACACCCAGACGTCCCTCACCCCAGACACCTCCTCCAGCTCCGGGAGCCCAAGGCGTTCCCAGGCCAGCCGAGAGACATAGTCCCTCCAGCGTGTCCTGGGCCGTCCCCTGGGCCTCCTCCCGGTGGGACGTGCCTGGAACACCTCCCGAGGAAGGCGTCCAGGAGGCATCCGGTATAGATGCCCGAGCCACCTCAACTGGCTCCTCTCGATGTGGAGGAGCAGCGGCTCTACTCCGAGCCCCTCCCGAATGGCCGAGCTCCTCACCCTATCTCTAAGGGAGTGCCCGGCCACCCTACGGAGGAAGCTCATTTCAGCCGCTTGTATCCGGGATCTCGTTCTTTCGGTCATGACCCAAAGTTCATGGCCATAGGTGAGGGTAGGAACGTAGACCGACCGGTAAATCGAGAGCTTCGCTTTTCGGCTCAGCTCTCTCTTCACCACAACGGACCGGCAAAGCGCCCCCATTACTGCGGCAGCCGCACCGATCCGTCTGTCGATCTCCCGCTCCATTCTTCCCTCACTCGTGAACAAGACCCCGAGATACTTGAACTCCTCCACTTGAGGCAGGAACTCCCCTCCAACCTGAAGAGCACCCCTCCTTGAACCGCCACCTTAACGTGGTGGAGGGGTTTGAGTGTTCAAATGATCCTAGAGGCTATGTTGTCTGGGGCTTAAATGCCCCTGGTAGGGTCTCCCATGGCAAACAGGCTCTAGGTGATGGGTCAGACAAAGAGCGGTTCAAGAATCCTTCATGAGGACCACTAAATCGAGGCACGTGACGTTTGCTCCTCGCGGGACCCGGCCGGGCCAAGCCCGAACGAGAGATGCGAGGCCATCCCCCAGTGGGCCCACCACCTGCAGGGGGAACCGTGAGGGACCGGTGCAAAGAGGATTGGGTGGCGGACGAAGGTGGCGGACGAAGGTGGAGACCTCAGCGGCCCGATCCCCGGATGCTTAGGCTGGCTCTAGGGACGTGGAATGGAACAACCTCTTCATAGCCTAATTTTGTTTGAGGCACACAGTGCCCTGACAATGTCACCTTACCTGGTTTTATGGTTTTGGCTCATGATCATTACCTGGGACTCTCAGATATCCAGATATCAAAGCTATTAAATCTATTTTAGTCGCTTACACCCCTTAGGGTCAACAGTACATTGTATTGTCAGTGCAGGTTTATGTTCACATACATAAGTGCATGCACACGCTTGCACTTATGTGTATGTTTACATAAGGAAAAAACAGTCATTAGCGTTATATTAACATTAGCCAACCACAGTATCAAACAGGAACCTGAGCCACTGATAGATAGAAGAACTTCTCGTTTATTTTGTCACTTTAGTGAACCGCCCTTAGTCATGACAAGACAAGGAAGCAGAAGAGTGTATAAACAATAGGGAAAAATACTGAGTTGGAAGGTTGAAGGAGATTCATTAACTGACCGTTGCATTCACAGACACTGTCTCCAGATGGTCTCTGACAGGAAAAGTTATCTGTATGCAAGTTTTTTGTGCATTTTAAATAGTCAATACTTTTTCTTTGATATGTGCTCAGGCATTTATCTTTAGTTAAATAATGATCAAATTAGAGATAACATCCTGCAGATGTTCAGTTTTCTCATTCCCAAAGCTTCATATGAAACTGCTGATTTCCATGGTATATGCTTATTTTCAGAAAATAATCTTTACATCTAAAACGTACTAACAGTATAGCAACTTTATTGAATAGAACACTTTCTAGGAGCCCTAAAGCAAGGCTTACAGTGGTGTCTGTGCATCTCGGTGAATCTCATTAGCGGCTGTGGAAGTTTAGTTGGGGGCTTACATCCTCAAGGTTGACCAAGGTCAAAAAAGGTTACTTACTGAGGCCGGGGTTAAAACTTATTGGAAATACTGCTGAGGTGTGTCTTTACCTGGATATTTGTCTGAAGACAGTGTCTGCACTTGCTACATAGGCAAATATGATTAACTAACCAAGCGCTGTTTCGTTGAAGTCCATCAAGTTACCAGACCTGTAGATTACAATTGTGAAGCTGGTATACCATTCCTTGTGCAAATATTCACTACCCTTGAACTTTTTTTTGCCTTTTAACACAATGCAATCAAAAACTTCAAAGTAATTTATTGTGATTTTCTGTGATAGAGCAACACAAAATAGTGAATAAATGTGTAGTTATACCAAAACGTTTGAATGGTAGATGGTTTATTTACAAATGAAGATCTGAAAACCAGACAGCTTGGGCTAGGAGAAAATTAATCAGTGAAGCAGCCAAAAGGCCAATGGTAGCTCTTGAGAAGCTGCATAGATCGAGAGCTAAGGTGGAAGAACAGGACAAGTATTCATAAATGCCCAAAACTTTGGCCTTAATGGAAGAGTGGTAAGAAGAAAGCCATTGTTGAAAAAAGTTATGAGAGGAAGAAATTAATGAGCAGGTGTTCTGGTCAAATATGACCAAAATTACATGTTGGTCTTACATGCAAAATGCTTTTTGTGTTTGAAAACTAATACCAAACATCAGCCGGAACACACCATCCCCATCATGAAGCATGGTGGTGGCAGCAACATACTGTGGGAATGTGGATCTCCAGCTGGGATAGGGAGACTGGTACAAGTGGAAGGGAAGATGCATAAAGCTAAGTACAGTGTAATCCTGAAAGAAAACCTGTTAGAGATTATTTGAGACTGCAGAAGAAATTCAACATTTAGCAGGACAGTGACCCTAAACATACAGCTCAAGCTGTATGGGGGTGGCTTAGATCAAAGCATAATGAGTTAGAATGGCCCAGACCAAATTCATTAGCAGATTACTGCAAACTTTCAAGTATTCACAGACATTATCCATCAAAGTAATTTTACAAAGAACTGGTACGATTTAAGCCTCTTTTCTCTAAGCTTGTAACGACATACTTAAAAGACTCTTAACTCTAATTGCAATAAAATGTTGTTCAACAAATTATTGACTCAAGAAGACTTAATTTAGATTAATGCCATGCTCTTTTTCTAAAGCCCTGTATCTTTTCCTTTGACAATCACTTAATAATTTCTGTTGGTCTATAACATAAAAGCCCAATAACATTACATTCTACAACCCCTTACTCTCCACGCTGTTTTTTGTTCCAAGTGTGTCAAAGAGCAATAAGCTTACACTGATAAATGTAATAAATGTTAGGGACTGTCTTAAAAAGGTATTAGGACAATGTCCTTTCTAACAGCTACCTCACAAGGATTACAGTTAGCTATTTTGCAAATTAGGTTGTGGGAAATAGTAGAACAAGTTGAAAAAATATGTATGGCATTGTATTTTTGGGTTGAATGACAAGAGGTAAATCTTGGTTGTAGTTGTCTTTTGAACCATTGCACGTATCTAGCTGCCTGCCAACAGCAGCTAGAAAACAGGCCTCCAGTCAGACAGAAAACCATCTGTCCCATTGCTGAACCAAGGTAAACACATTCAATAATCTAGCTAACCAAACAGACTACGCTCATGGGGTTGGGTAGCAACAGGAAATTATCACCCAACAGGAAATATGTTGAACTTATCTCAATTCAAATATAACTGCCTCTATTTCTCTTTGTCAGTCCTGCTTATGAGATCTAACTTATACCACACTGATGGGCGGTTTGGTATGTGTAATATCCACTGTCCTTAATGAGTACATTTTATGATTTTTTTTTTTTGTGGTAGCTACTTTGTCTTAAGAGAGTAAAAATCAAAGGTGGTGTACTTTCATTTCTTAGTCTGAATGTGAAGAAGATGCTATATCTGTCACAAAACAGTTCAGTCACTGAGATACCTATGACTGTTTAGAAATCCAAAGTCAACAATCATTGGTTTGTCTTGGGAGGCATGGATTTTAATTCAATTGGGTTGATTTAAAGCACTATGCAGAAAAACTGTGACCCAAAAACTTACATTTCAAAGGGAAAATAATATATGTCATTAGTGTATGTTTCCTTGTTTTGTTCTATTTCAAACATCACTACTGCTCAAGGAACTACCCATAAAGATCTACCCATAAAGATCTGATCTGTCTTGTCTCTGAGCATTTCACTGCAACCTGTCTAATGTTTGTTACTGGAAATAAATGTTTTCTGTTTTTTTTTTACCTTAGATCCCCTGCCCAACTGTGCACAGTCACATCACACATCACAAAAATATAGCTTTTTATAAGTAAACTATTATAAGTGGGTGATTACCTCAGTTGTAACAGTGGCAGGTCGACTTCACCCCTCCTCTTGCCACCTCGTTCCTTTCAGAAAACACACAGAGATGGTCAGAAGGTATCTAAATCCTTACTTGGAGGGTTTTGTAAAAAGACTATGAACAAGCTAATGGATGATAAACTTTGATCAGTGGGGAGCTGACAGTTGTAGAAATTTGTTCTAAGCTACTGGCTAAAGAAACCAGTGTGTAAACTCTATTAGGCTTGATACACAGAGCTGTGAAAAATAATTATTATTTGAAAATGTATTTGGTTTCTTGGAGGTTAATCAGATACTGCAGCTCTGCACATCATCTTGTTACACCTAGATGGTCAAAGTTAGCAGAACTTGCACCAGCATTTTTATTCTACAAAATTTCGCAACATTAATCTTTAGATTTTTTGCATGCATGTAGCATCAGCAGAGAGGAAGTGAAGAAAAAACTCTTAATGTCAGACGTTTGCAGCTTTGTTCAGCTGTAGATCAAGATTACTTCATTAGCTAAGGAGACCATGAATCCGTGTTGGCATGTATGCACAGCACACTAATGGAATTCCAGACAAAAGTAGAAGGTGTTAAGGAAGTGAGATGAGTAAGGGCGGGAGGAAAGATAGTTGAAGCACGTCTGCTTAAAGAGTTCACTATAATCTTTTAATGAATTTCCACGTGTAGTAATTGTGAAAACAGGAATGGAAAGACAACAAAAAGCATCCTACTTGAAAAAGATGTTGGAAGAAAACTGGGTTTTTTGGCAAAACAAGTATAAACTAAGATTCTGAAAGGTGAGAGCAAAAGGCTGACACAATAACTAACCAAGTCCTAGTCAGCCTTTCTGCATACTGAAAGACAAACATACATCTTTACATTGAATCTCCGTACTTCTTTTGGCAGCCTGACAAGGGGTCTGCCTGAAAATCCCCCATCAATCCTCTGATGTCGTCAGACATCAAGGACCAAGCTGGTGTCATCCACTTGGAGAGTCAGAGGTCAGGAAAAATCTGCTTCATGTAAGTACCCAGCCACTAAGCCTGACACTGAGCCAGTAGGTGAATGGGGAGAGTGTTACTTGTGACTGGCCTGCTGTTCTTTGCTGAGCAAAAGAGATGCACTGTATGCATTCTGGAAAGAATGACTCAAAACAGCACATAAATGAATGTTTAGAGTTTGCATAATGCAGAAGTGCATCATTTTGATTATGCTTATTGGAACTTGCTTACCAGAGTGACAGGTACAACAAAGAAGTGAAATCAGCTGCCATTCACTTCACTGAAGAAACAAATACAATTGAAGCAGAAATTAGCTACAGTAAACCTGACCTACATATCTCAAGACTTGTGGATTATACATCTGAGTCATGGCATTATGGCTCATATGCTAAGTGGATGAACTTTTATCAGACCTGGCATTCAGTCAAATATTCAGAAAACACATGTATTAAAAATAACGCTTTTCAGTTATGATTTGTGCATGCACCGAGTTCAAACAACAAAGCTTTAAATTTTAGGAGCGTGCATGCATCTGTGTGCATATCCGTTTCTGCATGAACTTTGTGTCACTTCACATAGAGGGTAATCTGTAATAAGCTGGTTAATGGGCTCTTCTGCAGTGACGCAAATATACTCACCAAGCTCTGCACTGATGGATTCTGCATGACAACTAACCTGCATAGACTTTGGCCCTTACGCCTACACATCAATTAGCTGCTTGGACCTGCACTGTCAGAGAGGTTCATTGCAAACATATATTTTAATCAGAAAAATGTGTGTACACACAGCAGTTTTGCTGTAAGTTTTTCAAGTAAAGATTACTGTTCAGCTGCACAGACATTACTCTAAATCCATTATTTACCTATAGTACAAGTACACTGATGGTAGTTGCAGATTTTAGTGGTACCGGGAAAACATTTGGCAAAGTAATTTGCAATGTAATTGCAAACAAATCAACTGTGGTGCAGAACTATTTAGCAAACCCAGCGAATTTGGTCTGTCTTCAAAAACTTCTCAAAAAGAAGCAAAGTGAAGAAAACTTAGAATACCTAGTACAAAAGAAGCAGACAACTGTGAACCTGGAACAAGCACTGCTGCCTAGTGTTTCATTTCTCTCGTCAACAATAAAGTCAAACTTTAAATTAGGGATAAATATCAAACCAAACTCAGTAATGCAAGGCAATAACAATGTGTTTCTTTGCCCTTTGTTTATTGACTTTAGCAAAACATAGTCATATAGTAGTACTGTGAGCATTAAGACTAAAGATCATTTTCTCACAGTTCAATATATAAGATACTTGGATTGATCAAACATACACTGTATTGTTGTACAATGCACAGATTGTTCATAAAACTGTTTCAGATTAATGAAATGTTTATTCTGTGAAAGCACAAAGAGTGAAGGGATATTGGAGTTGGTGCCAAAAGAAAAAATAACCTAGAGTGCCTTTGGACCAGCAACCACCTCAGAGCAGATTTACAATTAAACTATTTTTCGTTTGTTTTTTTGTTTGTTTTTTTCTAACTGTGGCTAAAAATTAGATGCAAGTTGGGCAATTTTGGATTTCGAGAGCGAGACTTATAGGAAATTTCTCAACATTTTAAAAGAACATTTTTCAAGTTAAACCTTAGAAGTGTCAGCCTCTAAGTAAAAAAGGAACATGTATTTACATTTTATTCCTTAACCAAGTATGCAGTACCAATAAATGTGGGACACATTTGTTTCTCTGTTGTTTGATTTTATGTCATAACTCAAAAAACTTACAACGTCCAAGTCTTGTACTACTGTTTTAAAATCAGCATGATGGTCACTCTAGCGGTCATTAAAGCGGGGTTTTGAGAACCCCTACTTTTGGAGAAGCCCTGCTTTAATGACCGCCAGAGTGCGTATATGAGTTGACTCAACCCCTTCAGGATTAATTTAACTAAATGTGTAAAAGGAAAAATGCTCTTATTGGTACTTGTTACCTGCCTCAAATGCGATCAAAAATGCGTAAACTATAATAAGTAGACGCGTAAAACATGTTATTTTCTTCCTTAAATGCGTCAAGTGAGAACTGAAACTATCAGTGAAAATGTTTCACTTTTTATGACGCACAATGTAGAACAACTGTGTGCATGTTGTCTTGAACCGCTTTTTATAAGTGAAGGGATGCATCGGAAGTAGCTCATTTTTTAATTTTTTTTTTTAAGTTAGAAAAGTTTTTTGCTGATGCCCGCAGACCTACATCATTACATCTTGGTGCTCTGTCTTTAGACACGCCTCGGTCTTAGAACTCACAACGAAGCTGTGGAAAGCCATTAGTAGGTGTGAGCTGTCAATCAGTGCGGCCCGCCCCAGTGATCCGCAGACGGGAAGCACTCGGTGTATTGCAGCCATATGCAGCGGGACCTCTGTGGCATCACGCAGGACCACCAAACGACAAAAAATGCCAAAATGTAAAGGATAGCCTTGCACCATTTACTAAAAGTAGGTGTGCTTTGGAAGCCTCAAAAACTGAGCGTAAAGTTGCAGCTGCGCAGCACTGACGTTAATCTGTGCGTAAAAGTGAGAAGCTGAGGACAGAAGTAAAACTTCGGAGGGGGATTTTTTCGGTGTGATGGATGCGAAAGGCTGACAAGGAAAGAAGAAATAACTAAAATTATTATTTACTCTAGTGTGGAGCGTTAAGGCTGCTAAAGGGAACTCTCTCCTTGAATATGTCTGGTGTGCAGACTTAACGTGAAAAGTAGGACATCGCCACCCTGCAACTTTCTGCCATGCGTCTTTTATGATCGACCTCAGCACCGAGGCTCACTGATGTCACAGCTCCAGCGGAGACTAGAGGCACCTTTTACCGCTCACATCCTGCAGTCTACCTCTCATCATTATTATCGTCGTCGGCATGGACGAAAGTGTTGAGTGCGCGGCTGGAAACAGCTGTCCGGACGCGGAGAGCGTCAGCCTCAGTGTGCTCAACTGGGAGCAAGTGCAGCGACTGGACACCATCCTAACGGGCTCCATACCCATCCACGGCCGGTGGAGCTTCCCCACGCTAGAGGTGAAGCCCCGTGACATCGTCAATGTGGTCCGCAGTCGTATGGAGGACAAGCGGATACACGTCCGGGAGGTGCGCCTGAACGGATCCGCGGCCAGCTACGTCTTGCATGAGGATAGCGGTCTGGGATGGAAAGATCTGGACTTAATATTCTGCGCGGACCTAAAGGGAGAGTTGGAGTTTCAGTTAGTAAAAGAGTTGGTCTTGGACTCTCTTCTAGACTTCCTGCCTGAAGGGGTAAATAAAGAGAAGATCACGCCGCTGACCTTAAAGGTAATCACACATCATCTTGCAAAGCAGAACTTGGATGTGTTTTAAACGTTTCAGGTTTTTAAATCCATCCAAACGGTCCTGTAGAACCTAAACTTGACTAAATACTCCTAACTTGTATTTAAGTAGAACTCACTAAAGTAGGGTTAATTTCCCCCTGAACTAGAAAACTGCAAATTTTAAAAAGGGGTTGGTTTCCAGTTCAGACAGGATTCTGTCTAATCCAATTGGAGTCAGGGCACATTAGTCATCTGGCCCTCAGTTACCTGGATACCAAGGACTACCCAGGTTACTAATGGCCCACCAACAGATGTGATCATCAAAACATTATGACTAAGATTTTTATCTGCACAAACAGAATTAATGTGAGCTGACCCCAACCAAAAGTTCATCCTGTTTCTACTCATACCTAATGATGCTTGACCGAATTCTAAGCATAATCATGAACCTGTGATTGGGTCTAATAGTAACTCAGGGAAAAAACATGCTTGGACAACTGGTGCGATAGCTGAAACTAAATTGCAGCTGTGAAGGAGAGTACAAGAGATGAAGAAGGGTTAGTAGGCCTCTGGGGTGGATGGAAGGAGAGTGGATGGTTTTCAAATATTTCAACAAATTCAGTTCCTTGCTTGCACATCAGAGAAAAAAACATGACAACAGTTGTTGCAATGGTTATTCAAAAATTAAAAAGACAAATGTGTCAGAGGATAGAATCATTTTCATTTACTGAAAAGCAATAATTGTTCCAAATACTGCAAAAATAACATTAGTTATTACAGTTTTACATTTGTTGTTGTCATACACAAACTTAAGCAAAGATGATAATAAAACACTCAATAATTTTAATAGTGCTTTTCAAGTAAGCATGCAAAATATTATACCTCTTTGCCAATCCACTCCAATTATATCTCTTGCAGCCTGACAAGGGTATTTTAAAAACATTTCTACTTTAATAAGTGATTGCTGCAACCTGAAATAGTTCCAAACAGCCTCATTTGTCTTTCTAATAAGTGTGGGACAAGTGTAGTGTGGTGGCAGCCTTCTTTCAGGCATCTGGCCAGCAGTGCCCAACAACAAGTGGAGAAGAGGAACCATTGCATTACTCTATGCTCCATACAGCTGGAGAAAAACTCCACCCAGTCATTAAACATACTTTAAACCATAGAAACTGAAACTTTTTCAAACCTTAATACACACCTAGATATTGGTAATAATCACATGCTTAATATTAAACTACCAACATATGAGGATTTCCATTAATATACCCCTTTATGCCTTGGTTATTTAAGTAAGGATAATGACACTACTTTACATTGTCATCTTTTTACTATTCTGACCTCAGGGACCCATAAAAAACAGATCAATATTCTTCATCTGTGTTAACAGCTGATTTGTACCAATTTCTTTGTTCCTAGGAAGCTTATGTGCAGAAGATGGTGAAGGTTTGCAATGACTCAGACCGCTGGAGTCTTATCTCACTCTCCAACAACCATGGCAAAAATGTGGAGCTGAAGTTTGTGGACTCTCTTCGCCGGCAGTTTGAGTTCAGCGTGGACTCTTTCCAGATCCGTCTGGACTCCCTCCTCCTCTTCTATGAGTGCTCCGAACACCCCATGGCCGCCACCTTCCACCCGACGATAATCGGCGAGAGCGTCTACGGAGATTTCCCCACCGCCCTCGATCACCTGCGCAAGCGGCTCATCTGCACCCGGAGCCCCGAGGAGATCCGCGGCGGCGGCCTGCTAAAGTACTGCCACCTGCTGGTGCGAGGTTTCCACGCGGCGTCGGACACCCAAATGAAACTGCTGCAGCGGTACATGTGCTCGCGCTTCTTCATAGATTTCCCTGACGTGGGCGAGCAGCGGAGAAAGCTGGAGTCCTACCTGCAAAACCACTTTGTAGACCTGGAGGAGAGGAAGTACGACTATTTGGCCACGCTGTACGACGTGGTGCAGGAGAGCACGGTGTGCTTGATGGGACACGAGAGGCGTCAGACGCTCAGTCTCATCTCGTCGCTGGCTCTTCGAGTCCTGGCCAAGCAGAACGCCATCCTCAACGCTGCCAATGTCACCTGCTTCTACCAGCCAGCTCCTTACGTGTCAGATGGCAACTTCAGCAACTATTACATAGCACAGGTTCAGCCTGTCTACTCTTGTCCACCTTCACCTCCTCAGCAGTACTTTGCTCCTTTGCAACATTGCTGGTATGCCACCTGGATGCCCTGTAACTAAACCTTCTGTTTGCCCATGTACTTTTGTGAAACTCATGTCTGCATGTAAAGAATGAATCTTTTTGTCTGTTGTGTGAAATGGGAAGTTGAGGAAATTGGGAAGTTGAGGAAGTTGGGAAATGACAGAATAATGAGACGGAGTTTGGGTCAAGGAGTTGAACCTGAATTTGTTTCCTGGGTTAATGTGCACAGAGGGAACACATAAAACTGATTGGTTTGTGGGTTTGGTAGATCAAATGTCTGCTGAGCCACAAAGCTATTCAAGATAACATAATTTTCTTCACTTTCTACAGCTTTCAAAAAGGTACAAACATATTTGAATGCTACAAACCATAACATTACAGAAACAGAAAGTACCAGAGAACCCTGTTGAGGATATTCATTCACATGGTTTCTTCTGCTCTGTGCATGTTTTAGTGTGTATATGAGTGTGTCTGTTTGTGTGTGTAAGTCTCTCTACAGTCAATGCAAAAAAGAGGAACTGGGTACTGTTTACAAATCCAAAGATCTGCTTTAATACTCAAGTTTTTTGAATCTCCAAACAGTAAAAAAAATTAAGAAACAACAAAACAATGCATATTATACTTCTGTACAGGAATAATGTTAAAGTGCCTAGACCAAGCCTAAAAGGAAAATTTGTTTTTATGATTCATTTTCATTGAAAAGTATTGTTTTTTTAACATGATACTGAATGTATTTATGGAACTAAAAAAATTCCCAATGCTGAGTAAGGTCTCTTACACTGATGGAGCTTTTAGAGCAACCCCTGCTATTAAAAAGTGAGATGTTAAAGACTGCGCTTATCAGCACTACTGCAGTGCAGTTGCATTGTGGTTACCAAAGAGGAAGTAACATCTTAATCTCATTTTCTGTAGAAGTCGTTTGGGGAGATGGGAGGCAGGGGGGTTGGATCAAAATCTTAATAAAATAGATTTCAGTTAACAGATAACTGGACAAATATGAGAGAATCTAATAAGCATTTAAATCCCAAAATAAAGGGGATCAATGCATGCAAACACAAAGGGGCTGATATAATGGCTGTCTAAGGGGCAAGAAATGTTACAAGAAGGAATACATGCCCATTTAAAACAGTTCATCAGTGCACTTCTCTTATTGTTACTCTAATAATGCATTTAGATAAATAGGCCACCATGTGGGTTTTTTTTTACAAGAAAAATGCAAATAAAAATGAATGTTTACATGTGATAATGTACACCTGAATGACAAAATGTAAAATAAAAAGCGATCAAGGAACGGATCCGAAATTCTAAATGATACAGTACCCTTTTCATAGATATTTAAAAGGAGAAAAAAAATACACTGGAAAGTTGTAAAACAGTGTGAATTTATATAATGTTATCAATCCTTTTCTGAAAATCTGTAACAATTTTTTCAGCATTCATCAGTTAATGGCTGAAAGCATTTTACAATTATGTGGAGTGGGACTTTTATTACTCTTTTTCGTCTCAGTTGATAAGGTCTTAGGAACAATCTGGACACAGAAATATTAGAAACTATTTTTCATATTAATCCATGGAAAAGTAAAGTTAAGAGGTAACTGCTCAGGAGACAGCAAATTGCAAACAGGTGTATTGATTCAGCCAATGTACAACGTATTCCATCAACCCATCAGGCTTTGCCTGAATTGTTTTTGCGACTTTGTAACCAGCCTCCTTACATACAAACAAACGGTCTCTCGCTGACCAAATATTGAATCAAATGTAATTCCATATTTGGAATATGGATTCATATTTGGTCCTATTTCAAATTTGTGGGAATTAGTGATAGTAGATATTGACCCAAAGTTTTTTCACAATATGTTGTGCAATTGTTTTGCAATAACACCTATAACCGCTGATAAAATATATTTCAAAATCCATCACAGTCAGTCAGAGCATACAGTCAGCCTCATAAGTACAAATTCTGCTCTAAAACAAAACCTGCCCATTGTTAAATAGGCAAATTCAGTACAACTGATTATGTCTACTAGCATTTAGCTGCTTCATGAACTCCACTTCTAGGTATGGAGGTAAATATCAAAAATATTCCACTGATTGGAGGGACAATCCTGTTTCCCTGTGGGTGCATGTTTAACACAAAGCAAAGAGCTCAACAGGCAGTCATGTTCGTATGTGTTCAGGCTTTGCAAGGAATTGTCCGTAAGTATCTAATTATCAAAACAGACAGAAGAAAGACAAAAGAAGAAATTCAGCTAAACTGCAAACCAGTAACTTGAAAACCCAGCAGGCTACATAAAATCAGCTACCCAAACGAACCGTTTTACTGCACCTGCCACTAACTTACTGAAAGTAAGTGCTAAATTAGGTATATAGCTGAATAAACCTGTTTGCATCTTGTCTCAGAAGATATTTTTTGCCTCCTGACTCCAGTTTTTCCACTGATACATCAGATGAACTAATGCGAAAAAGAGTAAAAAAAATGCCCCATGACATAAATGCACTGACAAAGATATAGAGATGTCAGGATTTGAGTGCTTTGAATGATGAAGAGGACCTTGGTAAGCAGGGTGAAAAAATGCACAGCATACAAAGTGATGTGGATATTTAAACGGCAATAACTGGCTATGGTCCTGTGCTGGATTTTTGAGAGTGACGCTCATGAGAGAAAAACAGGTGCACACATTCAGAAATAAAAAAAAAAACTTAGCAAATTCTTCTAAAAATGTCAAAACTCATATTTTTCTATGATGTGATCTATATTTTTGTGAACATGTCGGGGCTGTTGTAGCAAGAAGTTTCAAAGCCGTGTAATGTATTTTTTTGTGTATGTGTGTTTTATTTCGGCTGATGAAGAGCAGCACAGGTCGATGGAGTGGTTATCATGTTACGGTACATGTTTTATTTGTGTGTGTGTGTGAGTGTGTGTGAGTGTGTGTGTGTGTGTGTGCGTGCGTGTGTGCGTGCGCGCGCACTCTGAGATATTTGTTTGGATTTATTCTGCTCTGAAGAGATTGTTTCTGAGTTATTTTAGCAGTGATCCCGTTCAGACGGGACAGTGGTGATCTGACAGCTGTTCAAGTTGATTGACTTGATCATTAAAAGCAAAAACATCAGAAATCACTAGTTTTATCTCAAGTTTACTATTTTTTACTATTTTTCTTTTTTTTTTCAATTTAATTGCTCTTATTTGTAGATTTGGTTCCTTCGTTGCTAATGGAAAGCAGAAAAGTTCACATTAGGTCAGTGCTCTAAGGTGCCCACAAAATCCCATTGGGGCATGACTTTCACTGCCAGCTAATGACAGCTGAGCGTGAAAGATTTCCCCTCCACAAGACGTCATGGACAAACGTCAGCAGGCGTCATTGCACTGTTTGCCAACTTCGTTAGCTTTGACTGAATCTCAAACAGCAGGTGGATGGCACGTTTATGCTAAGACCTTACTACCAGCGGAGCCCTGGCCTCCAGGAACACATGTTGGCCTCCTGAGTGGATTGGATCCAGGTCTGTATCATCTAATGCCTGCAAGCCTTGGCCTCCAGATGTCACTGTCCCTGCTGACGCTGAGAAAAATGCTTCACTTTATCTCTTAGCCTCTTTCACCTTTAGGACCTGAAGTGTTATTTATTATATGCATTTTTTACTTCCAGATCAACAGGGTGTTGATCCATTTCTGTTGCCTGTCTGAATTTGTTTCCCTATAGTGGCTTCTTGATTAGTTTAAGCAGAGAAGATGAGTTACTGGTAGGAGAACGGGACCAGTGTTATCCTGCGTTAAGAGGGAGAGAGCCTCTATATATAGGCCCACCCTCTCATCTAGTGTAAGGACATTAGCCCATCCACAAAAAGCTGATTAGCTTTCCTCTACAAGCATGTACTCATAGCTATAGTGTTGTTTCTGTCGGGGGATTTACTTGCTATCATCCTGTAACACATATCTGTCCCACCTAATATCGTCTTTCAGGCCACAGTCAGCGGAAAGAGCCAAAAAAAAGAAAATCTTTCCACTTCCTTATCAAAGGCTTTAGGAGGAACTGACAGAGAGGGATTGAGGTCTTTAGGGTATTGCACAAGGAGAAGCGCTAACACATTAACACAGTTTTAACTCGGAACACACAGGAAGTGTGTTATTGTGGCACTTTAATTTAAGAGTCCTGACAAGTAGGCTGAGCCGAGGAAGTGTTTTGTGCAGCTTTTGGAAATAGTACTAGATAAACAATGTTTTTCGAAAACAGCAGAGAGGTGCAGGAAATCAAGAAGGTTACGTTGCTTTGAAAGCTTTTCATAATTTCTTTTGGATATTAAAAAAAGAAAAACATCAAACTTACAAAAAGAGGATGTATTTTTCTGAATTCAGTGTTTATTAATATTAAAGGAAAAAAGAGATTACACAGTTTGCAATCTAATGAGAAAAATATTGAGGGAACAAAAAATGTTCATCCCACCACAGATTTTGCAGATATTCCATAAAAGATACAGAAAAACTACTAAAAATAGTATTTTTGTATTAGCCTTGTATTTAAAAACATTGCTTTTCATAATTAACCTTACTCAGTGGTCCCTTAATATTTGTTTACCTAAAATTATGAAAAGCCATGCTATCGAGGGCATTAAGAGTAGAGATGGGTAGAGAAGCCAAAAATTGTACTCAAGTAAGAATCGCATTATTTCAACATATTTTTACTCAAGAAAAAAAAGTATTAAGTAAAAAGGCTTGAAATTAACTGTTTGATCACAATATCTGATTTAGTTTGTACAAATTGATGTAATTAGACAGACAAAATGTGCAAAATACTTGTATTTTCAAGATTAAAATTAAAAACAGTAAAAATAAGTAACATTAATCCAAAATAAATAATAAAAGGCAGAAGGAACATAAACTTCCAAATCTATTTTTTTCACAACGAAGCTTATGAGCCCATACCATATAAGCAGCTGGAGTAGCTTGATATTGTACTGAAGTGAGAGTAGCGTTACTTGAAAATAATATTCAAAGAAAGGGGTCAAACTTCTAAAAGTATGTTTTCAAAAAATTACTCAAGTAAATATAACTGAGCAAATGTGACTCGTTACTACCCACCTCTGCTTAGGGGTCATGTGTGGCTCCAGAACCACATGTTGCAGACTCGTGCCTTAAGGTCCTTGTCCTCCTGGAAGCTGAACCTTCTCCACAGTCCCAAGTCTTTTGCAGCTTCTAACAGGGTCCCTTCCAGAATTGCCCTGTCTTTAGCTTCCTCTATCTTTCCATCAACTTGGACCAACTGCAGTGTCCCCGCTGAAGAAAGCCATCCTCATAACATGATGCTGCCACCACCGAGTTTCATAGTGGCGATTGTATGATCAGATTAATGTGAAATGTTAGTTTTCTGACACACGTACAGTTATATATGAAGGTTTCATGAAGTCCAGTTTTGGTCTCGTCTGACCAAAGTACATTCATGTTTGCAGTGCCCCCTACATGGCTTTTGGCAAACTGTAAATGGGACTTCTCATTGTTTTCTTCTTGTCAATCTTTCATAAAGGCCAGATTTGTGCGGTGGATGACAAATAGTTATCCTGTCAACATATTCGACCTGAGCTGTGGATGTAGCTCCTTCAGAGCTGCCATTGGCATCTTGGCTGCCTTTTTGGCACACCGATGGAATCTAGTTATGGATTGGGTGACTTCTGAAGGCCATATGTTGCACAGGATCTTATTTATGGGGATTGGAGTAAAAAAAAGCTAAACACAAATACACATCAAACGTTTTATTTTTAATAATAATTTTTATAATCATGTATGCTTTTCCTAGACTGGAAACAAATGACTCTATGTATCAGGGCATGCACACACACATGTACACACTGGGGGTCCAGCAAGGTTACACTGGAGATGGACCAGTTGGAGCAGCAGCCAGGGCCAAGAGTCCATCCAACTCAGCCAAGCAGGGGTCAGAAGCCACGGAGTAAGTCAAACAATAGCAAGACGAGACTGTGAGAAACAGTGATTTGTGTGTCTTGTGCATGAACAGCACCAAAGAGATAAAGAGTGACTTGCATATCCGCACCTGTGTGTTTGTACTGTCTGTGTATTTGTGTTTCTGGAAGGCTCAAGTCTAGTGTTTAGTGTCAGCCATCTGTAGTTGCTTTAAGAAATTATGAATTGGAGCAATAAGGAAAACTTGATCGTCTTGATTATTGGGCAACAATAATGATAATAATTCACGCTTGGAGAACAAACTAACCTCCGAGAGATTTTTCCATGACAACAAATGCCAAACAACGGGCTAGCTAGAACACTAAATCAGATGAATCCATTATCTTAAGTGTTTGTGTCTGGTTGTATAAACTGTTTGGCCAGTTGGACCCCAGCCGGCACTGGAAAACAGACTGGTTTGTTCCAGTCCAGAAATCAGCCAGTAACAACAACAGACAAGTCAGGAATCTGACACACAGCCGCAGCGATTAGTGGCTTGTTGTTTATTTGCTAGTCTTAGGTGGAAACATGAGGTATAATCCTTGAATTGATCAGAATGAGAACAACAACAGCTCAGTCAGTTTGTGTAGGTGAAGTTCAGGTTGGTGCAGTAACCATAGAAACATGCTGCCAACAACAACAGCCTTGTGAGATTAAATACATTTAAATAATACATTTAAGTTCTAATAATTTCTGTTAACACTTGTTTCAGTCTTCAGCCTCAATCACAGCTAAAATATTTTTCTTTTTTCTGTCTTTTAATTCATTCTATAATACAGAAATTCAACTTTTAAGTAAAAATCACAGTATTTCTTGAAGACTAAGATTTTTGTTATTTTAGACAACCATGTGTCTGTTTGGCCTTCCCAAGATGGTGGCTAGACTCAAGATTCTTCCAGATCAGGAATACTTTTCTTTGATATTGTTTACCCCTTTTCACATCGAATAGCTTCCTCTGCTTGTATTAAAAGTTAAATAGAAACAGAGTCTGGACAAACCCAAACAGATGTACAAAACAATAAAAAACGATTTAATTGCTGTGGAGCTTTCTAGCAAAGAAACTTGGGCATGTAAGATGTTGGCTCTGCATCATCATTTCCAACTATCTTAGTATACTCACAGCACGCACAATGTTTTTAAAGATCTTCTACCAAAATCTTAAAAAAAGCAAAAACAAACAAGGTGGAAAATCTCAGTTTTGATAAATATCAATTAAACAGGACTTTAGTCCATGATGACTTTCCAATTTCCAATTGCAGATATCGAGGGAAAAGATCTTACAGTTTTCACCACCACTGCACTCAAATCCGTTATTAAAAGAAAGCTGCTTTGTTCTTTCATCACAAACAGCTTAAAGAAATGTTGACCACAGTCAACCCTAACTATTTAATAACAAATAGTAAAAGCACACAAATGTTAATCCGGACAACATTTAAAATTCCAAATCACTAGAAAGTTCTTTGGTAAAAAGGTGAAAAAGAAAACAAACTGAACAACCTAAGAGCATAAAGTTGATCATTGTGTGTCAGTTTAATAGAAAGGGACTCTGAAAACCCAAACCAAGAAAATAGGGTGCTAAAGATTCAAAGAGTTAGCAGAAATAATACAAATATTTTTTGAGGTAAACAAATTATTGCAATCATCATCATTATCATTACCAAATGTGTGATTGGGAAAACATTTTAGTGCCAATTGCTGGTGAAGTTACTGTTTATCATGCAGTCTCATTTATGTTGGCCGCTGAAACGAGGCAGTTTGAACCATTAGTTTTGAGTAAAGTGCTTTCCTAAGAAATACTTAGGTGCATATTATGATACTAAATGCACTGTTGTTTCTAAACATGCAAATGTATACTTCATTTTTTCAAAGATATTAGAACACTCAGAATATCCGTGTTTTTGAGGTGTTACCTTTTGTTGAAGCATTTCTGCAATAATGTGTCAAATGATCATGCAAGAAGATTATAAACAGCCTGAGCAAGCATTACAAGAATCAAGTTTATTCTGTGTGTACGTGCAGACACATCTGATGTTTCTGGTTACAGCACCCCAGGAGGTGAGGAAAAACTGTAATGGATTCAACCCAGATGGTCAGGAAGCAAAAAAAGTTAGTAGGACAGAAAATATGGTTTAGTTACCAGAGTAACTCTGATTTTCTGAAAACTGAGCGAGATATCTCACTATCCAAAGCAACTTTTGTGATAACCAATGGTCCAGTACCAGCAGGGCTATCGGTGATAGACCAATCAACCCCCACTCCTAAAAGCACTCCTCTCTTGGCATTCTGGCGCATATTTCTTCTGCAGGACAAATGCAGGTAACCAAACTTTCTCTTTCAAACCTTGATCGACATCTCACTATGGGAGATGTAGCCTATAAAATAATCTCTACCTAGCATATGAAGGTCAGCACCAAACATCCACCCAAAGAGCGGAAACAGAGCTCAGACAACGCAGTAAGGACTAAGAGCGAAAGTGAAGATGCTTTCAAATCGAGCCAGTAGAACCACATGAAGGTAACTGGAGATGCCCAAATAGCAGCAGCACATGTCCCACACAGAAATTATCCTGAACATGGCCAATGAGGCAGACATATCTCTGGAGGATTGACCTCTAGGGACCTCTTGCAGGCATAAGCCTTCCTAATTGTCTCCACCATTCAATGTGAAAGCTACTTGCTAGACAGGGACTTCGCCCTACAACCAGGACTACAAAATAAAACAAGTTGATTCCTTTTTCAAATATTCTTAGTTTTCTCCAGACACATACGTAAGGTGAAAGCCATCGCCTCAAGTGAACTGCACATATAAAAGGACTCTGTCAACCTTTGGTACAAAGGAAGGGTTTGGGTGTATCATTCAGTTTTAGTTTTATTTATATAGCGCCAATTCACAACACATGTTGTCTCAAGACACTTCACAAAAGTCAGGTACATACATTCCAATTAGTCCTAACCATTGAACAGTGCAGTCAGAGTTAGTTATTTATTCAAATTGGATAAAAAGTTTTTCTATCTAAGGAAACCCAGCAGATTGCATCCAGTCAGTGACTTGCAGCATTCACTCCTCCCGGATGAACATGTAGAGACAGTGGACAGTCACTGGCGTTGACTTTGCAGCAATCCCTCATACTGAGCATGCATGTAGCGACAGCGGAGAGGAAAAACTCCCTTTTAACAGGAAGAAACCTTCAGCAGAACCAGGCTCAGTGTGAGCGGCCATTAATTACAGTAAAAACTCAGTCAATCGCCATGTCTAGGAAAGAGAAAGGGTTAAACACTAAAAGACATGGCCATGTGGATCATTGGTAGAGGGTGAGCATTAAGTTGTTGCCAGCAGAAGCTCGGACGATGCCCCCCTCCAGAAAGGTGTCAAAGGGAGACACAGAGTCAGGCCAGGTGTAGCTTCTAGGAAGAGAAAAGAGAGAGAACAAAGTTAAACCTGAAATAACAGCAAATAATGCAAAATTGGAGAGTAGTGTGAGAATGTAGCGAAGAGGGTGAAAGTGGTCATTATGTCCTCCAGCAGCCTAAGCCTAAAGCAGCATAACTACACAGAAAGTTTCAGTTCAGATTATTTAGTTAAACGGCGCTTATTTTCAAGAATGTCGTCTCAAGGGTCCCACTGATGGTCATTGTTATACTAAAAACCACAAGGATTGGGATACCTCTCTCTGTCAGATTGACCATAACCATTGGAAAAGAGAGGGGGTCATACAGGTAGCAGAAATGGAGGGTGTGTTTGCACCTCAACCATAACTGAGCCGGTTTAGGCTAAACCTGACTCCCCCTTACTCCATCCAACAAGGGGAGAAGAAGACTCCGTCCCTCAGGATAAACTAAGCCACTCTAACTATAAGCTTTATCAAAAAGGAAAGTTTTAAGCCTAGCCTTAAAAGTAGGCAGGGTGTCCGCCTCACCGACCAAAACCGGGAGCTGGTTCCACAGGAGAGGAGCCTGATAACTAAAGGATCTGCCTCCAATTCTACTTCTAGAGACTCTAGGAAAAACCAGTAAACCTGCAGTCTGAGAACGAAGTGCCCTGTTAGGAACATATGGAACAATCAGATCTCTGATGTATGATGGAGCTAGATCATTAAGGGCTTTATATGTGAGGAGGAGAGTTTTAAATTCTATTTTGGATTTAACAGGGAGCCAATGAAGGGAAGCTAAAATAGGAGAAATATGATCTCTCTTTTTAATTTTCATCAAAACTCTTGCTGCAGCATTTTGAATCAGCTGAAGGCTTTTAACTGCATTTTGTGGACATCCTGATAGTAACGAATTACAATAGTCCAGCCTTGGAGTAACAAATGCATGTACTAGTTTTTCAGCATCACTCCTGGATAGGATATTTCTAATTTTGGCAATGTTCCGGAGATGACAGAAGGAAATCCTGGAAACCTGTTTAATATGGGATTTAAATGACATGTCCTGGTCAAAAGTAACACCAAGGTTTTTTACTTTATTACCGGAGGTCAATTTAATGCCATCCAGGTTAAGTGATTGACTAAGCAGTTTCTTTTTTAAAGACTCCGGTCCAAAGAGAACAACTTCTGTCTTGTCTGAATTTAGAAGCAAAAAATTGAAAGTCATCCAAGTTTTTATATCTTCAAGATATGCTTGTAGTCTATCTAACTGGTTGGGTTCATCAGGATTTATGGATAAGTAAAGCTGAGTATCATCAGCGTAACAGTGAAAATTTATCCTATGCTGCCTGATAATTTGACCTATTGGAAGCATATAGATAGTAAAGAGAATTGGCCCAAGTACTGAACCCTGTGGTACTCCACAATTAACCCTGGAGTTTAAAGATGATTTATCATTTACATGAACAAACTGGAATCTGTCAGACAGATAAGATTTAAACCAGCCTAGCGCTGTTCCCCTGATCCCTACAGCATATTCCCGCCTTTTTAAGAGAATATTCTGGTCGACTGTATCAAATGCAGCACTGAGATCTATCAGAACCAGTACAGACACAAGTCCATTATCTGAGGCCATAAGAATATCATTATTGACTTTCAGCAGAGCTGTTTCAGTGCTATGATGAGCTCTGAAGCCTGACTGAAACTCTTCAAACAGGTCATTGCTGTGTAAATGCTCACACATTTGATTAGCAACTATTTTCTCAAGAATATTAGATAAGAATTGAAGATTGGCTATAGGTCTGTAATTTTTCAAGTCATCTCGATCAAGCGAAGGTTTCTTAAAGGTTTAATTACAGCTACCTTAAAAGCATGTGGTACATATCCATTTACTAAAGATAGATAAATCATATCTAAAATGGGGCTGGTAATCAGAGGGAACACTTCCTTAAATAATTTGGTCGGGATTGGGTCTAACATACAAGTTGAAGGTTTAGATGAAGCTAATATTTCTGATAACTCCGGAAGCTCCACAGGATCAAAACAGTCCAAACACAGATCAGGTTGTACAGTTATTTCCAATGTTGTCTCACTTGCTGAGGATGAAGTAATCATCTTCGGGAGCTATGACTCTGTGTAAGTTTAGCAACTGTACTAAGGAGAAATTTAGGATTATTCTTGTTCTCTTCTATTAATGATGAGAAATAAGCTGTTCTGGCTTGGCGAAGTGTCTTTTTATACAACAGTAGGCTATTTTTCCAGATTAAGTATGAATCCTCTAGTTGTGTAGAGCGCCATTTTCTCTCCAATTTTCTAACATTGTGCTTTAAAGTATGCAGATCTAAATTAAACCAAGGAGCCTGCCTCCTATGAATAATTACCTTCTTTTTCAAGGGGGCTGCATTACCTAATGCCCCACGCAATGATGAAGTAACACTATGAACAAGAGAATCAATTTGTGAGGGGGCAGAAACAGAATTATTGCCCTCCACTGTGCTTTTCTGTGATATTGAGGAGATTAAAAGTGGAACAGATTATTTAAAGGTTGTTACAGCATCGTCTGATAATGATCTACTATAATGACATTTTCTTTCAGGTGTGGAGTATTCGGTTAAATTAAACTCAAAGGTTATTAAGAAATGGTCAGACAGGACAGGGTTATGAGAAAATATTGTTATGTCTTTACACTCAATGCCATATGTCAGCACAAGGTCCAGAGAATGAAGACAAAGGTGGGTAGGTCTGTTAATGTTTTGAGCAAAGCCAATTGAGTCTAAGATAGCATTAAAGGCTATATTTAGGCTATCACTTTCAGTGTCTGCTGATTGCCACTGGGAGCATTTAAGCAGGAGGCTGCCAGCACTTCACCGCCTGAGTGTTAGCCAACAGTGGTAACAGACTCTCGCCAAAACCTAAGCCTCTTGCGACTAAGCTTCGTGTGTCCTCCTCCTCAGCTTGCTTTCAAGCCCTGGCTCCGTTTCCAGTGCAATTCCTGACTTCTGGATTAAGTTGGTTTCCTGATTCCTGGGTTAAGAACCTTCTGAGTCAAGATTCAATTCAATTCAATTCAATTCAGTTTATTTATATAGCGCCAATTCACAACACATTTCGTCTCAAGGCACTTCACAAAAGTCAGGTACATGCATTACAATTAATCCGAATCATTGAACAGTGCAGTCCGATTCTGTTATTTATTCAAATTGGATAAAAATTTGTCTATCTAAGGAAACCCAGCAGATTGCATCCAGTCAGTGACTTGCAGCATTCACTCCTCCCGGATGAACATGTAGAGACAGTGGACAGTCACTGGCGTTGACTTTGCAGCAATCCCTCATACTGAGCATGCATGTAGCTACAGTGGAGAGGAAAAACTCCCTTTTAACAGGAAGAAACCTCCAGCAGAACCAGGCTCAGTGTGAGCGGCCATCTGCCACGACCGACTGGGGGTTAGAGAGAACAGAGCAGAGACACAAAGAGAACAAAGAAGCACTGATCTAGGAGTACTTTCTATGGGAAGGAAAAGTAAATGTTAATGGATGTAGCTCCTTTAGTCGTTTCACCTAGAAAGAAAGAACAGATAAACTCTGAGCCAGTTTTCAATGTTAGAGTCTGAAAGAGAGCACATAGAGTTAGTTACAGTAAAGCTCAGTCAGTAGCTATGTCTAGGAGAGAGAAAGGGTTAAACACTGAAAGACAGGGCCATGTGGATCATCGGTAGAGGGTGAGCATTAAGTTGTTGCCAGCAGAAGCTCGGACGATGCCCCTCTCCAGAAAGGTGTTACAGGTAGACACAGAGTCAGGCCAGGTGTAGCTTCTAGGAAGAGAAAAGAGAGAGAACAAAGTTAAAAGCTGAAATAACAGCAAATAATGCAAAATTGAAGAGTAGTGTGAGAATGTAGCGAAGAGGTTGAAAGTGGTCATTATGTCCTCCAGCAGCCTAAGCCTATAGCAGCATAACTACAGAGATAGCTCAGGATAACCTAAGCCACTTTAACTATAAGTTTTATCAAAAAGGAAGTTTTAAGCCTAGCCTTAAAAGTAGCCAGTTTGTCCATCTAGAGCCCACTGATGGCCATTGTTATACTAAAAACCACAAGGATTGGGATACCTCTCTCTGTCAGATTGACCATAACCATTGGAAAAGAGAGGGGGTCATACAGGTAGCAGAAATGGAGGGTGTGTTTGCACCTCAACCATAACTGAGCCGGTTTAGGCTAAACCTGACTCCCCCTTACTCCATCCAACAAGGGGAGAAGAAGACTCAGGTAAAATAAGGAAGATAGCTCAGGATAACCTAAGCCACTCTAACTATAAACTTTATCAAAAAGGAAAGTTTTAAGCCTAGCCTTAAAAGTAGACAGGGTGTCCGCCTAACGGACTAAAACTGGGAGCTGGTTCCACAGGAGAGGAGCCTGATAACTAAAGGATCTGCCTCCCATTCTACTTCTAGAGACTCTAGGAACCACCAGTAAACCTGCAGTCTGAGAACGAAGTGCTCTGTTAGGAACATATGGAACAATCAGATCTCTGATGTATGATGGAGCTAGATCATTAAGGGCTTTATATGTGAGGAGGACAATTTTAAATTCTATTTTGGATTTAACAGGGAGCCAATGAAGGGAAGCTAAAATAGGAGAAATATGATCTCTCTTTTTAATTTTCATCAAAACTCTTGCTGCAGCATTTTGAATCAGCTGAAGGCTTTTAACTGCATTTTGTGGACATCCTGATAGTAAAGAATTACAATAGTCCAGCCTTGAAGTAACAAATGCATGGACTAGTTTTTCAGCGTCACTCCTGGACAGGATATTTCTAATTTTGGCAATGTTCCGGAGATGACAGAAGGAAATCCTGGAAACCTGTTTAATATGGGATTTAAATGACATGTCCTGGTCAAAAGTAACACCAAGGTTTTTTACTTTATTACCGGAGGTCAATTTAATGCCATCCAGGTTAAGTGATTGACTAAGCAGTTTCTTTTTTAAAGACTCCGGTCCAAAGAGAACAACTTCTGTCTTGTCTGAATTTAGAAGCAAAAAATTGAAAGTCATCCAAGTTTTTATATCTTCAAGATATGCTTGTAGTCTATCTAACTGGTTGGGTTCATCAGGATTTATGGATAAGTAAAGCTGAGTATCATCAGCGTAACAGTGAAAATTTATCCTATGCTGCCTGATAATTTGACCTATTGGAAGCATATAGATAGTAAAGAGAATTGGCCCAAGTACTGAACCCTGTGGTACTCCACAATTAACCCTGGAGTTTAAAGATGATTTATCATTTATATGAACAAACTGGAATCTGTCAGACAAATAAGATTTAAACCAGCCTAGTGCTGTTCCCCTGATCCCTACAGCATATTCCAGCCTTTCTAAGAGAATATTATGATCGACTGTATCAAATGCAGCACTGAGATCTAACAGAACCAGTACAGACACAAGTCCATTATCTGAGGCAATAAGAAGCAGAGCAGAGCTGTTTCAGTGCTATGATACGCTCTGAAACCTGACTGAAACTCTTCAAACAGGTCATTGCTGTGTAAATGCTCACACATTTGATTAGCAACTATTTTCTCAAGAATTTTAGATAAGAATGGAAGATTGGATATCGGTCTGTAATTTATTAATTCATCTCGATCAAGCGAAGGTTTCTTAAGCAAAGGTTTAATTACAGCTACCTTAAAAGCTTGTGGTACATACCCATTTACTAAAGATAAATTAATCATATCTAAAATGGGACTGGTAATCAGAGGGAACACTTCCTTAAATAATTTGGTTGGGATTGGGTCTAACATACAAGTTGAAGGTTTAGATGAAGCTAATATTTCTGATAACTCCGGAAGCTCCACAGGATCAAAACAGTCCAAACACAGATCAGGTTCTACAGTTATTTCCAAATGTTGTCTCACTTGTTAAGGATGAAGTAATCATCTCTGGGAGTGTGTCAAAGATTTTCTTCTTAATAGAATCAATTTTATTTTGGAAAAATCCCATAAAATCATGACTGCTGAGAGCCAAGGGAATGGATGGCTCAGCAACTGGCTTAGCAACTGTACTAAAGAGAAACCTAGGATTATTCTTGTTCTCTTCTATTAAGGATGAGAAATAAGCTGTTCTAGCTTGGTGAAGTGTCTTTTTATACAACAGTAGGCTATTTTTCCAGATTAAGTAGGAATCCTCTAGGTGTGTAGAGCGCCATTTTCGCTCCAATTTTCTAACATTGTGCTTTAAAGTACGCAGCTCTGAATTAAACCAGGGAGCTAGCCTCCTATGAATAATTACCTTCTTTTTCAAGGGGGCTGCATTGTCTAATGCACCACGTAATGATGAAGTAACACTATGAACAAGAGAATCAATTTGTGAAGGGGAAGAAACTAAATTATTGCCCTCCACTGTGTTTTTCTGTGATAATGAGCAAATTAAAAGTGGAACAGATTCTTTAAAGGTTGTTACAGCATCGTCTGATAATGATCTACTATAATGAAATTTTCTTCAGGTGTGGAGTACTCGGTTAAATTAAACTCAAAGGTTATTAAAAAATGGTCAGACAGCACAGGGTTGTGAGAAAATATTGTTATGTCTGTACACTCAATGCCATAGGTCAGCACAAGGTCCAGAGAATGAGGACAAACGTGGGTAGGTTTGTTAATGTTTTGAGTAAAGCCAATTGAGTCTAAGATACCATTAAAGGCTATATTTAAGCTATCACTTTCAGTGTCAACATGAATTTTAAAATCCCCCACTGTAATAACTTTATCTGTATTTAACACTAAATCAGATAAAAGGTCTGAAAACTGATCTAAAAATTGAGAGTAAGGGCCTGGTGGATGGTACAAAACAACAAACAGAAGTGGTTTTAGTGCTTTGCAATTTGGATGAGGTAAACTAAGGATTAAATATTCAAAAGGGTTGTAGCTATTGATTGGTCTGGGACTAGTCAATAAATCGGACTGAAAGATGGTTGCTACTCCTCCTCCTCGCCCAGTATTTTCGAGGAATGCGAAAATTTAAATAATTAGTAGGAGTTGACTCATTTATAGTAACATAATCCTCTTGCTGCAGCCAGGTTTCTGTGAGGCAAAATAAATCAGTCTGATTGTCACAAATCAGGTCACTAACTAGCAAAGTCTTTGAAGAGAGAGATCTTATGTTCAGTAAGCCACATTTAATTGTTTTATTTTTATTTTTAGTCTAAGTTGTGTTTATTTTTATTAGATTTTCCTGATTTCCTCTTTTTAGATAATTTTTTAATCTATTCAATTTTGGCCGTGGGCGAGACACTGTCTTAATAGGGTAATGGGTGGGTAGCAGTACAGAAGCTGCAGAGAGGAGTATTAAACTACGACCCTGCTTCCTAGTCTGAACCCTGGGTTGTCAGAGGTTTGGAGAACTAATAAATTCGGCCAGATTCCTAGAAAGAAGAGCTGCTCCATCCAAAGTGGGATTGATTCAAGCCTCCAGTACCTTCTCCGGACAAACTTCAAGCTGGCAGCTTCCTGGCTCCGCGATCAACCCGCCCTAATCAAAAGCAAGCCCTGTCCACCCTACAATGTGCTTTTGTGCAAGTACCTCCACCCGGCGCTCCAAGAACCTCCTTCAAGTGTCCTAAGAGTAACCTACCTTGGAATACTTACCTCCTCAGTCATCTCCGGTCCTGTGCTCCCAGACTCCACATCTCTCTTTCCTCCTAGAAACATGACAGAACACTCAGGCCAACTAGACCCAGCAGATGGGCTCAGGAGAACCCTTTCTGAACACATTCACCAAATACAATCTCACGGTTCTACTCTTCATTCCCTTTCAGAGCAGCAGAGACAAACTAACCTTCAGCTTGAGCAGATCACTTCTATGCTACAACATACCCTGAACAGACAGACCCCCGCAACTGCAGATGGCGCTGCGGCATCCCCGGTCTCACAGCAGCTTCCTCACTCACTTGACATAATTTCCCCTAACCCGGAGAAGTTCTCCGGAAAGGTGGGTAATTGTGGGGGTTTCCTCCTTCAGTGTATGCTTGTGTTCAACCGCTCCCCACAATCTTTTCCACATGATGATGTGAAAATATCATATGTTCTAGGATAACTGACCGGCAAAGCTTTAAAATGGGATGAAGCCCGCTTCATGAACTGTAATCAGTTCGGTTGCATGTTTGAAGAGTTTGTGCAAGAATTTAGACAAACTTTTTCTTGTGAAGCAGATCAGGCAAGTACGGCTCGCCGTTTGTGGTCTTTAAGGCAAAGAAACAGACCAGTTTCTGAGGTCTCGATTGAATTTTGCACTTCAGCGGCTGCCTCGGGCTGGGGCAATTGTGCCCTTAAGACAGCCTTCTTCCAGTCTTTGGATGAGCCTTTACAAGATGAATTAGCACTTTTAGATGAACCTAAAACTCTCAATGAAGAGATCGCCTTAGCCACAAGGGTTGATAACAGAATGAGAGATAGAAGAAAGTCCCGAGTAGAACGTGCTGCTATGAGACTCCAATTTCCCGTTAACGTATCTCAAACCGTTAGACCTCCACCTCAAATACCCATGCAGGTGGGGTGCAATCGCCTCTCACCTGATGAAAGAAACGCAAGAAACGCAGGCAGGCTAATCAGTGTTTAGACCGTGGTTCCTCAGATCATTTCATAGCTGCTTGTCCTACTTGTCCCATGCGGCCAAAAGGCAGGGTCCGTCAGCTATAAAGGGGAGGCTGACAGACCATCACATTTGTCTCAGAGCCTCCAGATTTAGTCTCCCTGCCTCAATATTATTTAACCAGTATACCTAGAACTTGTCAGCCCTGATCGATTTAGGCAGTGAACAGAACCTCAAAGATCAGGGATTAGTAGAACATGCTCAGATTGAGGTGGAGCCTCCCCCTGTGTAGTTTCTGCATTAAATGGACAACAGTTACATAAGATAATCCATCGAACGAGACCTTTAGAACTTGTGCTTTCTGGAAACTACAGGGAGGAGATCTCATTTTTTGTGTTCCCAGTCTCGCTGAATTATTTTGTATTAGGCTTTCCGTGGCTACAGAAACACAACCCCCTCTTGGACTGGTCCAAGTGTCGGGTTGAGTCTTGGTCCACCAACTGTCTCTCCTCCTGCCTCCAGTCAGCCGTTTCCCTAAGCCCCCCAATTCGGGTTTTGAAGAAAATGACTTTCAAGATCTCTCATAGGTTCCCACTGAGTATCTTGACCTAAAGCAAGTTTTTAGTAAAACCAAGGCCCTGTCATTGCCCCCTCACAGACCTTACGATTGCGCCATAGACCTACTTCCAGGAGCCCCTCTTCCCTAGTAGACTATATAACATCTTGCGACCCGAACAACAAGTCATGGAGAAATATATTAATGAGTCTCTGGCGGCTGGTATAATTTGCCACTCCTGTTTTTCTCCCCTGGGAGGAGGTTTTTTCTTTGTAGGGAAGAAGGATGGGTCCCTCCATCCTTGCATTGATTATAGGGGCTTAAACCAGATCACCGTCAAGAATAAGGACCCTCTCTCTCTTATCACCTCAGCCTTCAAACCAGTTCAGGGGGCAACCGTTTTCACAAAACTGGATCTCAGAAATGCTTACCACCTCGTTAGAATCCGCCAGGAGGATGAATCGAAAACGGCTTTCAAAACACCTCTTGGACACTTTGAGTATTTAGAGATGCCGTTTGACCTTTGTTATGCCCCAGTCTTCCAGGCCTTAGTCAATGATGTCCTCAGGGATTTCCTGAACGATTTGTTTTTGTGTATGTGAGAGACCATGCCGGTCAAGCATGAGGACACAGTAATAATTTTCAAAGAACATGGGTTTTATTTCCCCAAAATAACAAAATTCAAATAACGGTTGCAGGGCCCTTAAAAGAGGTCCAATGAAGAAGCTAAACTCAAGACAAAATATCAGGGTTTAACATAACAAAACCTCAAACTAAGTGCTCAAAACGAACAAACTGACCTTCCACACAACAAACAAAGGGGACTTAAATACTGGCTGATCAGACCAGACCGACACAATGAGGAAGAGGGAAGGAAAACATCTACAGAAATTTAACTAAAAAAAATAACTAATCACAGTTAGCTTAAAAATGAACTTGAATGACTAATAACTAAACAAAATAAGCAAATCACAAAATCAAAGAGAACTTATGCAAAAATTAGAATAAAGACTCCATGGTCTTCCCCCATGGTGGAACTCCAGATGGTATCACCCAATCAGTCAATCTGGGATTGGAGTGTGCCAGCCAGAGTCCATTGCTTCAGTTCAAGGTACTCCCCCATCAGCACCAGCAAAGAAAGCACAAAAAATGTTAAATATTTGACAAAATGAAATATGCATAAGTTAACCAAATGTGCATGCTACAATTAGAACTAATGTATTTCAATATTGTCAAATGAAAATATAAACAGAAACCCATGTATTTATGCTGCAGTGAATGTTTATATGAAAACTCAAAATGAAAAAGTGTTGGTGTGTGGGGTTACCGACTGTGTGGCTGCAGGTGTGGCCATCACAGTGTACTTAAATGACATTTTGATTTATTAAAAGAACACTGAGGAACATCACCGCCATGTCCGGGAAGTCCTTCTAAAGAACTGCCTCTATGTAAAAGCCGAAAAATGTGAGTTTCACAAATCTTGAGTTACGTTTTTGGGTTTTGTTCTAGAGGGTGGACAGGTTCGCTCGGAAAAGATAAGGGTACTCAAATGGCCTGTACCAGACTCCCGCAAACAATTACAAAGTTTCCTGGGATATGAAAACTTTTATCAGCGGTTTTTAAAGAACTATAGCCAGACAGCCGCTCCCCTTACTGCCTTAACCTCCTCCAAGACCACATTCACCTGGACGCAGGAAACAAACACAGCTTTCCTAGCTTTAAAGGAAAAGTTTTCTCAGGCTCCCATCCTGGTTCATCCCGACCCCTAATAGACTAATGCTGATGTTGACACAGTTACACATAACATTCCTAAGCTTTGGCTGAGAAGCATGTCTGAGGGATTTAACTGATCTGTATGTGAGTTTTTGGTTGAATGCAGCTGAATGGGAAAGATGTGCGAGGTGCGTGTTGGGTATCAAATGGCATGGTTGTTGTGGTAATTCGAGTGCATTGAACAACCAGGGAGGTGTCCTTCTATATGAAAATACAGGTTTTGTTAGTAGGATGACTGCACTCCTAACCAGGATCAACAATACGTTTACAAAAATAGCAGAGAGGAGTCAAATTAATAAATGCATCTAAGGTCCATCTAAATCTGTAGTAGAGTATGTGGACGGGTTAATGTCAGTTTTTGATAAAAATGACAGAGGCAGACTCCAGCGGATGCAAACAGTGCATATGAACAGCAATTAAAGAATCTTTCATGAATGGTTGCCTGGTACCAATTCAAGCCTACATAAAAAACACATGGTTAATTACCCCTCCAGCACTATGGATAATGTTCAGGATTATGCTAGGCATGCAGAAAATCTTTTTAAAGACAAAAAGAAGTCAAAAAACAGCAGACACTTATTTTGGTAATGGCGTTTATGAGGATAATGTTGAACCCCTGATGCCTGTTGTTTAAACATTTTATGTGGCACAGGGAGCCAGGCCTAAAGCATCAAGAGGCAGAGGCCAAGGGGGCAGACTTTTGTTATGTCTGCAGAAAGTTTGGGTATTGGCCCAGAAGCTGCAAGAAGAAAGCACAACCTCAGTCTGCTGATACTAATCAAGCTTGAATAGATAAGCTATAAGTAGTGAATGACCAGCAACAAAAGCATGATGATCAAAACAATAAACAGGTGCTAGAACTATTCCAAAATGTTGATGCATTGATGACTTACACAGCAAAACCTGAAATTGTGATTCTTCCTTAAAGGCTTCAGAGTCACATTGTGGTGTGATTCTGGAGCAACCAGATCAGTAATCAGGCCACGAGATATTTCAGGGCATAGTCATTTGCAATCTCTGCTAACATGGCTAAATTGTCACCCCCTGAATGTAGTAAGTTGCTCCTTGGATGACATACAGGGGTTGGACAATGAAACTGAAACACCTGTCATTTTAGTGTGGGAGGTTTCATGGCTAAATTGGACCAGCCTGGTAGCCAGTCTTCATTAATTGCACATTGCACCAGTAAGAGCAGAGTGTGAAGGTTCAATTAGCAGGGTAAGAGCACAGTTTTGCTCAAAATATTGAAATGCACACAACATTATGGGTGACATACCAGAGTTCAAAAGAGGACAAATTGTTGGTGAACGTCTTGCTGGCGCATCTGTGACCAAGACAGCAAGTCTTTGTGATGTATCAAGAGCCACGGTATCCAGGGTAATGTCAGCGTAACACCAAGAAGGACGAACCACATCCAGCAGGATTAACTGTGGACGCAAGAGGAAGCTGTCTGAAAGGGATGTTCGGGTGCAACTCCGGATTGTATCCAAAAAACATAAAACCACGGCTGCCCAAATCACGGCAGAATTAAATGTGCACCTCAACTCTCCTGTTTCCACCAGAACTGTCCGTCGGGAGCTCCACAGGGTCAATATACACGGCCGGGCTGCTATAGCCAAACCTTTGGTCACTCATGCCAATGCCAAACGTCGGTTTCAATGGTGCAAGGAGTGCAAATCTTGGGCTGTGGACAATGTGAAACATGTATTGTTCTCTGATGAGTCCACCTTTACTGTTTTCCCCACATCCAGGAGAGTTACGGTGTGGAGAAGCCCCAAAGAAGCGTACCACCCAGACTGTTGCATGCCCAGAGTGAAGCATGAGGGTGGATCAGTGATGGTTTGGGCTGCCATATCATGGCATTCCCTTGGCCCAATACTTGTGCTAGATGGGCGCGTCACTGCCAAGGACTACCGAACCATTCTTGAGGACCATGTGCATCCAATGGTTCAAACACTGTATCCTGAAGGCGGTGCCGTGTATCAGGATGACAGTGCACCAATACACACAGCAAGACTGGTGAAAGATTGGTTTGATGAACATGAAAGTGAAGTTGAACATCTCCCATGGCCTGCACAGTCACCAGATCTAAATATTATTGAGCCACTTTGGGGTGTTTTGGAGGAGCGAGTCAGAAAACGTTTTCCTCCACCAGTATCACGTAGTGACCTGGCCACTATCCTGCAAGAAGAATGGCTTAAAATCCCTCTGACCACTGTGCAGGACTTGTATATGTCATTCCCAAGACGAATTGACACTGTATCGGCCGCAAAAGGAGGCCCTACACCATACTAATAAATTATTGTGGTCTAAAACCAGGTGTTTCAGTTTCATTGTCCAACCCCTGTACTTCTGGCTTCACCAACTGAAACAGCATGCAAAATAGATACATTATCTCTGCTGAAATTCTTCACAGAGCAGGGACACAAGGTGCTAAAGCTCCAAAACCTAAAATAAAGAAACAAATCATGTAATTTCTAGGCATTTGACCTCTGTAGAGGATAAATCACAGATTATTTACTTATGACAGTCCCATTGGTTACTTGCATTTATGATCAGCCAATGGCAGCTAATGATATAATCACCTAAATCACTGTATAAATATGCTAGAGTTGTGACAAGTAGCCAGACTCATGTGTCAACAGGAGGAATGGTTGGATTAGTCTTCACACACTATAGATTTACAACCTTTTCAAAAAATGTCTGTGCAACTTGCCTAATATGTATTAAGCACAAAGCTCAAGAGGGAGTAAAAACAAGAGTGGAAAATTTCCTCAACCTAATTATCCATTTCAGTCCATTTTACTGAATTCCCATTTGAAATTGTGCATGAAAGAATATCTAAACTACCTCAGCTAAAATCAGATGAACCAAAAGAAGATATGACATTAGCAGACTACATGTTGAAAGTTTTAAATGCAAAAGATGTTTCTGCTAATCTCCCACCACAGGACAAAGCCGAACCAGCAGACGGTAAAACCAGGAGACTGGATCCTACGAAAGAATTAAAAAGAAACACTGCCACTACCCGAAGTGGGAGGGGCCATACTACGTACTGCTGACCGCATAAATATAGAATGTAATACTCTGTAAAACAAATTTATTTTCAATACAAATACCATCTGTTTTTTGAAATTGGAGCTAAGTTTGAATCTGCTATTTAATACTGTAAATCTTTTGGATTTCTATTTGTGTATCTCCGTCTTTTTTCACTTTGTACGTGCACGTGTGTAAATGCTGGTTTGCCTATGGCTCTACGACTGTTGAAGCTGCAGAAAACCTAGTTGCTTACATCATGGTTAAAAGATTATTGCTTTCCTTCTGTCTCCGCCCTGGCCTCTTGCAAGCCTGTTTCACCTGGGCTGTAATGATAATCATTATCATTTTGTAGCAGCAAACACAACTGTCAGTTCCAAACCCGTGCCAAAACCACACCTGCATGTGGCTAAGTATGGCTTTGTCCCTATAAGAGGAAACAAAAAGTTAAAGCTGGCCTCTTGAAATGATACATGTGGGCACGTTAAGGGCTCACTTTACAGCATCATATATCATCCACTGTATGACAATGTTTTACATGCTTTACTTCCTGCAAGAATCTTTGATGATCCTGATGGTATATTTTCTGAGCTGTTGCACAGGACAGTTGTATTATACATCCTTAGTCTTCAACAAGCTGCCCAGACAAAAACGTCCCCGAATGTTTTATTACAATTCCGACTTCTCAAGAAATTACTTTAAAATGTTGAAAGCAAGATCTAATCTAAAGCAGCCCTCACTTTAGGTAAAGTGTTTATGAAGACCTACTTTAAATTGATCTTACAGGGATAAAAGATTTAATTAAAAAAAAGGAATATCCAATTTAAACCGGCTCAGTTATGGTGGAGGTGCAAACACACCCTCCATTTCTGCTACCTGTGCGACCCCTTTTCTTTTTTCAATGGTTTTAATCGGCCTGACAGAGAGAGGTACCCCCAATCATTGTGGGTTTTAGCATAACAATGGCAACCAGCGGGCTCTATGGACAAACTTTATCAGTTTCTTATTTTACTTAGTACCCCTACACATAGCCCATTCTAAAATGGCCAAACTCTAACACTCAGTAGTTTATTCTAACCTCCCCAACAACCCCGCACCATTCCAGACCATTTGTGAAGTGACTTGAGATGACATGTGTTGTGAATTGGCACTATATAAATAAAAGTAAATTGAATTTTTTTTATTGGGAGTAAACAATCCTGTACTAAGACAGAATTTTGATCTGTAACATGTCCTGTAAAATAAATGCAACTAAATGATTTTAACTTTTTTCAGATGATCACAGTGTCAAGCAATGTCTAATCAGTAATCCTTGCTCTTGTGTTTCCCAGGAATCTAAATATGATTGTGTGGCTCATTTCTTCTAGAGTGGTATCTTGGGGTCACCAAGTCGGCAACATTCGTTAGCCATTATCTCCTCTTATGAGAGCCACCCCAGGAAAAAAAGCCTCTTTTGTCCTACCATCACAAATGTAAACATGTGGAGTTTGCTAAACCCTATTGGGAATTTAACTGCAACTGTGTGCTTTGATCTGATGACAACAACATTTAGTTTATTGCCAACAAAAGTCCAAAGAATGAATATGTGGGACTATATAGGATAACTTTCAGTACAACAAACAAGTTGTAACAGTGGTTTTAAAAATGCACAATTATATTTTGAGGTCTGCTTATTTGCTTTGTGTGTTTTACAATAAATAAATAGTACAACAATAATGAAATATAGGTTGAAAGAAGTAACCTATTAGGAATACTGTTGTTTGGGCATTTATGGTAACTCATTAAAGATGATTGAAAAGTGCAATCTCTCACCTAATTTCTTAGCTCCCTATCTAAGAAATTAGCACAACTAATGATGTTATTATTTCATTTTAATACACATCCATATGCACCTATGTCAAACTGAAGCAATTTATGCAACAGATAAAAACTGCTGACCTCTGCGACATCACATGTATTGGCCAGTACTCAACACATTTTCAGATCAGCTGTTTTTTGTATTTTAAAACCTTTGAGTTTTCATGTTGGGAAAGGCCTGTGTTAATAATATTCATTCATTTTAAAAATGTCTAAATTTATACATGTATTAGTGGTTGCTTTTGTATTGATTGCTGAGGCTTCTCACCCAAATTTTGACATTTAATTTTTGCATTCAGTAAAGATGGCACGAAACATGGATGACTTAATTTTTTTAGTACCTCCCATGATCATCGGAAAAAAATGCATGCTGTAATCTTGAAGCCATATGGTGATGGTTTGGTTTGGCAAGTAATTCTTCCTGTGCTTTTTTGTGGTGAAAGTTTCCACCCACATGGTTTTAGTTTGGCAAGTAACTCCTCTTGGTAAAACTTGGGAAACAACTGTGGTCTTTTGCAACATGGTTGAACACTTTGAACAATTCTAGTGAAATCTAAATGCATTTCATTTACGGTATATAGCTCTTGTTCAAAAGACAAAAAGTAAAAACAGTCAGACAAAGATAAAGGCAATATTTAGGGCAGACCACCCAGCCTAAGAAGCCTCAAATGAAGCACACATTAGGTCCAAACTGAAAGTCCCTCAAAGCTATGTACAGTCTGTGACTTGTAGCCCTCAAAATAATTCTGTTGATTTTCCACAAGTCACACGATGGCTGACAGTATAAAAGACAGACTGAGTCATGATGGCATCCCGAAGCAATTTGCTGCCATTCTGAACATTCCCATTCAGATTTAGAAAACATATTACAGCTGGTGAGAGATACTTTGAGAGCTAATAGGACACAATGGGCTCCTTAAAGACAATTTTTGTTTTGTGTCTGTTTAAGCCTGCTGTTTTTCTCACCAAAGGCTAATTTACTTTTCATTTTCTGGTCTTTGGCACACACTTGCACACATGCAGAGCATGCAGCATGTGAGACTTTACGTTTTATATGTGAACAAGCACCAGCTTCATAACCACTATGTTTGTATGGCAAACAAGGCGAGTGAAAATTCAATTAAATTTCACTTCAGTTCAAATCAATATTTCTTTATTAATCCCAAAGGGATATTAGATGTAGTAATTCTTATTATCCAAGTCATATAGATCCATTGTCTTGTAAAAGTTTTAAAACCCCTTAAACTTTTTCACATTTTGTCATGAACAAGTACAAGCTTCAATATACTTCACATTTTATTGGGATTTTTTTTTTTGTAACTGACAAACACAAGGTAGAGTGTAATGTGAAGTGTAATGTGAAATAGCTCAAGCTCAGTCAGAGTCACAGTGAGTCAGAGTGAGTGTGAACATCAGTTTTAAAGTTTTGCCTTAGACTTAGGCCAAGGCCATATTAATACATCCACATTCCTTGTTTTGAACCATTGTAGCTCTGGCTGTATGTTTAGGATCATTGTTCTGCTGAAAGGTTAACCTCCGGCAAAGGTCTCAGGTTTTATAGCTTCGATTAGGATTTCTTCTTGAACTACCCTGTATTCTCAGAAGCCGGACTGAATTAATTTATGTGCTGCTATGATTAAAGCTGTGTGGGAATAATGTTTTCCAACAAAACCCTGCTTTAAACGTTTCCAAAACTTCATCCCTGACCTGTCAGATGAGTTTATTGGTATTAATAGTGCAGTTTGTTCTTTAATGTTCTCTCCAAGGCCTTCACAGAACAGCTGTATTTATTCTAAGATTAAATTGCACACAGGTTGACTCTATTTTCCCTGTTAGGTGTCAATACTACATTTTATTTGGGGTTATCAGAGTAAATAGAGCTCAAAACACAACACAGTATACTTCTCAATTTTTATTTATGAAATATCTTGAAAACAAGTTCCAAAAAAGTTTTTTAATTCACAGTTATACATTACTTTATGTAGGTCTATCACAACAAATCCCAATAAAATATTGCAGCAAACCTGAAGAAGCCTCTGAATGAACACACCCTGTTGCTGAGTTACTGTGTTGTGAAGAGGGGGCTCTGGATTGTTCACAACCCATCCATCCATTATCTGAGATCTTGTCATGGAGGTAAAAGGTCCACAACGCAAACCTAAATATCCCTCTCCGCAGCAACACTCTTTAGCTCATTCTGGGGCATCTCAAGGCATTAACACACCAGAGGTGATATATAGTCTCTCCTCCCATTGGCCTCTGTGGTCTGCATTTTTTAAAGCATCCATCTTTGTGCAATCATCTCTCCACAACATTCCTCAGAACGGAACCAGCCTTCTTTAACAGCTTGTTAAGATTTTTTTAAGTCATAGGCTCTAATGCTGCTTACAGAAGATATACCGCATTTTGATGCAACACTGAAGGAACGAAGCTTCCTCAAGAAGTACAGTTTACGCTGTCCCTTCTTGTAGATGGCTTCACAGTTGCATCTCCACTCCAGTCTGTTGTTTAGGTGAACACCGAGGTATTTATACTCCTCCAACATTACTCCTTCTTCTCCAAAGATGGAAATGTCATTGGAGATAGTCCTGTTTCTCCTGAAATTTACAAACATGTCCTTTGTTTTGTTTTTATTCAAGCTGAGATACAGTATTTCTGACACCAAAGCAGTCCACCAGCTCTCTGTACTCAGCTTGTTACCCAACACCTATACATCTGACATCTGCAGTCATCCGAGTATCTCTGCAAATGACATGGAACTCTGTCTTGTACTGGAAATCTGAGGTGAACAAAATAAAAAGGAATGGCCGGAATGGTTGTGTTTCTGTGCTTCTGACCCCCTGCTGAGTCACACAACCTTTTAGTCACAACTGTGGTCTGTTTTTCAGGTAGAAATTGATCAAAGGCGATTGTTGAGGACTTGTTGAAGCAGGTCTGTGATGGCATCTTTTAGTCCAAACCCATAGGAAAAAGCTAATTGCAGTGGGTCCTCAAAGGTGCTTGTTTGCTTACTCAGGTGGGCTAAGTAAGCAAACAAGCAGTCTGTACTTATTAGCAGTCTCTCCAGGACCTTTATGATATGGAATGTCAAGGCAACTGGTCTTTCACAGCACTAGAACCGTCTCTTGGGTCTGGCTTAGGTTGAAGAAGTGCTGCAAAGTCCTACATAACTGGTCCTCGCAGGTTATCATGTTCCTAACAATTGTCCAAGACAAGAAGCTTCAGTCCAGAATTGCTTGGCACCCAAATAGACAAAGTCTACATTCATTGTCTAGTGCAATCATTATTAAATGTACAATAATGACTTTTATTTCTCATTCGTCTGATCAGATGTTTACATGTCAGTGCTGGTTCTTCTAAACCAGATGCTTCTGGTTGTTTTAAAAGCTATTACAAAATACCAGAGCTTCCAAACACAAATCAGGTTTATCACATAACATTTATCTAAAACATATTCATATAAACCAAACTGATGGTGTAACCACAATGCAATATCTACCCTGGCCTTCTATTTAGTTTTTTTGCCTACATTGTTTTGTTTTTACACGCACGTCAGTATACCAAAGAAAAAAGATGAAAGGTTAACCTGTTTAAAATCTCAAAATGGAGAGAGACTGTCAATTTTTGTATTTAATTCTTTATGTTTACAAGTACCGCTTTTCAAAAATTCTGAAGTAATAAAGGACTACATCAAATACCATACAATATGTCTTAATTATTTTTTCAGTTTTGTTTAGTAAGCATTTTTATAATGCTTTTTTTTTCCGCAGTGCATTTAGAGAATTCCTAATACTTAGTTCATGTTACACCTGTTTAGATACCTTCTTGCTGTCACTTTGTAATCATGTGATCATATCAAAACCTTTATCAATCCATATTAAATGGATGCACCTGAATTACTGCTGTCTAACAATAGAATGTCTTTAATAAGTATTCATGAAACAGTAATATTCCTCCTTGCTCAATTAAACTCAAACCACAATGTAGGTTCATAATCACTGACTGTGGAGCTCTGAAGCAGCTCTCTTAAAGGTGAAATAATCTCTTGATTTCTGTTTAACCTGCAGGAAATTTTATTTTTATAAGATGGTAAAAAGGCTTTCAGTGTAAAGATAATAGATAGTTGCGCCAAGTTCACTGTAAAAAATCAAATTTGAGTTTATTCTTTTCTACCTTGGATACATCCATGTCTTTCATAAAAGTGTCAGTGATATATGGTAAACATCTTTTATGAAGATGATAACAAAACCTTTCACGGAGATCCAGGGACTCCCTCCTGCTTTTTATGAATTATGTTGAAGCTAAAAATATTAAATTGTATTTCAGTTCTAAAATAAATAAATAAATATATAAGTATTTTCACCTTTCTTACAATAAAACAAATTAATCACAGTATCAATACAGCAGTTCTTTATTGAGCTGGGTTATTTTATCAGTCATTTGCAGAGTCTGTAACCAGTGCTGCAGGTTTGTTGGTTCTTTCACTTTATATCTCTTGATTTTAGGTTTGATCCCAACTTTGCATTAACAAAATGTTATCTTCTTAATCTTGAACTGAACCCCCTTAAACTTCAGCAAAATTAGTCCTTTACTGTTATAAAAAATATATTTTTTTTACATCTTGTTTAGTTTTGAAATTCAGCTTCATCAGACGTTTTGCTCTGCTAGACTTAAGATACTTATTCCACACACCTTTGCATGGACAGTCCCTTGCAAAGGTGTTCATACTGCTAGAACTTTTCCATCATTTGTCACATTACAACCTCAGAGTCCAATGTATTTTAATGGGATTGTATTGTGATAGACGAAACACATAGGAAAATGTTACATGGATTTCAAAACACCTCCAAGTCTTTTGGAGAATGTCTTTACCAGATTTGCACAATTTATTGCACTTTCTTATTTGTAAAACAGCTTAAACTCACTCAGATTGAGTGGAGGGAGTCTTGCCACAGATTCTAAATTGAATTTAGGTCTAGACTTTGCCTGGGCCATTTTAATTCACAGTAGTGGGCACAGCAAACCAAAAACTTAGCATATTCAACTAACTAAAATATAAATTTTGCAAATGCTAAAACACTAAACAGATAAAAAAATTAGCAGACGCTAACGCTAACCACTAACTGCTAAGACGACTGTCACTTCATAACTGGAATTCAAAACTGCCTTCAGCTAGCTGCTGCTGCGTCACTCAATGTCTTGTGACGTGTACATGTAGTAGGCCAAAAGTGTGCCTAACATACTCTTCGAGACATGCCCACAACAGAAAGGAACAAAATTGTGATTTTTTTTATTGAACTTAAAATCGGGAAGCTAACGATCCATTAACAGTTTCCAAAGTTCGTACAAACACTAGTTCGCTAACCCAAAAATTAGTTCCTCTGTTAGCAGATTAGCAAAACTGGTTATACGTAAATATTCCTTAATGTTCCATTTTGGTGCTGTCTGTTCATATGTGGTCATGAGCATCCCAATCTCAAGCCTTTCTAAGCTTCTAACAGATTTCTTCAAGGATTGCCCTGTATTCAGTTTATTTTTTTCATTTTTCTATAGCTTCTCTGTTCTTGCAAACCGAAAGCCTCTCAACATCATGATGCTGAGGCCACTATGTTTTACCATGAGGATATTGTTTTATTGCTTGGCCCATTAGTTGAGGTTGACGACCATGTCTTGTTAGTTTTGCAGCTGTGCTCTTCCATTTTTAGATGATGGATTGAACATTAGTTGAACACCTCTGTGAGATTTGATGCTTTAGATGTTGTTTTATAACCAACCTTGCTTTAAACCTCTCACCAACTTTATCCCTGACCTGTCTGCTCTCTGTCTGAGTTTGCATACATTTGAAATTTTACATAATTGATCAGTTCCTTTGTAAATTTCCCAATCCACTCTTATTACTTCTCACACTCCCCACTCCAGAGGTTTGTTAGAGTTTGAGATTTTAGGTTGGGTTTCGAAGTGTTGTTGATTTAAAATGGCAAGGCTTAAGAAAACATTATGTATGATAGGAGGCTTTAAACAGTTGACTTATTAATTAACTTTGGCTCAATTCACCCTGATAGTGTGCATGAAGCAAAGGTTCAGAAAAAACAAGAAAATCCATTTCTGTGAATTTGCAGCTAGATTCCAACAAAGATGAACTCAGCATTTTTAATCATCCTCTGATGGAGTAGCTTCTGTCTGGTTCCCACAATCCAATTAATGTGATCTTTCATAACTTGGAAAGCCCCATGTCTGTGGGCTGAAAGTCTAGTTTCTAAAGTTAGTGTACACCTTGTCTTCCTTATAGCAGATTTATGGTCTTCTACCAGAGGATCGTGAACCCAGCACCCACTGAGGTCCAAGGGTATGGGTGAGACCAAAATGAAGAGGAGACTGATTTCTGACAGAAGGATGTGAGTAAGAGAGACACATGGGGTGAATTTGACCAAACATAATTTAATGTACTAATTGATTTTACACAAATGTTTTTATCGTATTTAAGATTCAGAAGAAATCATAAGAACAACTCTCTGGGGTTATTGCCTTTTCAGAATGTTTTCTTTTTCATAAAATAAACTTCAAACAGACTTGCAAGCTTTAGAAGTACTCTGTCACAGGGCAGCTATGTTTACACATGAGGCCTTCTATCTTTCACATCCTATGAGCTCCATTCAGTCCGTCTGTCCCATGACCCCACTGCTGACTTCCTCATGCTGTCTTTAACCTTTATCCCTCCCCCAATTCAGCTTTCAAACACACACACACCTCTGATGCAGGTTGAAAACTAAATGACCCCAGCAGTTATGTAACCACTGGAGGTCAATCAGAGGACAAACTGAGCTGAAAAGCTCCTCGTAAACTACTAAGGTCAGAAGGTCTGGAAACAGACTCACTGCTCTCCATGGCAACAACCCAGATGGGATACACAGATCATATTAATATCAATTAAATGTGAAAGCTGCCAATATGACAAACCTATCAACACATCTATAAGTTTCCAAAACATATCCAGATAATGCAATAAAACTTAGGATTTAGGGTTAATTTCAAAGTTGTTGCAGTTGATGCTCTTCAAGTCATGTTTTTTAAAACAAACAGTGAAGTTGTTTAACAAATACACTAAGGCATCAGTTACATGACGCAGAACTAGAATTATGTAAGGATTATGGTTTTTTTTTTCCTATTCAGATGTGTCAGGCTTGTAGCTCGCAATAGTTACAATCAGTTCCTTGTTCGAAGTAGTCTAGAACACCAGACTTGGGTGTCAATGCATAACAAAATGCAACATTTGAAAGTTGAAAGTAGTGACTGAAAATTTCCAAGCATCAACATGACCTAATAAACAGCTAACAGGTGGAAGTCAGCAGAAATTTTTTCAGAGGCAGTAACGTGATGACCTACCAATTCAGCACCCTGCCCAGTGATTTAAAAGCACTCTTTGGTGAGCCCACACATATTTTACCCCATTGTGGAATGACATCTACAAAAAACTGTAATTCAAAAAACAAAATTTCTGGTAGTACATAGCTAGACGTTATAATTTTTCCTCTTCAGACCAATGTTTTATTAGAATAGCCTACTTTGAATTAATGAGACATGCATGTTTTTTTTTAAACTGAGCAACAGTGAATAAATGCAGCTGAAAGTCTCACTTTTCTACACTTTATAGGTTTATGTTCAATCAGTGAAGGTTTACCTGCATGGCAGTAATGTTGCTTTTAAAGCATTACTGCGAAGGCACCCTCCGTCACGCCACTCAAACTCAACAGTTAATTAACAGAAGGTTTTCTCTCAACATGTTGTTTGGCCCCATAAAAAGTCCTTACAATCTACTGCTACACATTATCTGTTTTATTTATATTGTGATTAATTGGTTTGATTGTAAGCAAAGTGAAAATACTGATATCCAATCTGTAATTCATTTGGCTCAGACACTGAGAAAAACCATGTTGCCCCTGCGGCAAAAAACTTGGGTAAACCCACAGTGAAAATATTTGGAGAGAGTGGTAATTGGTTTGTTTATTAACACGGTCCACAGTCATCAGAAGAGGTTTTGTACTGACAGAGGATGCATAAAAACTTATCCAATTGTCTTATCTGAGAAACCTTTTGCTGACACAACACAATGCGGTTTCTTTAGTGGTCTTGCTACTGAGTCTGCTAAGAACTATCGGTGTTTGCCACAGGATGAACTGTGTTTTCTCCTTGTTTCACGGCATTGTGTGGTTCCATCTCCTAAAGCCAAATTTCTTTAAAGGAACAAATGTTGCATATTCCTGGGGGAAAAGTATTTCACGTTTCAAGTATTTTTGGTGGGCGAGGAAGAATCTATTCTTCTGGCCAATTTACTTTCACATCTCTCGGCCACTTTTCCTGTGTAAAGCGTCTTTGGTGAAAGTAGGAGCGCTCACTCTATCCTTTTCTATGTTACCATAAATAGCCACACAATACTTTTTGCTCCCTGTAGACATTAAATATTTTACATATCTTGAAAGACTTATGATACGATTTTATTTTTATATATATTTTCTATTAAAGCCAGATATTTATTGTAGCTCTATTGGCTTTTATTTTTGTTATTTTTTAGAAAGTAGGCAGATAGGAAATGCAGTGGAGAGGAGTGGAAAGAATGCAGCACAGGCCTCCAAGGTCAGGACTCCGACCCAGGACAGCTGCGTTTAGGACTGAGGTCTCCTTATGATGGGTCACACGCTCCACCACGCCGAGCCCGCCACACAACAATTTCATTTATTTCTCTTAGAAATGCCTTTTTTGTGATAAACACTATTTTATGTCTAGAACAAATAGAAGTCATGCTATGCTGTTACATACACTACATCATCCTCCGTATATAACAATGGTTTCTTTTTAAGGAGACATGACTCCAAAGGGTCTTTTCGTATAAGAATTGTGTAAAATTGAGTTTTAAAATCATTTATATGCTTATAAAAGCAAGTGAAATGCTGGCTGTAGTTTATGCACATCTTTTTTTTTAAACACTTTTACACGTTCTTTTTCTAATGCATGCTGACATCTCTTTAGTCAGACTATGAATCATATGATTCCAACACTAGCCTTGTAGGATCAGCACCTACATGTGTTGTCTTTTCATATTGAAAACATGATTGCCTGATCCTGTCAGGGCCAGCCCTTTCTGAGTCCCATAAAGAGTCCAAAATTGACAAAACAACTGTTTAATTTATTTCAAATGTTTAACCGGTGTGCACACTAATGCAATTATAAAGTTATCCTCTTGGTATGCTTAGCATACAAATTTAAATGAATTTTAATCCAATTTATGATGGTTTACTCCTCTTTAGGTCATTGTCTTTTCTTCACAGATCTATGGTTCTGCTAGACGAGAAGCACTCGCCTCTATTCCCTTTGCTGACACACTTACCACTTACAATGAATTTCCTAAAGGTTTTAAGATATATCTAATTATTCCTCGATAGACAGAATTACAAATCACATTTTTTTAAAGGTTAAGCATGTTTTCTATAATTGTAATCTATAACTTTCTTAAATCGTTCTCTTGGCTCAGAGCTTTCATTAAATCAATTGTATCTGGATCAGGAAAGAAAAATAAGAAACATACCCTAATCTAGTTAGAACAAAGAAACCAAATTGCCAGACTGCTGAATTTTCCTAACCAGAATCCATGTGTGTCTGCAGTCAACTTGTGAGTTAGGGACATCTGTTTTTTCCTTTTAATATGGTCAGTGAAAAAAATTCAAACTTTAGGACAAAAGTCGCGAGTCCCCTGTGGGAGCAAGTCACTCCGCAATATTTTGAATCCATTTGGGCGGTTGAGAGCATGCACGCCTTATAAAAAACTATCCCATCTGCTCCTCCCAGCCATCTGAACACAGCTGGAGAGCAGATATCTGGGGAGATAGCAAGTCAGAAAGAAAGCCTGAGAGGGAAATAGACCAGGATGGGGTGGATTTACAGGGACAAAGGTAATGTGGGGTAAGACTGACTGACCTTATATGGAGAACCGTGATGAATTAGTAAACGCTTGTGCAGCTATCACATCTGGAAATGGAGAGAGCTGTGTTTTGAAGTCTGTTTCCAATTCTGGAGCTTATTTATGTTATATTAGTGATACGCTTATCATTTAATATCCCATCAGCTAAAGAATGACATTCTGCTCACTTCTTATCGGGAGTTAGTGGATACACATTTTCTGGATGGGGTGAGGTTCTATTTGCCTTTATTGTGCTTTTATTTTCTTCACACTGCATTTATTGCACTATGGTGATTTTATTTATGCTCATGTGAAACATATTAAAAACTGTACAACAATACAAGCAGCTTAAATTCCCATCAGTAATCCTCAGACAGTGACAAGCAGAGAATCAACAAAAGCCAATTCTATCACTGTCAAAAGCAACTTTAAGAGGGTTTGTGGTTGCACCTTGCAGTGCTGCCATGAAAATCCTGGATTTGAAAATAACTGAAAAGAAGAAGGAAATTAACTCCTGTCTCCGGATTTAACTGATTAAATGTCCCTCAACAGCAGGAAAAGAGGAGTCGAGCATATCTCACCTCCCTGAAATGACATTGTTTATCGCTAAACAAGTGAAAACAATCACACTCTGTGAAGCACGGGCTCAAACATCGCTGCTAAGGCACATTCCATTATCTAAACATCAGCTAAGAAAAGTAATATAATGAAGATTTCTGGTTAAAATATAAACACAGTAAAGTTCCCTTTAATGGATTGGACAGAGCTCAAGCAGATGTTCCCCTAATGTTCCAGCTTTTGGCTTTGTCAAATGGGTTTTGCTCTGTTGCCATACTTGCCATTAAATGAAAATGAATGTCAGTTATCTCTATCTCTAGAGACTCTAGCAAATCCATGCAAATAATTCGTCTTTTACACCTGATAATATACGGCCTAGCAAAATACTTTTATTGTATCTGTTGAACTTTTGAATATGTGATATTGGTACAAGCACACACCTTAGTGTATTTTTGGGGGAATTTAATGTGAGAGATCAACGACAAGTAGCACATAGGGAAAAATGGAAAGGAAAAGGAGAGATGTTTTTGCAAACAAAAAACTGTATTCAGTCCCCCTGAGTCAATACTTGGTGGAAACATATTTTCCTGCAATTACAGCAGCATGTCATTTGGGGTGTGTCTCTATCAGCTTTGTACATCTACAGACTAAAAGTCTATTTTTTCTGCAAAACAGTTCAAGCTCGCCCACATTGCATGGAGATCTTCTGTAAACAGTAATTTCCTTGTCTTAAATTCTCAGCTGGGTTTAGGTCAGTACTTTGACTGGGCCATTGTAAGATATGGATATGCTTTGGTCTAAACTGTGGTATTGTAGCTCTTGGTGTATGTTATGATTGTGTTGCTGCCTCTAAAAGCTTTTCTTCTATGATTGCCCTGTAGTTAACTCCATCCATTTTCCAATCAACACAAACCGGGTTCCCTGCTGCTAAAGAAATCTATCCCCACGGCATTATGATGCCATCACTGTTTCACATTGAGGAGGGTGTGTGTTCAGGATGAAGTGTAGCGTTGGTCCTTATTTATGTTATTTAGTGATAGCATGTGGTTTTTGCATGTAGGCCAGAAAGTAGAAACTTGCTTCATATGTTTGATGTGACCTCAACATTGCTTGTTGCAAGGCGCAAACAATGTTTTTGTTGGACTTTCATAAAGGATTAGATTTGTGGAATACAAAGCTGTTAGTGTTCTTGTCAGCAGGTTCTCCCACCTAACCTGTGGATCGTTGCAGCTCCTTCAGACTTACTCTGGGCCTCTTGGAGCTCCTCTGATCAATGCTCTCCTTACCAGGCCCGCCAGTTTAGATGGATGGCCATGTCCTTGTTGGTTTGCAGTTTTTCTATACTTTTTTCATTTTCAGATGATGGTTTAGGAAGTGCTCTGTAAGATGTCTGGACACATTCTTAACCACTTAACTCTTAACTCTTCTTTCTAGGTGAAATGACTAAAGGAGCTACATCCATTAACATTTACCTTTTCCTTCCCATAGAAAGTACTCCTGGATCAGTGCTTCTTTGTTCTCTTTGTGTCTCTGCTCTGTTCTCTCTAATCCCCAGTCGGTCGTGGCAGATGGCCGCTCACACGGAGCCTGGTTCTGCTGGAGGTTTCTTCCTGTTAAAAGGGAGTTTTTCCTCTCCACTGTCGCTACATGATTGCTCAGTATGAGGGATTGCTGCAAAGTCAACGCCAGTGACTGTCCACTGTCTCTACATGCTCATCTGGGAGGAGGGAATGCTGCAAGTCACTGACTCGATGCAATCTGTTGGGTTTCCTTAGACAGAAAAACTTTTTATCCAATTTGAATAAATAACAGAATCTGACTGCACAGGGGTTTTCAGACATATTTATATATTTATTTAAATTTATTATAATTAAAAACCATATGTCCTTTCCTTCTACTTTTAATTATGCACAACTGTGGGTTGGTCTTGTCATGTTGTGGGATTTGTTATGTTTGTCTGAGTCTGTCTGTCATGAGGAGAGTCACAGATGAGCGGTGATGGGCTTAATGCCGCACACCTGGGAGCAATCCAGACGGAGGCGCTTATAAGGAGCTGCAGGACAAACATTCATCGCCTGATGATCCCACATGGGTGGTAACCTCAAGCCTCCATGGCATTCGGTTTGAGAACCCTGTCTAGTGACCAGTTAAGCTCTGTTCAGTCTGTCCTAAATTTACCTGTGCTGCAAACCCCAGGTCCTGTAAGCTGTCTGCATTCTGGAGACCATCTTCATTCTTCGAAGAACATTAACCAACCGGACAAACCAAGCCCAGCAGTTCACTCTGCAGCTCCTGCCAGTGCCCGACGCCCTGCTCGCTTCCCACGGACTCCCCTTCTCGGACAAGTTGTGCTCGCCAGCCCACTCGCTCTCCGACGCTGCCCACGGACTTGTCGACTTGGACCCCCGGAGTAAACCTTCCCGGAACAAACCTCTGCATCGAAGACCGTACCTCCCAGCCTTCCTCTCTGACCAGCACCGTAAGCCCTCTCCTTTTCCTCCACACAGTCAATGATCTGCACAACTCCTCTTCCCTTGCTAATCCCGACTGCCCTTCAGAGCTCCAGGTTCCAGCCCCGACCAGTACCAATCCTAGACTCGCCCCAGCGTATTATAACAAGTTACAAACTGTTTTGGTTGTCTGCTTGTGGTTCTGCATGTGGGTCAGAAAGTTACCTCCCAATATGTCAGGTCTATTACTTAAAATCTCAGTAAAATTAATGTTTTTTGTTATGTGACAAAAGATTAAGGGGTCTGAGTACTTTTGCAAGTCACTGCATACCTTGCGTTTGAAATCTGTCAGCATTCCATCCAGCCCATTCCTGTTGGTGATATACTGCGACTCACCCCATTCCAACTTCCATAGTTCATTTTTACATCCTTTACAAACTATCCCAACCCCTCTGGCATGTCTCGCTGCTGAAAGAGTAATAAATTACGCTAATGGCTGATATGACGAATCATGAAAGCAACTCTTCTCTCCAAATTGCAGCCTTTTCTTCCTTTTTTGCACATGTTCACAATCTGTGCTGACATCTGTCAGTATAATTGGCTTTATTTACAGCTTTGGAGAGGTTTATTCCTTTATGGGCTGCCATCATCGGTATGCTGGAAAACAAGGCAGGTGTCTGTGCACTAGTCTGCCTGAACATAAACAAAAAAAGAGACACCACAGTATAATGGCAGTTCATGAGAAAAGTGCAAAAGGCACATTATTGATTTGTGTAGAACTTAGGAAAAGCAAAAAAGTCTTTAAAGGCCACGGTGATTGCTAACTGCACTGAAGTTCTATTTTGTGCGAAACATCAGATATAATCTATAAGAGGATGCTGCTTTTAAAATAGACACTTTTTCTGTGGTAAGTCTTTTATTGAACCGCCAACCAATGGAAAAGTCGTAGGAATGAAAGAAATTTGATGACTTAGTTAAAGGCAGCTTCAAATAAAGTGCCATGTGGTTGCGAGGGCAGAATCTGGGCAAACAAGGAAGTTCTGGTTGTGGATGACCACATCAGACCTTGCATGACTCATTCAAGAGGAGACTCAAGGGGGCGTCTGGATGGCCTACATGTGTGTCTGTGGGTGTGGGAGAAGAGATCTTTGTCTTGTTTTGATGTACAAATTTTATTGTTGGTGCTCTGAGGGAAAATTTAAAGGGAACATTTTTTATTTATCTCGTATGACTGAAGCCGAAAATGGATTAAATGTTCATTACTGTTGGCAATTATTACAATAAAAACTCTAAAGAACAAAACTCTTAACGAGCAAAATGCAAAACGGCTGCCTGTCTCTGCTAGAATTCCTAAACCAAGAAGGTTTGTTTCTCAGGGACATCAATTGCTCTGTCATCTGTGTCTTCCTCAAAAGGGGCTGGCTGAAGCACCACTGATGGATGGATGGAAGTTCCCATACAGAACAGCCTTTGTAATATACAATTTTACATTGTTTTCCCAGTATTTTTTTTTTTTCCTTATACTTGCATCAATAAAATTGTATGAACATATCCTTGATTTTTAAAAATGAACATTCAGGTCACTTTTACTAATGTTTCAAAATTTCCACATAATTTAGGACGCTCTAGTAACTGGTAACTTAATGTGTGCATATTAAAGAGTCTTTTAACACGGATTCTCCATTATAGAAACAACTTAAATAGACTAAACATGTAAGGTAAAACTTAAGCAGTGTTCTTTTGAAAGTCCTTTTATGGCTTACTCTTCCATGTTGATCTTCTGTAAACTGGAACATTTAAACAAAGGCAGATCATGTATTCTAAAATGAGCTACAGCCGCTCTCCAGGGTTTTTGGTAAACTGGTCAGAAGTCAGATATATCTGGTGTAGATCAAATGTGCCTTTTCTGATATTTGGTCTCTCATTAAATGGAAAGAGATTTCCTCTTCTTACTCATTGCCATATTGCTGGTTAAATGGCTGTGACATGCCTTGAAACTATGCAAAACACACATGAACAAAAAGTCACAGATATACTCACCATCTGACTGTCTCAGATTTGTTTTTACTCATGGGGCGACATGGCTACGTCTTTTGCCGAATTTACTACCACAAGTTATTTGAGAACACCATAAGATGACTCATCAAATAAACAACATTTTTGTGTTTGTGGACAATAGTCCACAAACAAAAACTACAAAGTTTGTTGGCAAGTAAACAAAAGTCATTTTCATCTAGTCGAAGACTCCAGTGATGTCTGCTTCAATATCAAACTTTAAAAATTACGTTAAAGATCACAGACAAAGATTTATTTTTGAAGTATAATATATGCCCTGGGGAACAACACTATGATCAGAAGTGACACATCACCCTAAATGTTTTCTTTGGGGTTTACTTGTATTGGAAAATTACCTAAAACTACATCCAAAGTGTGCAACATAGTCTCTGGTAAAAATTAGGCCAAATGTAGACTGCATGTTAGTTTCAGACATTACAGTAAACAAACCTATCAGAGGTCTGACATGGATTTTTATCCTTTTCTCTTTTTTTTTTTTGTCCAACAATACTGTTTGATTTCCTTTTTATATTTGGGATATTAAAATGTATAGAAACAAATTAAATTAAATAATTCCTGAAAAGGTTTTGGTTGTTGCTTTTATATAACATCCAGCAAAGTACTTTTATTCTCTGATGTTAGTTGAGGCTTAGTTAACACCAACTCAAGTTGGACCAAACTGCAGGCAGAAAGTTGGGAGATTCCTGTAAAAAGTCTTGTTTAATGAGATGAACAGAGTCCAAAAACTAGAACAATGGCAACAGAGGACCACAAGGAGCACGAGAGGGAATCCTTGGAAAGCAACATCACAAAACAAAAGGGGTTAATGAAAGAAAGAAGATATAAGCTGGGAGGAGTGATAAATGGACCAGGTGAGTCAAACTATCTGAATGTGCTGCAGCTGAGAGGGAGCGTGAATTGGCTACTGATGGAGAATGGCTTAAAATGACATTATGCTGTTTTCATTAACAAAGCCTAATAAGAAATTGTATAATACTGTAAATGTTGCATTTTTTAAATATTCAATGTTTACTTCTTTTCCTGAACCAATAGTTTTAAGGCAGCAACAAATCTTTGGAGATTTTGTTTTTTTGTTAAAATGGTGCTCTGGGACCCTTGTGCTAAAACAACCAGCAGAAGCTAATATGTGCATATTTGACAAATATTTCAGCCAAAAAAATGATCAGAAATGACCAATTAAAAACTGTTAATGATAGCAAAGAAAAAAGAAAAAACTTAAAATTACTCACCTTAACGGAAACAGATGAATGTGTCTGATTTACAATGATTGAAGTACGAACCTTTGGTTCTGTCTGGGTTGGACTGTAGAGTCGAACGACATTGCTTGGACTGGAGTCAGATTGTGTCGGTTTCATGACACGCTCAGCCATTTTGAAAATGAATACATTAGTTGTCACCTCTGAAGAAAATAATATTTAATTTATTTATAGGAAAACCAGGCTATTGGTGAATAGATGTTATTCACATAAAGTTTCAAATAATTGTGAATCTTGAAAATATTTTAAAATAGAAACTACTGGCTGAATATGTTTTTATTTGCATCAGAATCTACAAAATAAGTTTTGTTCTCTCAGCTTATAAAAATGCTTCATAATTCAGGAGGATTCTTCCAAACAATGCTTAGCACAGCTTTAAAAAAAAAAGGTTTACGAAGATGTAAATGGATTGAAGGATCATAATGTCACAAAGGCATTTAGGAAAGCAAAGTGGAAGACATTACTCCAACAGCAGTATGTTTAGACACAAAACTACATAAAAATATTTAAAATTCAATGTGTTAAACTTTAGTATTAAAGTGTGTTGTTAACACATTTTTTAGTACTTTTTACACAAAATCTTTCAGATAAATGAGTAAAGATCTTAAATATTTGAATGATTAGCATACAGTTTTATCTTTAACCTCCCTGGACTTCATTAGAAAGATTTTGAACTGTGAAAAGAACACCTGCTTCGGCAGCTTAGAGGAATCTTGGTGGCAAAAAGTAGATTTATTCTGTAACAGGCGGACAGTGGATGTTATTGCTTATTAGTGCCAATTAAATTACCAAAATCTTTATGTTTTATTTTAAACTATGCCATGTGATAGACAATTAAAATCCTGGATTAATGATGGCATCGCATTGTCGAAGGTTCCCCGTGCCACCGTTTGTGACGTCAGGCTTTGACCTCAGCAACTGAGCACCGGGTCAATGCCTTGGCAGCACTTCCAACTCAGATTGACGTTAACAGAACGTGACAGTGCTGAGAGACTTTGAGCTCAATGGGGCAGAGGATTAACATTAAACTGCTATATCTGCAATGCCTTCAGCACCTCGAGCTAATGTGTCTAAGTTATCCACAAAACAGTACAGTTCCAAACTACAACAAACAATTAGATCTGCAGAGAGGATTATCAGGGCTGAACTACCCTCCATCCAGGAACTGTACAGGTCTATGGTCAGGTCATTGCAGACCCCACACATCCTGCAAGCAAACCGTTTAGGGTTTTACCTTTGAGTCGGCGGTACAGAGATAGTTTCTTCCCCTTCGCTGTCTCTCTGATGAACACTTACCAGAGTGCCAGATTGCTACCACGCATGTTTGTAAAATTCAGCCATGTCTGTCTTTTTTGTATAAACACTGTATATATGTACATATTTACAAAAAAATCATGTATTTCCCTTTTATATTTCTGAAAAATACAAAAAAAAAAATGTCCTAATTAAGAGCAAGTTGATTCCTTGTCTGTGTGCACAAACGTGGTGAATTAAGCTGATTCTGATTACCCACTACATACTAATATAAGCAGGGTTTAAGTATACAATTTCCAAAAGATTTTTCAGGTAAGAATCCTCTTATAAATGAGATCTCAGTTCAACTCCAAAATCTAATAAATTGTAGAAATTAAAATTGGTCTCAGGGAAACAATCTGCTTTGCAATTATTGATAGTGGTTCGCTATTGATGTTGAATATTGTATTAAGCTTTAAAAACTTAAAGAGTAGATGATTAAACACATATTCAATATTTATTTGGCCTATCTGATGTGGTTTTCCTTTCTGTTTTCTCTTGTGCATAACTCAGCACAACAAGAACTGTGCATTGTTGCACATAGATATGTGTTGTAATCTTACTGTAGAATGTTTTCTGGAGCCTGTACCAAGATGTCCTTGCTGAGAACAGAAGCCTGCCTTAAGCTCTTAACAGAACATTATTAAAACACACACTGAATGTACAAAACCATGTACACAATCTAGTATAAGTCCAGCTGTTCTGTGAAGGCTTCAGGTTTGTTAGAGAGCATTAGTGTACAAACAGCATAATGAAGACCAAAGAACACAGTTGACTGGTCAGGTATAATGATGTGGAGATTTTTTTACCAGTTTAAGTTATAAATCAATATCCCATGCTTTGAGCATCACACAGTTCTATCCTTCATGTAAAAAAGAAAATGAGTATTGCACAACTGAAAACCTAGCAAAACGCTGAAACGTACTTTTAAATTATGAGAAAAGACAGAGCACTCAAGACTAAACTGTTCACATTTTATTTTTTAATTCTGTCATATTTGTTATTATCTTGCACCTTGCACCTTCTAGCAGGGCCACAATCCTAAACATCCTAAACAAATCCTAATCTATAAAGTAGACACTTTTGTAAACTTTTGCAAAACGCTGTGATTGAGCTCTCTTATGCCCTTCCTTTGCAGCTGTTTCAAATTTGATGTGCTAAACAGCTGTCATATACTACAAAACAGCTTTTTTAACAGGACTGAAACAGAAAGAGGATCGGACCGTGGTTAAATGAAATCAAACAACACCATAATGCACACATTAAGATTAAAAAAGGAACACAAACACATGAAAATTTGCAAAGGGAAAGTTCCTTGAACATCACATGATGAGACTTATGCTCACAAAAAAAACCAATGCAGTTATGTCACATCGTAATGAGGAACTAATCCATGTTGCACTGAGGTTTTTTGTTGCCATAATAAATTTTATTTACAACTATGGCTCCATTGTCAGCTTACTGCCATAGCTTATTCTGAATTACAATATTTATATTATTTTAGAACATGTTTTCCTTGAAGTGTCTCACATGCACACCTTCTTTTCCCTGAAAATCAGCTGAAATCTTGAACCCCCAAATGCACAGTTTCTAACTTTTTTGTTTGTCTTCCAGATTTACATCACACCATCCACCATGCGGTTACACAGTGCAGTCAAAATATGGCTGCTCTTGGTGGCAGCAGGCAAAAAACTTAGATTTCCTATTGCATTGCCAATTTATACAATAAAATGTAACTGCATCCAGTCAGCCTTAATCAGAAAAAGAAAATGATTTTCACTAAAATTATAATGACCAAAGGACTGTCGACAGCTGAATTCACAAAGTAGAAGCACTTTTCTGAAGTATGATTTAGTAAGAGTACATAAATTAATAGAAACCTTTTTGTGGTTTCCAGGTATATTGGATAATTGCATGTTTGCTCATAAAAGTTATTTTGGACCACTTTACCGAGAAGATTGTGTATAGTATATTTGTTGACGTTATCAGACCCACAAAGAATGTATTGACTGCTTCCAATGCCTTGCTAAGGTCACACTCATTTCCCTTGAACTATTTTACATTTTAGCACTTTTGTTTTTTTACTTGGGTTTTAAAATAATGCATATAAGTATAGAGTAGTAGGAAATGTATAAATGTTTCTTGATTTTATTTTAACAAAAAATGTGAAAGTGTGACGTGCATTTGTATTCCTCCTTTACTCCTATACCCCAGAATAAAATTCAGCACAGAACAAATACTAGTTGTGCACTCCACAAATTTGGCCTTTATCAAACAGTGGCAAAACTGGTATTGCATGTCACCTGAACGTTCCTACTTTAAAACATAGCGGCTGCAGCAGTGTGCTGTTGTAACCCTTTATTGCAGTTGGTTTTGATGGTCAGAGGTAATGGCATGATGGATGGCACTAAATAGAGAGTGATCCCTGAGGAAACGTTGTTGGAGGTTGCAAACAATGCCAGACTGCAACGGAGGTCCACCTTCTGGCAAGACAATGGCCCTATTCACAGATCCTATCCATCTAATCTGATTAAGCTTTAGTTATTTTACAAAGGAGAAAGTACAAAACATTGCCTCAGGGCTGGTGATGTTTTATTTTCAAAAAATCTCAGTTTGAAAAAACAGACAGTTGTAATCAGACATTTATGCTAAGGGAAACATCAGAGGAGGGCCACTTTCAGAGCTAATGGAAATGCTATTTTTTATTCCAACTGCTGGCAACAAAAGTGAGTACACCCCAAAATGAAACTGTCCAAATTGTGCCCAATAAGCCATTTCCCTGCCTGGTGCCATGTAACTCGTTAGTGTTACAGAGTCTCAGGGGTGAATGGGGAGCAGAGGTGTTAAATTTGGTGTTATCACTCTCACGCTCTCTCATACTGGTCACTGGAAGTTCACCTCATGGCAAAGAACTCTCTGAGGATCTGAAAAAACAAATGGCCTTGGCTATAAGAAGATTGCCACCACCATGACATTGAGCTGCAGCACAATGGCTAAGCACCATACAGCGGTTTAACAGGACAGGTTCCACTGAGAACAGGCCTCACCATGGTCGATCATAGAAGTTGAGTGCATGTGCTCAGCGTCATATCCAGAGTTTGTCTTTTGAGAATAGACACATGAGTGCCGACAGCATTGCTGCAGAGGTTGAAGGGGTGGGGCTTGTCAGTGCTCAGACCATACACTGCACACTGCATCACATTGTTCTGCATTGCTGTAGTCCCACAAGAAAGCCCTTCTACAAATGATCCACACGAAAGCCTGCAAACAGTTTGCCAAAGACAAGCAGACTAAGGATATGGAGGACAAAGACAAGTGCATCTTGCCTACAGTCAAGCATGGTGGTGGGAGTATCATGGTTTGGGGCTCCATGAGTGCTGCCGGCTGTGAGGAACAACAGTTAATTGAGGGAACCATGAATCCCAACATATACTATGACATACTGAAGCAGAGCATGATCCCCTCCCTTTGGAAACTGGGCAACGGGGCAGCATTGCAACATGATAATGACCATAAACCTTCAAGACGACCTCTGCCTTGCTAAAGAAACTGAGGGTAAAGGTGCTGGGCTGGCCAAGCATGTCTCCAGACTTAAACCACATTGAGCATCTGTGGCACATCCTCAAAAGGAAGGTGAAGGAGTACAAGGTGTCAAGAGAGTTAGGCCAGTGCTGGAAGATAATGATGGCCACACAAAATATTAACACTGTGGGCACAATTTGGACATTTTCACTTATTTCACCATTGCACAGAGATCTTAAGAGGTGCCTAAGATAATGTCTTAAACATTCAAGTCTTAAAAATGGCATATTGAGGTCTGCAGTCTATTAGCATTAATTTTCCATGTGTAGCCTGGGGAGCATGCTAAGCTAGACTAACTAATATCTGATGAAAAAGCAATGCAGACTAAAGTCCCAAACAATTTGCACAGCAGGCCAAGCAGCCAAATTCACTTCATCTCCAGAGCTCTTCTTCTCTAAATGAAGCCTGTGGTGGACTGCTGTTCCACAAGTAATGGAAATATTACAGCAGACCACGTAGTCTGTTTTTTCAGCCCTATCTGCTATTATGATCATCCAGCTTGCTAAAGATAACTTGGATTGCTAAACTTTGGTTGTATTGGTTAGGTTTAAGTGACTGTTACAGAGTGCTGTGTTTACAACTTGCTCACAGACACGTCGTTATCTTTCCTGTCCAAATGCCAATACAATGATTAGATCTGAGTGGGACATGCGCATTTCTACATAGTTTATAGTTAGTTATTTGTTTTAGATTGACTGCCATTGGTTTTCTACAACCGTTTGCATCAGCAGAGATATTTGCACAAGTACAGTACAGCTTTTAACATAAACGTCATGTGTTCCTCAATAGAACTTTGAAAGATAAAGTGACTTCTGGAACTTCTCCAGGAGAAAGAGAGCTGTAACAGTGGTTCTACCTATAAATTAAAGGTAAACCTGTTAACTCTTAGATTCAGTGCAGCAGATAATTACAACACTCAGTACAGTAAATGACACAGTTGCCTTTGCTTTGCTGAATGACACATTTGATCATATATGGGTATTTTTACTACTATTTTAAGAGGCATTTTATCTCAGATAATATACTGGCTTCTACAGGAATGTGTATGAAAGGTAACTGATTTAAGAAAGAGAAATAAACTATAAAAATGACAGTTCGTCAACCCCAGTTTTAATACTAAATTGGTAATCTTTGTTGTGGTCTTTTTTGCTCTACTTTGAAAGATTGAGATTAATTATAAAGAACTAAAAAATAAGCTGGTCTGTCAATGAACGACTGTAGAAAAGGGAAGTATTACAGTAAAACTGCTGCTCCATCTTTAGCAGGGACTTTCTGTGTCAGGGCCCTGGCAGTTGTGAATGCACACTGTTTTCCTTTACACAGAGGCCAACCAAGGACAACCCCAATGTGTGTGTTTTTGTTTGTGTGTGTGCGTGTAGAGTAGGTCAATATGTGCTGCCCAGTTCCTATTTTTATGGGAAGCAGTAAAAAAACAGGTATCCACAAAATGGCATCAACTGTGACCTAATGGCAGACTTAGTGAGCAGAGAGGAATCTGCTACTGAAAGAAATCTCTGAAGGATGTATGTTTAAATTAAAACCATATGAAAGGGCTTTAGTGGAACAGACATAATGTAGATTTAACAGAAACAGTGGAAAGAAGGTGACACCAGGCCAATTGGATTCAACTGCAGGCAATTAAATTACCATTTTATGCTTTTTGCATCTAAGGCACTTAAAAACCCTTATATGTCTGCACTACTCATGCTCTTCATTGCATTTCAACCTTCAATGAAAAGAGCAGAATTAGTTCTGACAGTATTTCCCTGCTCATGTTAACAAATTTCCCTCTAATGGATAAGCTTTCTCCTGCCTTTTCGTGGCGAAGGGTAAAACCTCCACATTTTATCTCATTCATTCATGCCTGTGTGAGTTCTGTCTGTATTTACGCTGCTGCATCATTATTATTGTATCATACAGTCAGGAAAACTTCTTTGTTATTCTTGCAATAAAAAGAATGTGGATATTTCTTGTTACCAAAAATAGTCCACGGAGAAGAGGAATGTTTTGGAAAAGTAGTATTTCACTAAAGAGTAAAGCCGTGAGCTGCTCCAGAGGTATGTGGAAAATAGTTTATCTCAGGTTGCTGGCAGTGAGTGTGCCCTACGGAAGGAAATTTCCTCCAGTGTTCTTGGTAGTTTGTCCCAGCATAAATCACAGAAGAATATATTTCTGATGGATGACTTGGGAGCTAAAAATTATTCTTCTCTGGCATTTGCTATAGAAACTGTGAAATGTTAGCACTGTATTAATATGACATCACCAGATGTTGAATGAAATATGAACATCATAATGAGTGGTGAAAGTGTGTGGGATTGGCAAGAGGCAACTGTTTAAACCATTGAAGTAGTTAGGGGAAGGTGTTGGCAGTTCTTTTGTGATCAACATCAACATGAATCGCATGTTAATTTGGGACTTTTAATGCGTTTGTTTTTCAGACTATTTCGTTTTTTATTTGGAATGAAAGGATTGTAAAACAAACAACTCCAATTATTAAAAAACAATTAGAAGCACACATTTAATTTTACAGTGGTTTTTCTCTAATCCAGATGTGGTCTAAAGATTAGATAAATAAGTATACTCTTCATACGCCCTAGCCAGTTTCTTTTATAGCCATTAGGAAGCTTCTACCTAACTTTTGGCTAGATATTTGACCTACCTTATTTTAACAAATGTAAGAGCTCATTTTAATTTGTTGGTTTCCTGGCACAAACCCCACATTTAATCATAGTCCATTAATTTTCAACAGGTTAATTTTGGGGTCATAGCAGAAGCTTATTGTAGGCTGCTTTGTCCATTCCTAACCAGTTTTGATCTAAGCATGGTATCATTGTTCTGTAGGAGCACCCAACTCTGTCTAAGTTTAGAGTGTCTAGCTGTTTATTTGTGGTCAAGCTGAAGAATTTCTCTTCACTTTTCTATGTACATTGTGCAATGCACCAAAAACACTGGCAGCAAAACAGATGCTTCGCATGATGCTGCCACCACTGTGCTTAACAGTTGTTACACTGTTATATTGTTTGAAAGCCTCACATTTACTCCTCAAAAAATACTTTGGTCACTGAGGCCAAAAGCTCTTTCGCTGTCCTGTTTGACCATAAAACCTTTCTTCAAAAGGCATCTGGCTTGTCCATGTGAGTGCTAAAAATTTCAGTTAATCTTGATGGAGTTAATGGACCAGAGCTTCTTTCTTGTTCTGGTTTTTTGCATCCTCAGTCCATGATGATGGACTCAAACTCATTTCACTTTGCATGGTGACACCTTGTTCTATTTTACACACCTATTTAATGTTCAGCTTGAGTCTTGGTGGTTCCTGGATTGTTCCAAGACATTCTAACCAATTTCCTTTCATCTGAGGGGGGCAGTTTAGACTAGATGGTTCAAAGTTGGACACAATTGAGTTTTCCAGCATTCCAATCTTCCCTAAAACACATCAAAAATAGGGGAAAGCTTACACTACTGTTACAAATCCATCCATTTTTGTATGCATTTGTTCGAATCATTTTGAACCTGTGTGGGTTTAAAAAAAACTCCCCCCTAAATATAAATCCTGATTTCCTCTTTTACTTAAATTTAAAAGAAAGCTACTCTTGTGCAAACGTGGTTTTTATATATACTTTCCAAAACTCTGAAGAATACATAGAAACTTTTGCATTTATAAAGCAGGCGCAAAATTTTACACAAATGTTAAAATTACACACAACTAATAAGCAAATCCTAAGAGAACTTGGAAATCTCAATTCAATTCAATTCAGTTTTATTTATATAGTGCCAATTCACAACACATGTTGTCTCAAGGCACTTCACAAAAGTCAGGTACATACATTCCAATTAGTCCTAACCATTGAACAGTGCAGTCAGAGTTAGTTATTTATTCAAATTGGATAAAAAGTTTTTCTGTCTAAGGAAACCCAACAGATTGCATCGAGTCAGTGACTTGCAGCATTCCCTCCTCCCAGATGAGCATGTAGAGACAGTGGACAGTCACTGGCGTTGACTTTGCAGCAATCCCTCATACTGAGCAATCATGTAGCGACAGTGGAGAGGAAAAACTCCCTTTTAACAGGAAGAAACCTCCAGCAGAACCAGGCTCCGTGTGAGCGGCCATCTGCCACGACCGACTGGGGATTAGAGAGAACAGAGCAGAGACACAAAGAGAACAAAGAAGCACTGATCCAGGAGTACTTTCTATGGTAAGGAAAAGTAAATGTTAATGGATGTAGGTCCTTTAGTCGTTTCATCTAGAAAGAAAGAACATATAAACTCTGAGCCAGTTTTCAAGGTTAGAGTCTGAAAGAGAGCACATATAATTAGTTACAGTAAAAGCTCAGTCAATTGCCATGTCTAGGAGAGAGAAAGGGTTAAACACTGAAAGACAGGGCCATGTGGATCATCGGTAGAGGGTGCGCATTAAGTTGTTGCCAGCAGAAGTTCGGATGATGCCCCTCTCCAGAAAGGTGTCACAGGTAGACACAGAGTCAGGCCAGGTGTAGCTTCTAGGAAGAGAAAAGAGAGAGAACAAAGTTAAAAGCTGAAATAACAGCAAAAATTGCAAAATTGGAGAGTAGTGTGAGAATGTAGCGAAGAGGGTGAAAGTGGTCATTATGTCCTCCAGCAGCCTATAGCAGCAAAACTACACAGAAAGTTTCAGTTCAGATTATTTAGTTAAACAGCGCTTATTTTCAACAATGTCGTTTCAAGGCACCCCACAAAGGGTCCCACTGATGGTCATTGTTATACTAAAACAGGCTCTAGGCGTGGTAAGGCGTATTCGTCACTTCCTGTTTGCACTTGGTGAATTGTTTGGTGTGTGAAGGCTCTCTCGTGTGATCTAATTTCTCTCTACTGTGATATCTCTTACTTGTTCTAATACATAAGCAAGTTAAAACACATACATTCTGTTGCTGCTTTTAACGTTTGGGGACTCTCCGTGTTTTACATGTTTTTTTCTAGTAGTGGTAAGGGTCACTAGCTTAGCGTTAGCTTTAGCTCCACCATGGCTACCCGTTCTGCTGTTTCTCTCTCCGAGTCTTCTCCTCTTTCCTGCTCTCTGTGTCAGATGTTCAGTTACTCCTCTGCCTCCTTTAGTCATAATGGTACTTGTAATAAATGTAGCATTTTTGTAGCTTTGGAGGCGAGGGTGTCGAAATTGGAGGCCCGGCTCCGTGCTGTTGAAAAACCAGCAGATAGTCGAGGCCCCTTAGCCAGCGCGGAGCCACCGAGGGTAGCTCCCCGTAGCAGTCCTTCAGCTGAGCCCGCACAGCCGCGGCCTCAGGCCGGCACAGTGACGGTACATAGAAAGCATAGTCTTAGATCCCAGCCCACAGGTCACCACCAACCCGTCTCCGTTTCTAACAGATTTTCCCCGCTCAGCGACACACCCACTGAGAAGCCAACTCTGGTAATTGGTAGCTCCATAGTCAGAAACGTGGCACTAGAGACACCAGCGACCATAGTCAAATGTCTTCCAGGGGCCAGAACGGGCAACATCAAATCCTACCTGAAACTGCTGGCTAAGGATAAGCGTAAATACAGTAAGATTGTTATTCACGCTGGCGGCAATGTGGGCTACATTGATAATTGGCTAACATTTTGGGGAAAACCTGGTCTGATCCGGAGAGACGGTATCCATCCCACTTCGGATGGAGCAGCTCTGGCCGAATTTATTAGTTCTCCAAAACTCTGACAACCCAGGGTTCAGACCAGGAAGCAGGGTCGTAGTTTAATACTCCTCTCTGCAGCTTCTGTACTGCTACCCACCCATTACCCTATTAAGACAGTGTCTCGCCCACGGCCAAAATTGAACAGATTAAACAATAATCTAAAAGGAGCAAATCAGGAAAATCTAATAGAAATAAACAAAACTCAGACTAAAAAGAAAAATAAAACAATTAAATGTGGCCTACTGAACATAAGATCTCTCTCTTCAAAGACTTTGCTAGTTAGTGACCTGATTTGTGACAATCAGATTGATTTATTTTGCCTCACAGAAACCTGGCTGCAGCAAGAGGATTATGTTACTATAAATGAGTCAACTCCTAATAATTATTTAAATTTTCACATTCCTCGAAATACTGGACAAGGAGGAGGAGTAGCAACCATCTTTCAGTCTGATTTATTGACTAGCCCCAGACCAATCAATAGCTACAATTCTTTTGAATATTTAATCCTTAGTTTTCCTCATCCAAGTTGCAAAGCACTAAAACCACTTCTGTTTGTTGTTTTGTACCATCCACCAGGCCCTTACTCTCAATTTTTAGATCAGTTTTCAGACCTTTTATCTGATTTAGTGTTAAATACAGAAAAAGTTATTATAGTGGGGGATTTTAACATTCATGTTGACACTGAAAGTGATAGCTTAAATATAGCCTTTAATGGTATCTTAGACTCAATTGGCTTTACTCAAAACATTAACAAACCTACCCACGTTTGTCTTCATTCTGTGGACCTTGTGCTGATGTATGGCATTGAGTGTAAAGACAGAACAATATTTTCTCAAAACCCTGTGCTGTCTGACCATTTCTTAATAACCTTTGAGTTCAATTTAACAGAGTACTCCACACCTGAAAGAAAATTTCATTATAGTAGATCATTATCAGACAATGCTGTAACAACCTTTAAAGAATCTGTTCCATTTTTAATTTCCTCATTATCACAGAAAAACACAGAGGAGGGCAATAATTTTGTTTCTTCCCCTTCACAAATTGATTCTCTTGTTCATAGTATTACTTCACCATTGCATGGTGAATTAGACAATGCAGCCCCCTTGAAAAAGAAGTTATTCATTCATAGGAGGCAGGCTCCCTGGTTTAATTCAGAGCTGCGTACTTAAAAGCACGATGTTAGAAAATTGGAGAGAAAATGGCGCTCTACACACCTAGAGGATTCCTACTTAATGTGGAAAAATAGCCTACTGTTGTATAAAAAGACACTTCGCCAAGCCAGTACAGCTTATTTCTCATCCTTAATAGAAGAGAACAAGAATAATCCTAGGTTTCTCTTTAGTACAGTTGCTAAACTTACACAGAGTCATAGCTCTGTTGAGCCATCCATTCCCTTAGCTCTCAGCAGTCATGACTTTATGGGATTCTTCCAAAATAAAATTGATTCTATTAAAAATAAAATCTTTGACATACTCCCGAAGATGATTACTTCATCCTCAGCAAGTGAGACGTTGGAAGTAACTGTAGAACCTGATCTGTGCTTGGACTGCTTTGATCCTGTGGAGCTTCCTGAGTTATCAGAAATATTAGCTTCATCTAAACCTTCAACTTGTATGTTAGACCCAATCCCAATCAAATTGTTTAAGGAAGTGTTCCCTCTAATTACCAGCCCCATTTTAGATATGATCAATCTATCCTTAGTAAATGGATATGTACCACAAGCTTTTAAGGTAGCTGTAATTAAACCTTTACTTAAGAAACCTTCGCTTGATCGAGATGACTTAACAAATTACAGACCGATATCCAATCTTCCATTCTTATCTAAAATTCTTGAGAAAATAGTTGCTAATCAAATGTGTGAGCATTTACACAGCAATGACCTGTTTGAAGAGTTTCAGTCAGGTTTCAGAGCGTATCATAGCACTGAAACAGCTCTGCTCTGCTTCTTATTGCCTCAGATAATGGACTTGTGTCTGTACTGGTTCTGTTAGATCTCAGTGCTGCATTTGATACAGTCGATCATAATATTCTCTTAGAAAGGCTGGAATATGCTGTAGGGATCAGGGGAAACAGCACTAGGCTGGTTTAAATCTTATTTGTCTGACAGATTCCAGTTTGTTCATATAAATGATAAATCATCTTTAAAACTCCAGGGTTAATTGTGGAGTACCACAGGGTTCAGTACTTGGGGCCCCAAATTCTCTTTACTAATATATGCTTCCAATAGGTAAAATTATCTGGCAGCATGGAAAATAAAGTTTCACCTTTTACGCTGATGGACACTCAGCTTTCCCTTATCCATAAATCCTGATGAGCCCAAACCAGTTAAAATAGACTACAAGCATGTCTTGAAAGACATAAAAAATTGGATGACTTTAAAATTTTTTCTGCTTCTAAAATTCAGGAAAAAGACAAAAGTTGTCATCTTTGGACCGGGGGGTCTTTAAAAAAGAAAACTGCTTAGTCAATCACTTAACCTGGATGGCATTAAAAATTGACCCCCGATAATAAAGTTAAAAAAACCTTGGTGTTATTTTTTGACCAGGACATGTCATTTTAAATCCCAAAATTAAACAGGTTTCTAGGATTTTCCTTCTTTCATTTCCAGGAACATTGCCAAAAAATTAGAAAATTATCCTGTCCGAAAGTGACGCTGAAAAAAACTAAGAAATGCATTTTTTTACTTCAAGGCTGGGACTATTGTAATTTCTTTACTATCAGGATGTCTAAAAAATGCAGGTAAAAAAAGCCTTCAGCTGATTCAAAAAAATGCTGCAGCAAGAGTTCTGATGAAAATTAAAGAGAGATCATATTTCTCCTATTTTAGCTTCCTTCATTGCTCCCTGGTTAAATCCATATAAATTAAAATTCTCCTTCTCACATATAAAACCCTTAATGATCTAGCTCCATCATACATCAGAGATCTGATTGTTCATACGTTTCCTAACAGAGCACTTCGTTCTCAAGACTGCGGTTTTACTGGTGGTTCCTAGAGTCTCTAGAAGTAGAATGGGAGGGCAGATCCTTTAGTTATCAGACTCCCCCTCCTGTGGAACCAGCTCCAGTTTTAGTCCGTGAGGGAGACACCCTGTCTCTTTTAAGGCTAGGTTTAAAACTTTCCTTTTTCATAAAGCTTTAGTTAGAGTGGCTTAGGTTATCCTGAGCTATCTTCCTTATTTTTACCTCCGTCTTCTTCCTCCCCTGTTGGATGGAGTAAAGGGGAAGTCAGGATTAGCCTAAACCGGCTCAGTTATGGTTGAGGTGCAAACACACCCTCCATTTCTGCTACCTGTATGACCCCCTCTCTTTTCCAATAGTTATAATCAATCTGAAAGAGAGAGGTATCCCATCGTGGTGTTTTTTTTAGTATACCAATGACCATCAGTAGGCTCTAGAAAAATGGACGAACTGTCTACTTCTAAGACTAGGCTTAAAACTTTCTTTTTTGATAAAGCTTATAGTTAGAGTGCTTAAGTTATCCTGAGCTATCTCTGTGTTTATGCTGCTATAGGCCTTAGGCTGCTGGAGGACATAATGACCACTCTCACCCTCTCCGCTACAATTCTCACACTACTTCTTCAATTTTGTTGTATTATTTGCTGTTTTTCAGCTTTTAACTTTGTTCTCTCTCTTTTCTCTTCCTAGAAGATCACCTGGCCTGACTCTGTGTCTACCTGTGACACCTTTCTGGAGAGGGACATCGTCCAAGCTTCTGCTGGTACAACTAATGCTCAATCCTCTCCGGATGATCCGCATGGACCTGTCTTTCAGTGTTTAACCCTTTCTCTCTCCTAGACATGGCATTGACTGAGCTTTTGCTGTGACTAACTCTATGTGCTCTCTTTCAGACCTCTAACCTTGAAACTGTCTCAGAGTTTATCTGTTCTTTCCTTTCTAGGTGAAACGACTAAAGGAGCTACATCCATTAACATTTACTTTTCCTTACCATAGAAAAGTACTCCTGGAACAGTGCTTCTTTGTTCTTTTTGGTGTCTCTGCTCTGTTCTCTCTAACCCCAGCGTCGTGGCAGATGGCCGCTCACAATGAGCCTGGTCTGCTTGAGGTTTCTTCCTGTTAAAAGGAAGTTTTTTCCTCTCCACTGTCGCTACATGCATGCTCAGTATGAGGGATTGCTTGCAAAGTCAACGCCAGTGACTGTCCACTGTCTCTACATGCTCATCCGTCGAGGAGTGACTGCTACAAATCTCTAACTCGAATGCAATCTGCTGGGTTTTCCTTAGATAGAAAAACTTTTTTATCTAATTTGAATAAATAACTGAATCTGACTGCACTGTTCAATGATTAGGATTAATTGGAATGTATGTACCTGAGTTTTTTGAAGTGCCTTGAGACGACATGTGTTGTGAATTGGCGCTATATAAATAAACTGAATTGAATTTAATTGAATTGAACATTTGATTAGCAACTATTTTCTCAAGAATTTTCAATCAGGTTCTGCAGTTATTTCCAATGTTGCCTCACTTGCTGAGGATGAAGTAATCATCTTTGGGAGTATGTCAAAGATTTTATTTTTAATAAAATCAATTTTATTTAAGAAGAATCCCATAAAGTCATGACTGCTAAGAGCTAAGGGAATGGATGGCTCAACAGAGCTATGACTCTGTGTAAGTTTAGCAACTGTACTAAAGAGGAACCTAGGATTATTCTTGTTCTCTTCTATTAAGGATGAGAAATAAGCTGTTCTGGCTTGGCGAAGTGTCTTTTTATACAACAGTAGGCTATTTTTCCACATTAAGTAGGAATCTTCTAGTTGTGTAGAGCACCATTTTCTCTCCAATTTTCTAACATTGTGCTTTAAAGTACGCAGCTCTGAATTAAACCAGGGAGCCTGCCTCCTATGAATGAATAACTTCTTTTTCAAGGGGGCTGCATTGTCTAATGCACCACGCAATAATGAAGTAACACTATGAACAAGAGAATCAATTTGTGAAGGGGAAGAAACAAAATTATTGCCCTCCTCTGTGTTTTTCTGTGATAATGAGGAAATTAAAAATGGAACAGATTCTTTAAAGGTTGTTACAGCATTGTCTGATAATGATCTACTATAAGGAAATGTTTTTCAGGTGTGGAGTACTCTGTTAAATTGAACTCAAAGGTTATTAAAAAATGGTCAGACAGCACAAGGCTGTGAGAAAATATTGTTCTGTCTTTACACTCAATGCCATACGTCAGCACAAGGTCCAGAGAATGAAGACAAACGTGGGTAGGTTTGTTAATGTTTTGAGTAAATCCAATTAAGTCTAAGATACCATTAAAGGCTATATTTAAGCTATCACTTTCGGTGTGAACATGAATGTTAAAATCCCCCACTATAATAACTTTATCTGTATTTAACACTAAATCAGATGAAAGGTCTGAAAACTGATCTAAAAATTGAGAGTAAGGGCCTGGTGGACGGTACAAAACAACAAACAGAAGTGGTTTTAGTGCTTTTGCAATTTGGATGAGGAAAACAAGGATTAAATATTCAAAAGAGTTGTAGCTATTGATTGGTCTGGGACTAGTCAATAAATCGGACTGAAAGATGGTTGCTACTCCTCCTGCTTGTCCAGTATTTTGAGGAATGTGAAAATTTAAAATAATTATTAGGAGTTGACTCATTTATAGTAACATAATCCTCTTGCTGCAGCCAGGTTTCTGTGAGGCAAATAAATCAATCTGATTGTCACAAATCAGGTCACTAACTAAGCAAAGTCTTTGAAGAGAGAGATCTTTTATGTTCAGTAGGCCACATTAATTGTTTTTATTTTTCTTTTTAGTCTGAGTTGTGTTTATTTTTATGAGATTTTCCTGATTTGCTCCTTTTAGATTATTTTTTTAATCTGTTCATTTTGGCCGTGGGCGAGACACTGTCCTTAATAGGGTAATGGTTGGGTAGCAGTACAGAAGCTGCAGAGAGGAGTATTAAACTACGACTCTGCTTCCTGGTCTGAACCCTGGGTTTTTCAGAGTTTTGGAGAACTAAAAATTTGGCCAGATTCCTAGAAAGAAGAGCTGCTCCACCAAAAGGGGGATGGATGCCGTCTCTCCGGATCAGACCAGGTTTTCCCAAATGTTCGGCATTTATCAATGTAGCCCCATCGGGAACCACCTAGACAGCCAGCGGTTGAATGACACCATGCGGCTAAACATGTCGTCACTGGTTAAATCGGGGAGGGGACCAGAGAAAATTACGGAGTCCGACATTGTTTGGCAAACTTACACACCGAAGCAACACTAACTTTGGTGACCTCCGATTGACGTAACCGGGTGTCATTACCGCCAGCGTGAAAAACAGTTTTATTTTTTAACGCTTATCCTTAGCCAGCAGTTTCAGGTAGGATTTGATGTCGCCCGTTCTGGCCCTGGAAGACATTTGACTATGGTCGCTGGTGTCTCTATCCCCCCGTTTCTGACTATGGAGCTGCCAATTACCAGAATTGCCTCCGCGGGTGGGGTGTCGCTGAGCGGGGAAAAATCTGTTAGAATCGCAGACGGGTTGGTGGTGACCTGTGGCTGAGATCTAGGACTATGCTTTCTACGTACCGTCACCCCCCGGCCTGGGGCCCCGGGGGTGGGCTCTGCTGAAGGACTGCTACGGGGAGCTCCCTCGGGGGCCCCCGCGGGGGCTAAGGGGCCTCGGCTATCTGCTGGTCTTTCAACAGCGCGGAGCCTGGCCTCCAATTTCAACCTCGCCTCAAAGCCAAAAATGCTACATTTTATTACACGTACCATTATGACTAAAGGAGGCAGAGGAGTAACTGAACATCTGACACAGAGAGCAGGAGAGAGGAGAAGACTCGGAGAGAGAAACAGCAGAACGGGTAGCCACGGTGGAGCTAAAGCTAACGCTAAGCTAGCGACCCTTCCCACTACTGAAAAAAAAATGTAAAACACGGAGAGTCCCAAAATTAAATACAGCAACAGAAAGTATGTCTTTTAACGTGCTTATGTATTAGAACAAGTAAGAGATATCACAGTAGAGAGAAATCAGATCAAACCAGAGAACCTTCACACACCAAACAATTCACCAAGTGCAACAGCGAAAACAGGAAGTGACGTTACCCAGAGCTCCAGCCTCCGATGTTCCCAAACTGGAAATGAAGTTCCAGTTTGGGAACCATTTTATTTTACATGTAGCAGCATTCAGAGTTTGATGGATCTTGAAGCCCACAATGTGCAGCCAGCCCAACCTCTGTGGCTGTTTTGATATGGCTGCAGAGGCATTTGTTGAAACCCATGCAATCTTTTCCGAGTTCACAATTATACACGACTTGATGTTGGTCTATCACATAGAATTACTATACATTACCTTGAAGTTTATACAGTAGTTGTAACTTGACAAAGTAGGGAGAGGTTCAAGGAGAATGAATACTTTTGTAAGGCACAATGTCCCTGTTCATATGGTTTGTGAGATTTATCCTGATAAAACTCAGTCTCTAAGCAGGATTCCTATCTTCTTCTTGACAGATCTGCTTAGGCAGGGACAGACCAGTTATGTGCCAATAAGTCTGTACTGAGAAAGTATTATCTGCATAAATTCATGTAAGCTAAAGATAAAAACTTGGCTGTCGACAAGTTAAATAAATTATGCTTTGCAGTATTTACTCGTGTGTGGTCTGCAGGCAAAGAGTACCAGTGCAGTGGCCTAAACAAGGACCAATACTGAAATGTTTCCAGAAACAAAACTGATTAAGCTTTTTGAGCCTTATGTAGAAGAAGACAAAATGATGAGGTTTGTACAATCACGGCAGCTTCTCTTAAAGTTTTATTTTAATTGATCAAGTGGATCTTAACCACAAAAAGCATAAGTTTAAAAAAAGATGTTCATATGAAGGAGCACTGACAGGATTTCTAGTGCTTTTCAGCTAATCTGACGGAAATCAGGACTTAAGGACTGTAAATTTTAGAAATGAGAGTTTCTTATTTCCAAAAGCAGATAACTGCAAGCAGCAAGCTGGAGTGCAATTGCAAGCACGTAATGAACCATGAAGCCAAATGTGGAAGAGATCATGATCTACAAATCGGCTTGTTTCATGCACTTTTATGCAGAGTGCCAAGCAGAATTACCCATGTGAAGGTTTACTATTTGACAAGTTTAGAGGAGACTGAAAAAGACAGAAATATGTTTGTCTGAGAATTTGTGGAGAAAATGATTTAATGGTAGATAACATGAAAAAATCTAACGCTGACATGAACATATTTATTAAATAATGCTTTAACTAAACTGATAAATATGCTATCTCCTTGCAGAATGACCATGGGATGAAAAAATGCTTTCCATCTGAGATACTGTTGATACAGTACAGAGAGCTAACAGGTCTAATATGAACCCAGTGTTAAACTAAGAGTACCATCTAGTGGGCTAATGCGGACAGGAGCGCATTAAAACGGTAGGCGTGGTAAAACAAAATAAAAAAAAATAAACAAAGACAAATACATTTGTATATATCATGTAAAAACGTATAAACACTAAGCCCAAGTAAATAGTGAGGTTCTGGTCTTGGCTCAGACAAATAAATAATAATCCCAGACAGAGACCTACAAAAAAACACATGGAGAAATGTCACACTAAGTGAGCAGAACAGTGAAAGCTGGACGAGGAGACGCCACAGAGAACAGCCAAATGACAGATTTTCTGACCAAATGAAAGATTTCAAAAATAGAAGAATAAAAATGACTCAGCAGAAAGCAATCTGAGACCAAACATGGCCAAATCTAGGCATTAAACAAACACAGAAGGCTGCATACTGACACGAAAAGGCAGATCTCTAACATATTCAAGTTATAATTATTTAGTGAGAATACCTCAACAGAAACCACAACAAAATATATCAGATGCCCTAAAAGTAAATCTTTGAAATTCTTTAGACAGGATTTAAAAAGTGCTTCTATTTAAAGTGCCATCATTAGGTAATTCATGCTACATTAATGTAATTTTAGCAACACACCCTAGGTTGCAAAATCAGTTGTATCAAATGTATCTAATGTGGTGCAAAAAAAATGAGAAAATCAGATATGTTAAAAGCGTCCAACAAACAATTAAAGAAAAATTGAAAAATGTTACTGTTACTTATTGTGTCAAGCAGTAGTTGCCTACGACCCGTTTTCCCACAAGGGTTTAATGTAGGTTAATAGTCAATTCTATATTTGAAAATAATTATGGCGCTAATGTAATATCATTGTACTTTCACCAAAATTGGAAAACGAGAATACCAAACGAAACTAAATCCAGATCAAAGCAGAACCTCATTAAACAATGATTTATATTTCTTAAGGAAAACATGTCCAGATACAGAATATTCTGTTACTTGGAATTTACTGTTTCCTATCATGACCAGTGGTTGTAATTATTCAAAAACTGTTTAATTATTTGAATTTTAGATGGCTAATAAGTCGGTTTCTGGGATGACCGATCTCCTTAGCGATTGGTGCAGTAAATACCTAAGATAGGCAAAGGAGAGTAGGCTTATTGCCTCCCAGAGACGCCACACACGAGAGGCCAAACCCCGCATGCGCGAAGCCTCCATCTATCTCCTCGGTTTCCAGGAGGTTGGAGCAAGATGATGCGGCTGAGCGGACCTCGTTTTTAGCGCGCCACTCTTTAGACGTAGATTTTCACTTGCCTTGTCTAGTTTCTTGCCAAAAACAAAATTGCTGCTCAATGTGGAGGTGCGAGTGGAGCGACGCAGAAACTGATTAGGTGCGACGTCAGAGAAGAAGAAAGGAGAAGGGAGAAGAAGAGGGGCGAAGTGAGCAGGGCTGGGCATCAAATTGCACCGGATGTCATTGTACACTATTAAGTATCAAGGACGTGAGTAACCCTTTACGTTTATACTCTTGTGTTGCTGTTTGTGTGTTGAATGCGGTTTTAATTTTTAACTTCAACCCTGTTGAATGTATATGTGTGAGGTTTAAATCTGTAAATATTTACAGAGAAAGCCATTGTAACCTCTAATAAGCTTTTTTAATTTGTATTGTTCTTATTCCTATTTCTGCCTCTTATCTCTCAACACATTTCAGACAACCACCTGTTAAACCTGAAGGAAAATACACCAAATCACTTTAGTTTCTTAAATAATTTTAAATCATGACTGGCTGTGAATATGTAGGAACTCCTCCGAATATATTAGACATCCTGTAAAGTGTTTTAGCAATAAGGTTATTAGTGCAATTTCATGAGAAATTAGCCACGATCGTAATGTTCTGAGTTTTAAGATCAAATTTCTCCGCATACAGTTTTATTTTCGTATATTCCAGCAGATGCATGCATATATTCACCGATCAGGCTGTGTCCCTCTGGTCATTTGTACTTAGGCCCTCATCTAAGCTCGTTGATCAATTGAATTTAAGCCTCTTGAGCGGTCAGAGCTGAAACCTGCTGACACATGCGCCCCAGTCTTTTTGTTGCGCTTCGCCCTCTCTCTCTCTCTTATCTGGCCTCTGTCATTCTGTGGACTGCACTACATTCTGATGTGTTATCGTACAAAATCCCTCAAAGATTGCCCATCCCTGCAGATTATTTAATTCCCACACCTATGTACAACACTGGGTTGAAGTACTCATTTCTTTTGCTCAACACTCACGTTGGTGGAGAGTAGTTACTGTATACTTGGCTATTAATTATTTAAAGGACAGCTGATCTGACTCATCGGATTAATAATAGATTAATATAAAGACAAAAGCTCTCAACTCTGTGGCGGATAAGAGCTGTTTGTTATGTAAGGCAGCCTAATTAGTCTCCGTTAGGCGGACATGCAGAACCGGCCAAAGCTTGCATGGGGCCCTGAACTGGATATGATTTTGGGGGTGGGTCACTGCAAATCAGCTAATATCTCTTTAAAATATTCCAGCGTTGAACATTTGTGCATTACACATCTAAGATAACTATTATTAAGGGTTTGAACTAGAACGTAAGAATGGTGCAATCTCTTTTTTGCCTGGAAGTTAGATTTTCCACAGTATCCATGTAAAAAAGTACTTCCTGCTGTGGTAATTAAAACTGGAAAAGTGAGAGGTCACAGAGCAGCCCCAAATATAGTATTCAATGTGTCTGTTGTGCATATAAAACATAGTGAAAGCATTAATTAGAGTTGCGCCAACAAGTCAGCCAGAGATAGGAATCAACCAATTTTCTCTTGGTTCGCTAAATTCATCCACCATTCCCCATCTATAAAGGCAGCAACAATCACCATGCAGCTGAGTGAACTTTATATTTTATAAAAATCTGATAAAAGTTAGGAACATATGCTTTGATGCATAATGAGGAACATAATTATTTGTTCAATTTAAAACTAGGACCTCTATCAAAGAATCTTCTGCTATCTTTTCTCATTTATGTGTTATAGTTCTAGTGTTACAGATAGTAATGTACAACCTCTATTTGTGAAATGTTCCTGTAGAGTTTGAACATATAATATGCAAAGAAATATTTTTTCACCTTGTAATGATAATTGTAGTTGGCACCAGAACAAATAGCAAATCGTACTGGTTTTCCTACTTTTAACTAAAATGCACCCAACTAGGATGTGACATTATTCCCTGGATTGAGCTCCAACTTCCCAGACTAGTCAAACCCAAAATAAAATCAGCGTACAACATACTGTGTTAGGTTAATGTTTGTAGCTTGACTTGCATGATATGTAGGCCTATGTTGATATCACTTGGGGGGAAATATTATTCTAACCAGGCCTCCATTTAAAATGGGAGAAAAACGTTCAATATAAGGGAGCATTTGTTTACCTAAAATAGTTTATTGTGCTTCTAATTTCAAAGGTCATCATGCAATCATCCTCTTAAAGTTTGTTTTGTCATAGATTAGAATTGTATATGGTTTCCACCCTAACATAAGCAATAAAAACATAATACGCTGTATGTCACAGCTGTAATCAAAACTAGTATCCACTAACAAGGGTAGATGTGGTGTGCATGACCTGTAATTTAATTTTTGTGTTTCTTTGCTGTTTTCTGTCTTCACAGTTTCTGTCTTCACCAGCAGTACAGCTATGGAGGTTGTCACACATCTTGTAAATGACACAGTAGAGTTTTATAAATGGAGCCTTACTATAGCAGGTAAGATGGGTTCACTAGTTGCTGATCCACTCGCACCAGCAGTGTGCCTGGAATATAACATTGTTATATAGTAATTGTCTACTTGAGACCAAAAATAATTTAAAAAACATGGTTTTAATGCTTTCTTATGATTGAGATTTAAAGTCAGCATTGATGGGTTATAAACTCCACTTCATTAATGCTTAGACTTGAATATATTTATGCTGTTGAACCAAATTACACTAAGAACAAGCAGCAACAGTTCCATGTTTTCCTGTTTTTTATCTACTTTTGGTACTTTTATTACATCTTAGGGTATCTTGGAGTGGTCTCGTTGTGAGAGAGAAAAACAGAAACAATTTGCTAAACTTTAAAGCATCTGCTGAAATGTGGAGATGCACCAATCTGGCTTTTTTTGGGTGTTACCAGTTTCACTAATTCCCATTGTTTTTTTTTTGTTTTTTTCAGAACATAGAAAACATTGTTATAGGGTGTCCGATAGATATAGTAGTTTTGTATCCAACAATGACAAGATTGTTCCCATTTATGCACCAAAACATAACCTTTGACTAATAACCATAACCATGACTTTTTTTTAATCAAAAAAGTGCTTCGAAATACATTCTGTTGTTTGATCTGTTCACAGACTGTAAAACATAAGAGTTCTTAGTTTTTATCTATTTAAATCAAGAGAAAAAACTGAGTGCCTTTAGTTTTTGACCTAGCTGATCAAGGAAAAAAATAGTAGATTCCAGTGTCTGGACAGGTGATCGGTGCATTTCTACTTGAATGTAATTTAGAAAGTTTAAGTAAAGTTTAAACTGATGAAAAAAAGGTTAAGGTATAAACTAATACAAAAAAAACCTGTAGAAAGTCATTAATGATAAACACGCCTCATTTACTCCAGACAAGAGGGTGGAGAACTGGCCAATGATGTCGTCTCCCTCTCCCACCCTGGCCATCAGCTGCCTGTACTTGATCTTCCTGTGGGCGGGGCCAAGGTACATGCAGGACCGTCAGCCCTTTACGCTCAGGAAGACCCTCATACTGTACAACTTCAGCATGGTGGTCCTCAACTTCTATATCGCCAAAGAGGTCGGTGCAACTGTGGATGGATAGTAGTTCTTAAAAGTTAAGTTCTTACAAGAAATGTTAAAGACCATCAAGTGAAAAGAAAACTGGGCTTCATTGTTCAAAGATCCCATTTGATTTGCTTTTACTAAACAATTTGCCTGTTTCTGCCTTGCATAGTTCTTCAGCCTGATGCATATCAAAAGGATACATTTATATCCAAAAATAAAGGATCAAATTCGTTTTAAACTGTTTTCCAGTATATATACATATATATAAATGACATTTCCAGTAATATAGTCAGATTTAAACCTATTACTACATACAGCTCCAGTCAGTCTGTCAGTCATTTTCTATACCGCTTCCTTCATAGTGGGTCGCAGGGAAGCTGGTGCTGATCTCCAGCAATACATACAGCTCCATTCAATCCAAATTCAGATTGAATTGAACAGTGGTTAATGTCCTTAAATTGATCGTTTGGAATAATTTACAACAGAAATGTTTTCAAAGATTGTTCCTAAAATGAACTTTTTACTGAAGCAAATGTCTGTAAATGTTTGTTGTTTTGCCTTTTTGGGATGAGTCATCTAAACATGCTTTATTTTATTGCCTTGGGTGTCCTCTCCCAGCCTTGATCTGACTTTGCCATTTGCACCCTCCTATCAGCTCCTACTAGCATCAAGAGCTGCTGGGTACAGCTACCTGTGTCAGCCTGTCAACTACTCAAATGACGTGAATGAAGTCAGGGTAAGCTCCTTCACGTGCACCTTTCACTAAGCTAATCTGTGCACACATCCTATCATGTCTGGAGAAAATTGTATTCACTTAACAAATGTTGACATTTATGACTGTCACTAATGGCGCACACAGCATTGAGTGCTTTCCTGTAGCTAACAGGTGGAGTGATGCTGTAATCTTGTTGCTGACGTTAAGAAGATCACTAATTCTGCTGGGCATCAGCGTAGGAAAGCAACGGAGAGATGATGAGAGCCCGGGATTCCTAACCAGGCTGTTTTAGGACAAAGAGGGTGTGGTAATTGGTCACACCACCTTTAAGCTGCAACTCCACCTCCTTTTGCAGCTCTATGCGCTGGCTCAGTGGGAGGGACTGTAGGGTTCAGAGATATCATAGTGCCTTTTAGAGAATGGCCTTGTGGCCCATGTGTATGTCCAATTTACAGGGAATAATATGACCTAATTAAACACGAGTATATATGAAGATTTGTGGCAGATTTTGTTAGTATAATAAGATTTGTTCTTGTAGGGACTTCTATTATACATTTTTGGATATGTCAGAATTAGAACGTTTTATTAAGAACAATACTATAAAAAATGACCATACTTTTTTTTTAGCAGTCACAGGTTGTTTGTATTTTTTTAACTGGGGTTGTGTAGAGTAGGTATCAGAAGTCAGTATCTTATTTGTGTTAGACTGAGGTCTGAACAATCTTGGTAAGTTGGTTGGTGGTAAAAATTAATTTTCACTGGAGAGTTGAGCTCATTCGTCAGTGGGACCAGTTCAAAAATGTTTTTATGCCATTTTGAAACAACGTTATAGCATGCTATGGAAACACTATTTTACAAACGTTGACACTGTTGTCTCTTTAGCATGAGATGGTTATTAACACTGAAGACAGAGCTGGTCCTTACTTCCGAGTCAATATTTTCTTGTGAATGCAGTGTTTTTTTTTTAATTTTAGTTTTAAACTTTTATTTCACCAGGCAAAACATTAAGAACTATCTCTTATTTACAAAGTTAGCCTGAAAGTGCTATATATATATATATATATATATACTGATTTTACCCTCTCACAGGATCTGTTTTGCAATGTTTGTTGTCCTCTCCCCATTTTGATAATCAATTGTATAGCAAAGGGTGCTTAAGAGAAGGTTTTTTACAGAATTTGAACCAGGTGAAACTAAAACTGGCACTTGAGGAGTTCTGGATAGAGCATACTTACTGACAAAGAAAGTTTTTTATCTGAAATGCAAAATGTATATAATTTTTGTACGATTTTGCCCTAATTAATGCTCTGAGTAGGTTGTTCCTTGAGCAAATGGCATGTTTTAGAGACAGGTTCGCAGAACATTACTTCAAGCAATCCAAATTTCCCCTTTAACGTCCCCTCACTTAGGCTACGTTAAAACTGCGGGCAAATGCGGCCCAAATACTTTTTTGCCCATATGCGACCCACATCCGACTTTTTCATGGCAGTCACAATGGCCGGATTCCGATCTTTTTACCACCAAACAAATCTGAATTGTGCCACTTTCATATGTGGCACTAAATCGGATATGCATCCTATGGTTTTGAAAGCGTCCGTAGACAGAACAGTCGGTTAGCATTTCATCCGACTTTTATGTCATTGTCTTAGTTCCAGCTATGCATCCACACAGATTTATCTGCATAAGTATCAGTCACTGCTACACAAAAGGTCATTGTTAATAGTTAATAGTCTCTTTTTCTTATCTTATCTTTCTTCATCTTTTTTATGATGTGGTCATAATATTGTCAGCTCCCATTGCTCAACAACAGAGACACCAACATTATGTTTAAAATTTCCGTAAATGTTCAGCAAAAACTCGGAATTGAGCATCAAGACCTGCAGTGTGAACATAGCCTTAACAATGCTCTATAAAAACTGTTGCATTAAAACCAACCCAGTCTGTTTTTTTTTTAACCAGGCCTGTGTCATTTTAATTTGAAAATGGGTTAAAGTGATTAATATCTAACATTACAGTGGGTTAAAAAGAACAGGCCATTATGTGGTTTACAGATAAAGGCATTTTTCATGTTTAGTGGAATTGACATTAAAATTATGAGATAAAAAAATTAGACTTTTACTGACCAATCAAATTTTGATAACAAATGTCATTATATAAATCACTGTATAAAATATACCCTGTCTTTTTTATTGACTTCCAGCCAGTTTTTTGATCAGCATAAAAGCTGAACATAGCTAGCAATACCTCATGCTAAATACTATAGTTCCAAATGGTGGCCTGTGAAGAATGATGGTGCTCCTTCTAGTCTTTTATCAACCCACCAGTTTTGGTCAGTTTCTGACCCAATGTTTGGTCAAAACTAGTAGTTTTGTTCAGGAATATTATTGGACTTCAACTGTTGTCATTGGTGTGTATGAGCATACACATGTTTTATCTAAACATTGTGTTACTGTGCAGATCTTGTGTATAGCACACACTCACTCTGCCTCTTTTATGTATCCAGATAGCATCTGCTCTTTGGTGGTATTACATCTCCAAAGGGGTGGAGTTCCTGGATACGGTCTTTTTTATACTGAGGAAGAAGTTCAATCAAGTCAGCTTCCTCCACGTCTACCATCACTGTACCATGTTCATCCTCTGGTGGATTGGTATCAAGTGGGTCCCAGGTGGACAGTGTGAGTAAAAGGATCGTCATTTGTTTTACAGTCCAGACTGAACAATTCTTTTATGCTTGTTGGACAGTTATCAAGAACCTGGACCAAATTACATCTGCAAAAATCTTGACCCTATCTGCAGCGTTTTTCGGAGCGACCATCAACTCTTCCATCCATGTGCTCATGTACGGTTACTATGGCCTGGCCGCCTTGGGACCTCATATACAGAAGTACCTCTGGTGGAAGAAGTACCTCACCATAATTCAGATGGTGGGTAAAACTTTTAGAGATAACTGCTTTTCCAGTTACAGACTAGAAACCCTTCTTACATGATTTCACTCTCTTTAGACATAGATTCATGCAGAGCTTGTTATAATAATAAAATATTGCTGTTGAAATGTATGTATATGCACAGTATAATAATTTGAGAGTAATACCGCTTTTATTAGCCAATAATAGAAAATTATAAAATTTTATATTTGGTGGAAAGATATAATTACTGATTATTATTATATTTTCTATCTAAATGACGGGTGTTATAAATATTAGTGTCAGCCTAAAACAATTCAATAATATTATACCTTAAAGATGAATCTCACCAACCATCTTGTGCTTATAAACCACAGTGGGAGGCACTGAAATCGTTTTTTGCTACATTCTGTGCTTCTATTTACTGTGATGGTAGTACTGAGTGCATTCTTGGCATTGTTGTTATATCCTGTCGGTGCTGATCAGCCTGCCTAAAGCAAGTCACTCAGTAAACTTGACAAAAGCAAAAGATTATCTACAACAGAACTAAATAAAGTTGTCTATATTCTGTATTGTCTTGACAGACAATAGACAATAAGAACGGTTTTTAAATATTATTGATTTCTGTGTGAATAAAACCATTTAAAAACGTTTTGAACTTCTTATTCTTATTCTCACAGCATAACTTCGAGTACTTATGTATTTTCTTGTTGTTTTTAAAGGAATTTCTCAAGTGCAGAATATTGTCATTTTTTGTATTTCTCTTCTTTATGGAGTAACACTGTCGACCGATTTCCCAGTCTGTGGTTTTTGTGAAGTGTTGACTTTGGCTGTTTCCCAGTGGTGGTTCTTGCACAAATGGTACCACAGGCAAGTCCACCTCTCTTTTTAGAAACATCCACTGTCAGCACAGCTTTATAGCTTTTATGTTTACTGATAAATGGAAAGAGTTTCTGACAAGCCAGTAATCTGAAAATTGAGCTGGATATCATGCGATTCCAGTCACCAGATCTTAGCTTGCCAACAGTTTTAAACTAACGAAACCTTAATAAGAGTAATGGGTAGAAGAGTAGCACCACCGTGATACTTGATGCTCCATAAAGCCAAAAGAAAACACCGATCACTTTCTTTGATGTCTCTTTGAACTGACTTTAAACCATTAAGGCGACTGTTGCTCAGTGGGGAGAGTAGTTGTATTGCAATTCAAAAGTTCTCGGTTTGATTCCAGCTTCCTCCTGCTACATGTCGATGTGCCCCTGGGCAAGAGACTTAACCTCAAATTGCCTACGAATCTACGTATTGGTGAACGAATGTGTGTGTGCGTGTGTGTGTGTGTGTGTGTGTGTGTGTGTGTGTGTTTGTGAGTGTAATTGGGTGAATGCGCCTCTAGTGCAAAGTGCTTCAAGGGGTTGATATGACTGGAAAAGCACTATATAACTTCAGGCTATTTACCATTTAGGAATGGTATGACAGAAAATCTATTTGGTTTTAAAACCATGGTATAACTTGATACCGCCACCCTATCTATGTCTTCTTCTGACTGGATTGTTTCTGTTTTAATGTGTTTTTGACAGTTAATTTTCAATCTTACGTATTTTCGTGTTTAACAGATCCAGTTTCACGTAACCATCGGCCACGCTGGTTATTCCCTCTACACTGGCTGCCCATTCCCCTGCTGGATGCAGTGGGCTCTGATCGGCTACGCTGTCACGTTTATCTTCCTCTTTGCCAACTTCTACTACCATGCGTACAGACGCAAACCTTCATCGCAGAAAGGCTGTAAGCCAGTGGCCAACGGCACTTCGGCTGTGACAAACGGCCACAGCAATATGGAATTAGTGGAGGAAAATGGAAAGAGGCAAAAGAAGGGAAGAGCGAAAAGGGAGTGAAGAAGAAACAGGCACGTGCCTGGCCACAATCTGAAAGTGGATGGAGAAGGGGGGAAGGGAGGGGAGTAATAAACCAGACAATCATTCCTGCAGATAATGTAGATTGACATGATTTGGGACCAACTTGAGAAGAACAGTGGGAATCAGTGTGAACTTATGGGAAAGTCTGTAAACGTTTCTGGGTTTAGGTGTGTTGGTTATCTCCATAACATTTTTTAATGAAGACAAGCAAAATGCTGATCACATAGGCTCCATGCTATTCTGTCCAACTGTGTTTTGGACCCTGTTAGGACCAAGATGTCACAGAACATGCAAACCTGCTCAGCATTCAGAACCAAAATTCACCTCCAACTTTTGTATTCAGGATTCTATAACTGCTTTATCTAAGAGCTTAAATAGTTATTGTGCTAATTTATTTTCTAGTGCTCTAAATAAATATTGAATAATTTGTGTTACCAAAAGATTTTGTTTTGTTATTTTATTCTTTGTGGAGCGGGTGGGATATTTTGTTTACAATTGCAGTTGATTTGAATATGGCTATCAAAAAAACTACACATCCTCATGTTTTGCCATCTGCTGTATTTACATTCCTTGCAAAAGCATAAATACTTCTTTTTTTTAATCACAAACTTCCATAATTTGTATTGGGATTTAATGTCACAAATCAACACAAAGTATTTATGAAATAGAAGGAAAAGAATTCATAGTTTCTTAATTTTTTGCAAATAATAATCTGACTAGTGTGGCATGCATTTGTACATTCACATATCCTTTAGCACAGCCGTAAGCCTTTTGGGTTTTGTCTCTACCAGCTTTGCAAAGCTAGAGAGTGAAATTTTTGCCCAGTCTCAACTCCTTTAGAGATTTTAACAGGTTTCCTTTCAGTATTGTCCTGTATTTTAGCTCCATACATCCTCACATCAACTCTGACCAGTTTTCCTGTCCCTGCTGAAGAAAAGCATACACACCATGACACTACTACCACCGTGTTTCACCATGGGGATGGTGTGTTTTTGTGTTAATTTTACACCACACAGCATTTTTGCATGGAGGACACACAGTAACTTTGGGGCCTCTTGACTGCTTTTCTGATTAATGCTCCCCTTAAAAATGTGATAAAACATGTATCCTATTACCTCTGCTTTTAAATCAATCTCTGCTTTGTGTTGATCCGTGAGATAGAATCCCAATAAAATACATTGAAGGATGTGGTTCTAACTTGGCAATGTGAAAAGGTTCAAGGTGTATAAATACTTTTGCAAGGCACTGTTCCTTCTTTGCAGTCATCTGCTTTACCTTGCAGTCCAACTGGTCATGGACAATGCAATTCTTTGCTAAGGATAAAACTGTGCTGCATTTACAGAATAATATGCTATTATCTTTCAGTTCATCAGGAGCTAAAAAGCTGATTTGAAAGACTTGGGATAAAACTTTAGAGTTGTTCTTTGAATTTTTTGGAAAAGGTTGTTGACTCTGTACAAATTAAATTTTTTATGGGTCTTCACAAATTATTTCTTTTTGCTGTGCATCTTAGATGCGTTTCAAGGATATTGTCTCACTGCCACTTAGGAACGAAGGGAAATGCACCCTGAAGGAAAAGCTTTTTTTTTTTTTTAATCAAGAGGACATTTTATTGTCTTGTTTAAAGAAAGGTGACTCTGCTTCCTGGCTGCACACTTAATTGAAATAAAGAAACTGTCAGCACTGCATAGATGATTGTGTTCTTGTGTTAGTGCACGTATATCAATTGGTAATCTGCAGTTTCGATGTAACTTTTTAAAATACATAAGACTGACTCCATATGAAATGTAACTCTAAATTCTTCCCATCTCCTTTTCACTTTTTCCCCATTCATTCCTCCTTCATTTGTCTTCCCATCTTTTCTGGATCTCCAGGTTGGAAAGATCTCCTGACTGGTCTGTGTGTGAGAGAGGCTGTATCTTCAGCCTGTTCAGACAGATCTGCCCTAATCTTTGAAAACAAATTGGCTTTAGCTCCAAAAGAGCTTATTTCCACGTCACTCCACAAGCTATCCAGGAAAGCAGGTCACTGTCAGAGAATCTACCGCTAATCTGCATGCAGTTAGTAATTGTAACCACCAGAAAAGGAGAAAAGTAGGAATGTTCCTGTAAAATTTAAGTTTGCTGATCTTTAAGTAACATTTTTACATACACAGTAATGTATTTCTTCAAAATACCCTTGATTTTTTTAAGTAACATTTTAAAGTATACTTAAAAACAAGTAGACATATTTCCTAAAGGTTTTCTTACCTATTACAACATATATTGTAAAAAATTACACAAACTTATGTATTGCTTAACTCCGCCCTCCATTCCTTCTGCACTACACTTTTGCAAACCAACACCCATCTCCCGCCTGGCATCAGCATCGGGGTAAAAAGGACTGTTAGAGGTATAGATGCGGAAGATAGACTGGATAAGTTCAGTGCAGGGGAGCATATTTGTCCTCCTCAGGGTCACCGAGGGATCTAAGCCAAGGACTAAGAGGATTGTGAAGGGGTCAAGGCTTTTAGCACAGGCAACTATTTCCTGCTCCCCCTCAATGCTGCAATAGGAATGATCAAAAATGTGTTTTGCAAATACAAAAAACAACATGCAGTGGATTTAATACCTGTTGATAATACCAAATTCAGAAAAATTTATCCAGAGGCAAAAGATTCAGCTAAGAAAAAACAATTTACATGTTGCAAAATGTGTCATTAGTTCCCCTATTTTGTATCAACAGGTTTGTTGGGGCTTAGAGTTGCATTAGTTTGCTGATAGTCTGCCGACCACAATATGAAACAGGGTGAAGGGTCATTTAGCAGAGTTTAAATCCCTACAAACCTGACCCGCTGCTCACTTATCTCTTATGAATTAACTGACTAAGAGAAACTGAGTGGAAACAGTCAGCGTTTTGTTGCCTATAGGTCTGTCAGCCTACCGTATGGTGAGCGACCTCTGCTGGACACAAATTATATATCTAGATCTATTGAGAGAAATACAAGAAAGAGTGCAAACTTGTCTTAAGAAGATGCATCTAAATAAATTAGAATATTATTTAAAAAGGATATTTCAGAAACTCAGTTAAAAAGTCAAACTAATATATTATAGATTCATTACACAGGGAAATATATTTCAGGCATTCATTCTGCAAATATCCATGTTGTTTGTGAACATTTTTCTATGTCACTTTTCTTCCTCTCAACCTTTCATTATTATCATTGGACAGACAACTCTGTGGACCATTTTCTTTAGCAAAACGCTTACTGTGCTTGTGGAAGATCTCCAGTCTTCCCCATAACATGGCTAGAAAAAAACATTTCAAAATGTTTTCTTTGGTTTGATGTAAATTTATGAGAACCTAAATTCTGGGTTTGCAATAGCTGTAATTCAGGATCTTTAAAATGAACTGAAAAAATGCTTGAAATATACCAGCCTGTGTAGTAAATTTATATATTATATTAAGTTAACTTTTTGAATAAATTATTGGATTTGTTGACATCACACTGTATTCATAATTATTCTATGTTAAATAATTTATTGAAATATACCTGTAATACTGCATATGTTTACCACAAACTTTGTCAACTTCTGCATATCTTTCTGCATATCATCAAGGAAAATCAACAACAATTCCAACCACAGTTCTCAGTCCATTCAACCAACACTGTATTGCTGAGGCAAACCTGGCTTTCCCACGGGAGGTTATATCTAGGTCCTATTTTTTATTGTTTGATTTTTGTATACCAAAACCCTTCCCTGTATCCCATTTTGAGTTTATTACTGCTGTTTTTTTACATCACCTCCTAGTTTATTATTTGCTTCTTCTGCTCTGTTTCCTTTGGGTTTTTTCTTGTGATGAAAACCAAGTTTATGAATTCTAGTTTGGTGATGTTACTTTAATACTTTCTATTTGTGTGCAAACTACATCTCAGTTCTGCTTCATGCATGTATTTATGTTTTTGAGATAATTTGAAATTATCGGAAAAAAACCTGACAAAACAGTTTCCATCTTAACATGATAAGCGTATGGCACAACTACAAACCTTCTAAGACATTGCCATCCACTTATACTTTCCGTACCCACCCAACAGGCTGGTTAAGGAGAGCATTAATCAAAGAAGGCCCATGGTAACTCTGGGGGAGCTGCAGAGATCACACAGCTCAGGAGGGAGGATTTAGTTGTACACTAAACAAACTTGGCTTTTAGAGAAGAGTGTAAAAGACAAAGCCAATGTTGGTTCTGAGGAAAGTGATGAAATTAAAACTAAAAAAAGTTAAAATAAAAGTTTGCCAAAAGAGATGTAGGTGGCTAGGAAAACACATTTTCCAGGCTTTGTATATAATTTTTATATGAAATCTCATACAGTTTCATAAACTGCCCAGATGTCAACAGTTAACTGGCCAAGGGGAGTAAAAATGTCAATAAGCAGGAAATGTAATGAGGACCAGCCATTAACATTGTTCACAGGTTGTTCTTCACCTAAGAACCCTAACCATTAACATTAAATGGCGAGCAGGAGGACACTATAGCAAAAAGGATGCAAAGTGAGGGAGTGTAAAATGTGTGTTTGCTTCCTGGTTTGACGTCCCATGACGTCATGGTCAGTGCCCCTTGTGGTGCCTGGTGCTGCCCTGAGTGTGCGGTCTTTGATGGGGTTGCGGTAAGCCTAAAGTCCAAGAAGCGGGACAAGGGATTCAACCAAACCTCTTATGTATTTTTGTGCAGTTAATGTTCTTTTTGGAAAGTAAGTCTTTCAAGGATTTTTTTTTCTGGAAACAGTTTATTTTATTTCACGAGACTCACTTGCCATTCCTGGAGAAAATAAATGTAGATTAAAGCAAAGACGGGTACATATAGTAATTTAATGTATTTTGATAGTGTTAAGTCTAAAATAGCGGATGTGTGGAGTAAATGTATGTGCAAACAAAAATGAAGCCGGTGGCCAGCGGCGCTGCAGATTCTCCAAAAACATCAGCGACTAATAAAAGCTTATGGAGATGGAGCAGAACTCAAGATATAGCGACCAACAGAGCTGCTGAACATCAGAACAAGTCCTGGTCCGTACTGAGGGTGGAAAGAGGAAGAGACATCGTGGCGAGGAAGACCAGATCCGTTAACGACCGAGAGGGGGAGCCCGAGAGGCGGAGCGGGGCAGCTGTCCAGTCAGTTGGTGCTGAGGCTGATCTTACGCCAAACAGGGCGGATGCTGCCAGATGAGATTCACCGGCAGCACCAGGCCGCCGCTCAGCGCTAGGCATACCGTGCTTTAATGATAACTCTTCCCGGGGAATTCTGCCCAACACAACCTCTCCTGTAAGGAAAAAAGAGGAGGAGGGGGAAAGCAAGCAGCGGGAGAGGAGAAGCTGCGCCGCCGGGTACTGTGGAGCGGGCCTCGGCTAGGGCTCGTGGAGAGGAGGATGCTTTCAGGCTGAGCCGATCCACTTTCATCTGCACAGGAGACGGAAGAAGATAAGGGCAAAGATGCAGACCAAAGCGGAGGGCGTTATTACGGTGGAGGCCGCGCAGGGAGAGCCGGATTCGGCTGCGGAGGCGACGGAGGCGGCGTCCGTGACACAGCAGGACCAGGCCCTGGAAGAGGAGATAGAGAGGCTGCTGGAAGAAAACGATGATCTCAAGGTTTACACTAAATCATAAGATCGTTCTCTGTAAATAAATAGGAAATATTCAACTCAGTAGAAAAAACAGTCAGTTGTAATATTATTGATACATTGACAATCAATCAACTAGCCTGTTGATAATCCTTCAAAACGTACAGCTGGGCCCATTTCCGAAAACACACAACCTATAGGGGAATAATTAGTTATTGATTAGCCTGTACTGGTATTGATCCACATGTATCAATAATGTTTTAATTAGAAGGAACTACTAACATAGTCACAGGGCAGGATGGATATATATATATATGTATGTATGTATATAGCTATATAGCTATATATATATATATATGGAGAAAGTAGATGCCTCTCAAAAAAAACTATAGGCTGTGAACTATAGTAGAAACATACTGGTACCACATGTCTGATGTTAAATGAGACATGTTAGCATGTTCTTTTGAGTTGTTACCCAAAACAAATTCAGTAAAAATGTAAATGCATGCCATAGGTAAAAGAATATCGTAATTCAACTGGGGTACATATTCAAATAAATACATAATAATAATAAGAAGAAGAAGTATAGTCAAGGGGTAAAAGGGAAGAAATTAAAGTGTGGTTGGAAATAAAGATTAATTAATTAATTTAAAAAATACAACATTTAAAAATAATTTAAAGCTGTCCTGTGAGGAAGTATAGCACAGCATGTCATTCTGTCATTATGATCTATCCGCGCATCTTTCGTGTGATTGTGACCAGTGTGAAATCGAAGAGATGAGGGCCGAGATGGACGAGATGAGAGACACCTTCTATGAGGAAGACACATGCCAGCTGCAGGAAATGAGGCGTGAGTTAGAGAGGGCCAATAAAAACTGCAGGATCCTGCAGTATCGACTGCGCAAAGCTGAGAGGAAGAGACTGCGCTACGCTCAGACAGGAGAGATTGATGAAGAGCTGCTGAGGAGTCTGGAGCAGGACCTAAAGGTAGGAGCCATCAATTAAAAGCCATCAAGCCTCCCCTGACATTATCATGCAAGCTTTTTGTTTGAATTATTTGTCCTGATGCTTTTAGAGCGTGTAAACACTTGAATTCATGACATTTTGAGAAAACAGGCAGAGCTGGCACTGTTGATTTACTGGTAAATTTATTGCAGGTGGCGAAGGATGTGTCGGTGCGGCTGCACCATGAGTTGGAAAAGGTGGAGGAGAAACGCACAAAGACAGAAGAGGAGAATGAAAAACTGAGACAAAAACTCATAGAGGTGGAAGTGACCAAACAGGCTCTGCAGAATGAACTAGACAAAACCAAAGAGGTGAGGACAGGATTCATAGCAACCATCTGCATCACAACTGACTGAATTTGGTCCTTTTCATGAACTACCATGAAAGCCCTGGTCTCTTTGTGTTTTTTCAGTGCACAAACACCTCTACATTTTAATTTGTTTATAAAATATGCGAGAAAAGCCTAGATACTTTACACTTTAGACATAAAATGTAAGTCAAAGCTCAGTTTTGAAAGGAATTGGCACATATGTGGTGTTATACAATAAATATTCATATTCTATTCAGATTTGGTCAAGTCACTAGAAAAAAACATTGTGTAAGAAAAATGATACATGGTTTTCAAAATTCTTTATGGATAGAATATTGAATTGTAGTTTTAATTTGATACTCCAAAATAAAATCCAGCTCCAAAAGTCACATAAGTAAAAAGAGTCCACCTGTAGTATGTTATTTATTCTTAGTATAAATACAGCTGCATCAGAGGCTTGTTAGAGAACATCAGTGAACAAACAGCATCACAAAGACCAAATAACGCAGCAGACAGCTCATAAAGTTGTGTAGAAGTTTAAAGCACGGTTAGTTTATTAAACAAAATCTTAAGCTCTGAACACCAAAATGGCCAATGGCCAATGACCAGACCTAGATCCAATCAAGATATCTGTGCAAAAACTGAAAACTGATGTTCTCGTACTCTCCTTCCAATCTGAGTTTGAGTTCTTTTGCAAAGAAATATGGAGAAAATTGTCAGTCTCTAGATGTGGGAAGCCGGTAGAGGCATACCTCCAAATGAATGGCAGCTCTAAATGTTTTAAAACGTGGTTCCATAGCATGCTTTTATGATTTTTAGTTGTAAATATTTTGTGAAAACCATGTATAATTCCATTCCCCCTTTACAGGTTTGCATTACTTTGTGTTTGCACTGTACATCTGCTCACATTCTGTCAAAACAAAAACATGATGGCATTAATTTTCCTTTTTCACTCTGCCTTAGTCTCAAAAGCGAAGGGGAAGCAAAGACATCCAGAAGGCCGACAAGAAGCCAACACAGACTCCTACAGAGGTCAGAGGCTCACTAACAGCAGGAACGCTATTCATGTCAAAACGTATCTTCAGTTTTGCACCAATAGTTTTTCTATGATCAACTCTGTCTTCCTTATGTATTGTTTTCAAGTCAAACATGGGGCATGGTATTTTAGGCTTTAAAATATATCAACAATATAGAAGTACTCAAGCAATTAACTAAGAATTAGTGAATGTTAAACATCCTCCTGGCCCAACCTCTTGGCAGATAGGCTGTGGCTCAGAATCTTTAATTTAATCTTACGTCTTTGAGTCTTTACAGCTTTTGCTGAGACTTCTTAATGTTTTAGGAGGAGAATGAAGACCTAAAGTGCCAGCTAGCTTTCATCAAGGAGGAAGCTGTGCTTATGAGGAAAAAGGCAGCCAAGATTGACAAGGAAAAGGATTGTCTGGAGCAAGAGTTGCAGAAGTATCGCTCCTTCTATGGAGAACTGGACAGTACCCATCCCAAAGGAGAGGCCGGGGGCCCACCTACCACCCGTGAGTCAGAGCTAAAGCTACGGCTTCGATTGGTGGAGGAGGAGGCCAACATCCTGGGGAGGAAGATAGTAGAGTTGGAGGTAAGACCAGACAATGCAGTAAAAGGCTTTTTGAGTGGAAATTCGTGGGGTACTTTGAGTTGGTTACCATCTTTTCAACCAGGTTGAGAACCGAGGTCTGAGAGCTGAGCTAGACGACCTCCGGGGTGAGGGAGAGGGTGCCAGAAGCTCTGGGTGTGATGTGATGGGCGGGCCGGGCTCTGGTCGAGGTCTGGGTGACGATCTGACAGAGCTCCGACAGCAGCTACAGTTGGTAGAGGATGAAGCAGAGCTCCTGAGAAGAAACCTTGCCGATGCTGAGGAGCAGAACAAGAGGGTGACAGCAGATCTGAACAAATTGCGCTTCAAGGCAGGCACCCATGAAGGAGGTGCCAGACATGGTGGAGGGGGTTCAGGAGGTGATGGAGCCAAATCAGAAAATCTGCAGGAAGAGCTGAAAGCTGCAAGGCTACAGATTAATGATCTCAGTGGCAAGGTCTGGAACTTTACATTTTCTTGATTTATAATAAAGTGAAAAGCATAATACTACCCGTTGACATTTTACATGCTATATCATATTACGACCACAAACTTAAATGTTTTGTAATGAGATGTGTCATAGCCCAACATAAAGTTGCGTCTAATTGTAAAGTTAATGGAAAAGGACACATGGTTTTCAGTCTTATTCACAAAAAAGTTTTGTGTTGTGGCAACGCCCCTTTAATCTGATACCCCTAAATGAAAACCACTGCAATTAATCACATTCAGAAGTCAACTTATTGGGTAAAATAGTTCATCTGTGTGTAATTTAATCTCAGTATAAAGACAGCTGTTCTGCCACAAGCCATAGGGGACACAAACATGTCAAGGAAGGTGTTCTACTCAAATTAGACCAAAACTGAACTTTTAGTTTACAGAACACTGAGTGTGTCAGGACCTAACATTGCATATCACGCTAAATACACCGATGTGGGGGACAGGAAAGCTGCTCAGAGTTGGTGGGAGTATGGATGGCGTTAAATACAGGATGATCATGTTAGAGAACCTGCAAACAGACTACAAACTGGGGACTGGAGCCACAGAAATTCCCCAAAGAGAAATAGTAATAATAATAAACATTTTTTATGCACTTCCATGTGCTCAACAATTTCTTTCTAAATTAAAATCCAAATAAAAATAACAAGGTTGTCTCTGGTTGTACCGTCACATAATTTAAAAAGTTCAAGAGGTATGACTCTAATGCTTGCTTTTGAAGAAACAGACTTGTTTGTTCATTTGCTTGCTTCTACTTATGCATTTATCATTATTTGCATGGCAAGGGGGGTTTCATGCTTTCATGCATCATACAGAAGCACACTCCAGATCTTCTTTCAAATTTTGATGTACTTAAGGTCAATGTTGTCGCCACCAACTGGCTGAAACAATTAAATGTAAGACTTTACAGGACATTTTATTTGCAAACATTATTTATTTAAATTTAAGACCTACATCAATTACAACACATAACTTAATAAAGTTAATTTGAAAGCTTTATTAAATATATTTTACTAAATTAACTGAGCTTTTCAGCTTAACTTTTTGGCTGTATCTGGCTTTTTGAAGAAAAAAACTAATTTAGAACCAAATAACATGTACATTAAGACTTAGAACGGATGAACTGGACGTATTCACATATTTTTACAGTCTGCAACTGATATAGTTCAATGTAAGACCTTTTGAGACCCTGGAAAAATCCTGGTTAAGATGCTAACATATTTGGTTGAGTGGTGCTACTGAGGGAGGACTAGGGGATGAGACCCTTTACCCTCTGGCTAGACAAGCCCACAAAGATATTATTTTATTTATTTATTAGTTAATTTATTTACTTACTGTTACTTAGGTACTTTTTTGTCCTTCACAATGTGCCGTTGTTATAGGTTCATGACTAACTCCCAGCTCTGCGCTTATTCCCCGTACTACCTAACAAAATTCCTGAAATTCTGCCTCTTGGTTCTGGCGTACCACCCCAAGATCATCAATGGTCCCTGTCTGCACACCCCTTTGAAAACCTTGTGGAGGTGCCCTGGTTAAATGTAATGCAGTACTTGATCGTGTGCTACCTGTCCTGGTGGCAGTGGCAGAACTGCTCTACAAAGGAGGTTGATGAGAGATGCAATGACAAATATAAAGAGAAAAAAAAGATAAAGGACTCATTCAGTGTTTTTTTCTACAAATTCAACGCTAAACCCAAAGTAGCGCTGATGGTTAAAATATTTGTTTAGGGTTTTTTGGTCATTATCTACACAAAGTGGTATAAAAAGGAACATTAATGGGTTTCGTTATATGTGTAAATCTTTGTGTGAAAAGCGTAATCAATAAAATCAAGTACTTGTCTCACCACTGCCCGTCTCTGTTCCTTTAGGTAATGCAGCTTCAATATGAGAACCGTGTTCTCCTCTCCAACATGCAACGCTACGATCTGGCTTCCCATCTATCCCTGCGGCCCAGCCCACGAGACAGCGACGCAGAGAGCGATGCGGGCGGAGCCACGAGCGGGCGTCGTGAGAGCGACGAGGACTCGACCTCCTCCCGCTTGCTCCCTCCTCATCGCAAACGGGAGGGCCCCGTGGGCGGGGAAAGCGACTCGGATGAGGTGAGAAATAATAACGGCAGCAGCCGGTGCATGACGCCCACAAGGGGCCTTTACACCCCGCCTGGTCCAGAGGGCTCTGCCGCCTCCGCCTTGGCTCGCTTCCTCCCTGGTGCCCGCTGTAACCTCCGCAATAGGCAGCAGTTGATTGACATCCGTGTAGAGGCAGAGAGGCTGGTACGCACCATTGACAGGCTCATCTCCGACACTGCCACAATCATCTCAGAAGCAAGGGTCTACGTTTCAAATGGTGATTTGATGTTTGGGAGGGGAGGAGAGGAGGGCGGAGAGGATGATGGAAGCAGGATCAGGGAACATGAATTGCTTCATCGGATTAACGGCCAGATGAAGGCCTTCCGAAAAGAGCTGCAAGCTTTTATTGACAGACTGGAGGTGCCAAGGCTTGAAGACAGAGAGGCAGAGGAACCACTGTCGGTGAGACTTAAATTCTTACAGCTTCATGGTGGCTTTGAAAAGGCCTAAAGGGAATACTGACTTTTCTTCTTTTCTCTCCTGTTATGTGTTTCTCAGATGTTTCAACCCATTATTTTGCTCATCCTTATACTCGTCTTATTCTCATCCCTCTCTTATGCCACTATCTTTAAACTAGTCTTCCTGTTTACTCTCTTCTTTGTTCTGTGATGTAAGCCTCCCATTGTTCAAATCATCCCTGTTTGTCTTGCAATGTTGATTTCATTTTTTCCCCTAAAACGCCTCATTTGTTGCCACGGTAATCTAAAGCACAGAAAAAGCTCAGCACTTGCCCTTTCTGCCCACTAACTGGCTTCAACAACTGGAGTCTCCATTATCATAATACATCACTGTCAACGTCACTTGATCCAGAAGGTGAGTTGTCTGAGTGTTGCTATGTGGTTCTTAATGCATTCATCTGGAGATATACTGTATTTACATGATTTCATCCTGACTAGTGGGGCATGCCTTAAAGAATGATTGATATTCTTCTGCTTTTGCTATTTTTGTCACAACTAAATGTTTTAGATCACCAAATAAATGTTAATATCAGACAGAGAAAATGAAAAACAAATGAAAAACAAAGTCATTGACGTGTATCAATCTGGAAAGGGTTACTAAGCCATTTCGGAGGCTTTGGACTCTGTTTAACCACTCAGATGTGGCTTTCTCCATAGATAGAGAAAACATGGAACAGTGGGGAAACTTTCTTAGAGTGGCCGGGCTGCCAAACTTACACCAAGAATGCATCAGCAACTCAACTCTTAGAATGACTGGTCTGGCACTGCTTTGCAGCTTTCAAATCCTTCCATAAATGCAACTAGGAATTCTGCTCTCTTCCACAAAATCATGAAGGAGAATGTTCTGCCATCAGTTTGTGACTTTAACCTCAGGCGTATTTGGATTAAGTAGCGGGACATGATTTTATCTCTTATTTTTTTCACCTGTGCAGCACTTTGGTTGCCTTATGGTTTGTTAAAGCGCTTTATAAATAAAGTTTTGATTGAAATAAAGTTTATATTGATTGACAGTTATCCAAAGCACACCGGCAGGTCCACCTCTGAATGGCTCTAAAATCACAACAACAAATTAAGGTTTTGGAGTGTCCTAGTCAAAGTTCTAATTAATTCCGCTTGAGAAAAAATTCTGCAAAGAATTGACAAAAATCCAAACCTACGTAGCCCTTTTTGAAAAAGTAACCCCTCCTTAAAACTAATAATTGCTAGTGCCACCCTTAACAGCATCATTTGAAAACTGCATTTTGTACTTACTCTGGTTATCTTTGCCTAGTATTAAAATTTTTGATCAAATTCTTTATTATCTGAAACAAAGTGTGTCAAAACAGCAAAAATGAAGAAAATACTGTTTCACAGCACTGTGAGCACGTGGGGAGGATAAAGTAGAATGATTCAACTACATTGCAACTTTTTGTGCATGTGTAGTTTTTTGTTGTATTGTTATGTCCAGTATTTATGAGCAGTCAGTATCTAAACATGAAAATGAAAAACTCGAAGCAGTTAGAGCCAGTCCTATATATATACATATTTGATATTGTTAAGCGACACCTCAGTCCAAGCCTCTAAACTATTTTGGATAGATCTGATCAACCACGACTCCTGATTTCTGTTCTTCGCCTACTGTCTATGCTTTTGCCATAATACGCCACTACTCCATCTCAATACTATGTTTGGATCAGCTTAACTACAGAATTTGGCATTTAGGCTTAACTTAAATGACAAGGTTTAATTTTGGTCGCATTAAACAGGACTTCTTATGGCTTCCTTATACTTTTTTATTTAGGGGTACTAGGTCAGAAGTTGGTGATTATGAATGTAAAACACACTTTTCTCTTTGTGTTGCTCTATCACATAAAATTCCAATAAAATACATTTACATTTCATTACAGCCATGGTGTAAAAATGTCCTGGCTTGTCAGACAAGAGAACTTTGCAAAACAGCAGATTTCTTCCCACTGTATTTCCCAAAACCAGGCGCCTTTGTGGTTTTTATGATCTGACTTGTAATCTTCTTCATCTGCTGTACGATTGGCACCCTGCACGAGACAATCAGTGACTTTCTACAAGCACGTCACCCGGTTTCAAATCAAAAGCAAAGAACTCCTAGATTCCCTAGATACCTGGGGATGCAGACAGCCCCACAAGCAATGAATACTACAGCACCTTTAAGATCCAAAAGACGCTTTTCTCTAGACCTCTAGAGAACTGTTGATTTCCATGTTTATTCCTTCAGCAAATTCTAACCTTAAAAATGATAAGAAATCTCTTTCTTCTTTTCAGCTACAGTTTAAAACTTGAAAAGGCAAAAAATTCTCATCTTTAGATAAACTGATTTACTGAAAAGCCATAAGACAGTTAACTGGTGTGACTGGTCATTTAAAGCAGCTAACTGTCACTAGGCTACTATATCTTTCAGCTAGTCCAATCTAGGAGACAGTAAAGATTATTTATTACGAAGGCAAATGCAATGTGCTTTTTTTCTGGGGAGATTTTTGCATTTCTGTTGGAGCCAGATTATTGTGGTTGGAGAGACAGGGCGTAAAGAGATCATATAGTACCCAAGCTCTTAAATAGCATTTAGGTTGAGTTGTTTGGAGTGGTAGACATTTAGTTGTGAATGGACCGTGTTCTGAGTAGCTTTTAGCTTGACTCTCCAATGATATTTCCTCACTGATTCCTCACTGATTCTCCAGACTGCTGTCTACTACAGGTTAGATACTGACTGCTCATCACAACCTATCTGTGAAATTCTGTGGCTGACATTTTAAGACATAAAAAATAATACCACTGCTAAACAGCAATGTAAAGGTTTCATTGTATTTTAACCTTTCAGTAAAGAGGTAAGTCATCATCCCATGCTGGTTTACAGTATGTCCTAGTTTGTCCTTGATGTGATTAAAAAGCTATTTTAATCTATAACATGCTGTGAAGGCAACATTCTCATTGTTTTCCAGAAAACATGTCCTACCACCCTGTTGTTGTTTCCTGAAGGTAAAGTAAGGACAAGGTGTGTTTGTTTGTTCCTTCCCCTAAGCATGTGACATAATTGTCAGAAGGAGGGAGCATCCAAGGGGCTTTACACTTGAGGAAAGTCTAATAGGTCAAATTTGGGCTCTTGTTGTCAGGGGACGCTACATTGCCCACAGAGCTCTGATTTGGTGCTGGCATTTGTCAGTAAATACACCCACAGGACCTTTCAAAATTATTCCTTTTCACATTTTGGATCTTATTTTGATTTTATGTAAAAGACAAACACAAAGTAGAGCAAAGCTGTAAAGTGTAATTAAAATAAAACATCTTTTTAATATTTTTTGTCAAATACAAATCTGAAAACACATTTTTAATCAGCCCCATTAGGTCAATACCTTGTATAACCAATGACAGCTGCAAGTCTTTTGGGGGTGCGTCTCTTCCATCTTTGCACATTAAGACTGAACATTAAGCCTGTTCTTTATTGCAGAGTATCTTTAGCTGACAATCTTCCAGTCTTGGCACAAATTTATTGGATTTAGGAATGGACTTCGCTATGACTGGGCTATTCTAACACATCAATTTGCTTCTAAACCATCCTTTTGTAGTTCTGGTTGTATGTTTAGAGTCTTTGTCCAGTTAGAAGGTGAACCCCAAGGGTGTTTCAAGGCTGTGTGCAGTGTTCATTTTCCTCCATACATAGAATTTGGCATCTAGCTTAGGTGAAAAAGTCTCATCTAACAGGACTTCTTATGGATTTCTTTTTTATTTACAGGTACTAGGTCAGAGGTTTGGGATTATGAATGCAAAATACACTTTTCACTTTGTGTTTCTCTTTCACATAAAACTCCAATTAAATAAAATGACATTTGTGAAAAAAAAAAAACACAAATCACATCTGAAGGTTGAAGAATTGAAAAGAAAGTATGACCTAAACATTTGTCAAACATGCCAGGCACCCACCTAACAGTCTCCTTTCCGTGTCTGTGTTCAATAAAGATATTATTGACTGTGACACATTACTACTCATTGTGTCACCCACATCAGTTTGGCTTCCATTTGGAAATGATTTGCAGCACAGGTCACAAGACGTAATCTGCCCATGCCTCCTATAAGCAGAGTAGCAACAGAGAAGCCCATTGGCCGAGAGAGCAGCAGCAGCTGAAATAGCAATGTAAACACTTTCCCTCTCTCCATGTGCCCCAGTAATTATAGCCAGGATGCTGGTGACGACAGTCTTCCCATCGAGACTTCAAATGCTGGAATAAATTTGACATTATGACATTTGATCCCGACTCCGATTGGCGCGCACTGGGGTACTGGTATAAAGCCCGGGGAACCCAGCTGGAACAGAAGATGTTTACCCTTTAGCTCAAAGCTTGGGTCTTAACTCTGAGGACGGGGACCCTTTAAATCGAGTGTGCTGGGTTTTACGTAATAGAGCGGGGCATAGGAGAAGGGCAGCAACACGGAAAGGGGACTTCACAGCTCTGCAACGTGGGGAGTGAAAGTGTTGGAGAGACAGGGATCGCAGCAGAGGAAATATTTACTGGAAGACAAGGAGCATTTCTTTGTAACTTTAAGGTAGGAACTGCTGGATTCAATAAAACTAAAAGGCAGTTAACTTTTCTGGAGATGTTTGGAACATGCAATTTATAATTATTATAGCCTGAGATTAGAAAATAGATGAAAGAAACATGATTTAACATGTTTATATGGCATACAAGCCATGTACTGCTCATCTTTAAATATACTTTCCTGGTCTGGGCATAGATTCTCCCTGTCCACAGGACATTGAGTCACCTTACTATGCATAGTTACAGGATTATTAATATCTCTACTTTTACATCACAGGTGGGAGGGCAATGGCTGGTACATTCGGGCACTTTCGAGGAGGATGCTTGTCATTCTGAATCATAGCAACAACAACAGAAAGCCCCCCCTTCTAATTACCTTGAAAATGCCTTTAGTACTGCTAAGCATATGAAATGTTTTTAGACATTTATTTGAGAGGGCTTGAAGTCAAATGCTCTGGAAAATTTATAGGAAGATGTCTAAATATTAAGAACTGAGTTTTTTAGTGTATTAGGAAACCCAGAAGAATTGTCCTTGTTCCAAGCACTTCATTGTATGCTCACGGTGTTCTTGTTCTTAAATGTAGCGAGGTCTAAGAGGCAGGCTGGAGGTCAAATGCTTGATGAAGATCCATCTTGCAACACTTCTGTCCACACGTGTTTCGGTGGTACGGAAGGCGAACATGCCAGTGGATTTTGAAGGAGAATGCCAAAACAAGTGGGCTGTAAATATCTGACCTCTGTAAGAGTCTAAACAAACTATTGAGACAAAGGCAGATTTTAAAATGATTAACATTTAACCTCCATCGTGCTTCATTGCCATTGTTAAAATAGACATCCAACCTGCATTTGTGAGTTCTCATAGAGACAAACTTAAAAATTTCAGGACATCAGTCCCATCAGTTACCTAATCGGCATCCCAGCTGTGACCTCTTAACGGGAGAGAGCAAAACAGGAGAAGGGTGGGTTGGAAACGACCTCAGGGTTATCGAACAGCCTGCGTCATGGCAGCCATCGATCTTGAGCTGGGGCTGGAACACGGTGGCCGGGGTTGGGGGCAGGAGAGGCCCGAACTCGTGGACAACTTTGACTCCGAGATGCAGGAGTGGGAGGATCAGCTGCAAGACATCCACAGGAAAATTGAAGAGGTAAGAGAAAGAAATGCAAGAATGTGTCAAAGTGGAAAATCAGTTTAGAAATAATCCCAACAAATTCTTGAATAATCTCAAGGAGCATATTGACTTTTATTTTAAAATATGCAGCGATGACTGTGGACATAAATCAGAGGTAGACCAATATAAGCCAGTTTGAGATTTTCATGGTATGTTAACCAGTAAAAAAAATGATCTTATTGCATTAATCTAAAACTCTAAACCAACTATCATTCCGGCTGCTGCTACAATAATAAACACACTGATTATGAATGGTAAAGGCTTTTTATAGTACACATCTACTGTTATTTGGATTTTGAACATATACTTAAGCAAATAGAATAAACAAAAGTTATCTGAGGTTTTTAGTAGGTGGCGCAACTTTGGTTTCAACACGACTGGCTGTCTGTTGTTTTTTGACAACATTTTACCAAACAACCTAGTTTGTCTTTTTTGCCTGGAAAAGTGAAGTATTCACCTTTTAGCCTGCTGACTGACTGTGTGCAGCAGCGGGCAGGGGAGGGGCAGCACTGGGACTCTATGCTTCTTCCAGGCAGAGAAAACTCTGTCCTCAACAACATTTTTTCTGGCATTTCATTATAATGTAAAATGTTAGTGGTTCTGAAACCTTTGTAAACTTTTATGTCAGTTGTCTTTCTACTCTTCTCATTAGTCTGATCGGCTCCCCGAGCACATCTGTAATTCACAAATTACAGATGTGAAATTTTACAGTAAGACGATAAACACACATGTTTTAGTACCAGCCCTCTGTGTAATGGAGGTACTTCCTAATTGTCTCCCCAGGGGGTGGTAATTGGTGTAAAGTGTGTACGCTCCATATTAAACAGTTGGCAGCACACAGACTGATTCGACCTCTTGGCCTCGTTGGAGCAGCAGTACAGACAAATGTTAACAAGCTAATTAAACTGGGATGTGCTGACAGACGTGCTGGACACATTCAGTCTCTCTGTCACTTATACACACAGCCTGAAAGTGGATCCTGAGGAAGGTATCAAACAGATGCTTTTTCAAAGTGAAAAACACATGTTGATCATAAATATAGGTTAAGGTTTTGCACAATGTCTGTTAGTTTTAATTATGTAGAAAATGGGTCAAATCAGTGTATAAGAAAAGGGCACGCCTAATGATCTTCTCCCCGTTTTGTTTTCAAGCTGTACAGTGAAGTTCAAGCACGGAGACGAGCCAACGACATCACTGGTCATAACCAGAAAAATGGCAACCTGTCAGAGTGTGAGCTGAGGCAACACAGTAATGTCCTTTTAGCGCCCGGATACCACGGCGGGAATCATCTCACAGGTGTAGCCATTACGCATTATTGCAGCCACGATGGGCACGGCTACCCAGCAAAGCATCAGAACGGCTACGATTGCTGCTGCTCCAACGGGGAGATCGGAGACTTGCTGCAGGATTATCTGGAGAAGGAGAATAAAACAAGCCGGAAGAATAACAGAGCTCGCCACGTAGTAAGTAGATTCCTTCATGCTCCTTGTGCCTTGTTCTGCTGGCATTTGCAGAAACAAGATAGGTAGGACATGATGCAAGCGTAGCTGTGGTTCTGACAGGAATGTATTGATTACAATTCCCTGAACACTGCTTACACTGAGAAGTTAGATAGCAGTTAGTTTCTCATGTTGCCCAACTGTTGCACTTTGTTGACATCTGACTGAGCAGTGGGTAAGAAGGCAGAGATGATAATCTTTCTCTGTCCCCACTGGACATCAGTAGAAATGCTCCAGTTAGAATTTTGTGGCCAATTTCCTATTTCTGTTTTTTGTAAAGCTTTGACCTCCTTTAAACAATTTTGGCTTAGTAACTATAATAATAAAAGTACTTTCCTGTGGTGATTATTGATTCTTAATAAAATGGGCAAAGGTGCCATCACACAGGAAACATTTAAAACTGTTGCCCTGCGATGGATAGCAGACCTGTCCAGGGTGTACCCCGCCTACCGCCCATAGACTGCTGGAGATAGGCACCAGCTTCCCCGCGACCCACTATGAAAGAAGCGGTAGAAAATGACTGACCAACTGACTGAATGACATTTAAAACTGCTTTTAGCATCTTTTCATAGTAAATAGCGCTTTCGGCAAGGCAAGTATTACTGAAACAGCAGCTATGTGTATTCATTTGATATTGCTAACATTTCTGAATGTTCTATGGCAGAGGTTGAAAGCTCAAAAGGATAAAATAGAGCAACGTTGCTGTAATATATTCTCACCTTACTGTTATCAGCCTTAAGTCTTGCTCTCTCTTGACATCAATGAATCTCAGACCTGTCTAAAATGTTTTTAAAAATAGTTTGCTCTTCAATAACTTCTTACATCTCTGTGTTTCCTCATACTTTATTATTTACCTCACTGGAACTGAAAGTAGGTAACTTTGGGGCTTCTTCTGTAAGTAACAACTTCCACAACAAAGACTGTTGTCGTTTGGTAAATTAACTAATCAGGGAAACATCTAATTTTTGATCTTCCAATCGGTTAGTCACTGTTCATCTCAATCTGGAAGTTTTCCTGGCACGTCACACTGGGAGGAGACACCAGGACAGTCCCAGAACCCACTGGAGTACCTATATATTCCTCCTGGCCTGGTAGCACCTTAGGATCACCCAGAATGAACTTGAAAGGGTCACAGAGGAGAGGGATGGCTAGTTTTCTCTGTTGGAGGTCTCTCTAGATGGATAATCATCTGTCATTGCAAATGAACTTGAATATTCCAGTGAACAATTCCAGTCAACAGCCCATTTCTCGGTTCATCTTTAGAGATCAGAATAGATTTAGCTTTGCTAAACTGAATGATCCAAAAGCCAGCTGAGAATCGGTAAAGAAGCCCTGAAAAGATATTAAGATTACATTTTAATCTCTTTCAGCACTTCAGTGACACAGTTAAGGTGAACCAGGACAACTCGGCATTTCAGGATGAGGCCAGACGTCGATCTGGAAATCACAGGTAGGAGCTTCTTTCCTTGATGTTTAAGAGAGAAGAAAGAATGAAGCTTTTTGTGTGTTTAATGTTCTCTTTGTTTTGTTTTTTTATTCACTGTAAAACCAGGGATGGGCCAGAGCGATATCTGAGCAATTTTGAGGAAACTGAAAACAATAAGAACCGAGTGTCTCACATGATGAGTTCCCCCCGCAGAGAGGAAACCATTGGTGCAAAGCCCCCTGTACCAGCACGTTCTCAGTTCCCAGTCATGACAGCCGAGTCTCCTTTGTTGGAGAAAAAGTCCTTCAATCCAGGAGTGCTGGGAGACAGGAAATGCAGCAGCCCCTCTGTCCTTAGGAAGTTTGGAGCCATGCTTCAAGAGAATGAGGGCAAAACACTCACAGAATCCGGGGTGGTGACCCATCAGGGAACGTCCCCAGAGGCAAAGTGTTCCACTCCTTGCTGTCAGCGAAGAGCTCTGGGAGCCAGCAAGGCGCCCATGCGCGTGTCCAACCAGCAATGCCAAGCAAATTCTGATGTGCTGACAGCGGAGACAGAGTCCAGCCAAGACTGGGGTTCATTATTAGACTCTGCTAGGCACCACTACAGGGATCAGAGAGAAGGCTGCAGTAGTGCTATAGGCCCTCGGTCTGTTCCCCAGCAGGTCCTGGGGAGATCTCAGGTACCAGTGAGCCCAAAGATCAGACCCAGGGCTAACAGTGGGGCAGACAGAGAGGGAGGGTGGACTCACGGGGAAAAAGCAAAGAAGCCTGCGCAAGTGGAGCCCAAAACACACTACAGGACAAGTCCTTCCCCTGGAGCTCAGAGGATTCAGAGGGGACAGGATGCACCTGGCTGTGGCTATTTGAGGGATGAAGGACTTATAGAATTGCTGGGCATGCTAGAGATCCAACATCAGTACAGCTCCAGTCCCAAAACAACATACACAGCTTACAGACAAGAGCCACAACAGGTTGGTTCTCCTTCATTATGTACCTTTGGCTCTGCCAACAATGAATCTCTGAGTAACGGTGATCTTCACGATTCCTTCCAGGTAAACCCTGCAGAGATGTCTCCAGCAAGACCCAAGACAAGTTTTTCTCGTCCAGCACGTCCCGCCAACCAGCGACCTCCTTCCAGATGGGCCAATCGTACACCGACTGCCAGAATCACTGCTCCGTCGGGCCCACTTTACCGGCCCCCTAGCCCCCTTACTCGCACCCCTAGCCCTGCCTTCAAGCATCGGCCTCCCATTTCCTATTCCCTGCACACAGAAACCGTCATTATGTGACAATTTCCATCTGATGATTTATGTCCCCATAACCTTGAACAAAACCCTTTGTAAATAATAAAAGCCTGCTGCTTAATGATTGCTAAAATGAAGAGGAAAACGTCATCCTGATTTATTTAAAGCGCACCGTCCATATTCTCCAGTGATGCTGTAGCTTTAAACTTCTTCTGTGCCTAACTTTTACCAACACTACAACCATACTGCTTTTTTGCTCCCCGAGATGTAATGTTTTTGTATAAATTGAATGTGTTTTCTTGTGTGAAGGATTAGCATGCAGCCCCAGCTCGGGTGCGTGGTTTCAGGTTTTCTGGTTGCCACATTGAATCAAATGCAGTCTCATCAGGGAGATCCAGTCAGTACAGAGTTCCCAGTGGCAACCTGTAAACTGTTGAAAAGTGAGTTGGACTGTATGATATTGTTGAAAAGTATTCAAAATGTGACAAATGATTTTAATATGCCTTTCTTGTATTTTTCTTGATAATAAATATGACTGTGCTTAACGTAAACACTGACCCTGTGTTTTGCATTGCCTTGTTTTGTTCATAATGGTTCATGTTGCACAGCCCTGATAGTTAACTGCATGTGCATCCTGTCTATATCAACTACCAGCAGATCAGTGGATGCCACTGCAGGGAAATCTCAGATATTAGGGTGTCAGCTGCTTTTTAGTTGTTTAGTATATCCAAATATAAATAAAAAAAATCATTTCTGAAGGAGCCGGTGAAAATATTGTCCCATTATATTCAGACTGCAATTTACCTTTTCATGAGAAAAGGTAAATCTTTACATACCAAGGGTAGTTGAGTTGAGGCAGTCTTTAAATTCAGTGAAGGCATTTAAAATCATTTTGACTTTACAACATTTCTGCATGTTGGGTTGGCAGCTCGTTGTTGATTTGTTGCTGTGTTTGGTATCTGGTATAAGGAGGAGGACATGGTCAATGCAAGGACTACAAGTTGCCCAGTATCTGTGCCTGCAAAACAAGCCCCAATCATCATCCCTCCATCGCCATGCTTGACAGCTAGTATGAGCTGTTTGTGCTAAAGTGCTGTGCTGTTTTTTTTTTTTTTATCAAATATGGAGCTGTGTGTCAAGGCCAAACATCTGTACTTTGGTGTCAAGCCAGAAGTCTTGGGGTTCAGTCAGATGCACCTTTGCAAACAAAGTCAGGCTGATAGGATTCTAGAAAGATTTGCAGCTGTCTTAAATAGTTTCCTACTTTTGACATGTTTGGAAATTGCCTTACATCTTTTCCCAGATTGATGGGCGGCAACAATTGCTTCTCTAATATCGTTGCTGATGTCTTTCCTTCCTGGCACTGAGTTAAGACACACCTGTCTGCTTCCTTAATCTTCAGTTAAAATATTTTCCCCATGGGTATACATCATCTTGGCAAGCTGCGTTTTAGTTAAACATTTCTATGGACTTTAAGAAGGTCAGATGCATAAAAAAATCAAACCTGTGACCACTATTAAAATCAATATATTTGTCATTGTTTGAATTTTGTTTTGTTTTTATGTCGTATCATGTGAACTTGTTAGCTCAGATGTGGTTGGTTACTGTTTGTTTATGTAGTCTGTTCTTCAGAAAATCATTTCACCTTTTACTTAAGTGTAACATCAGCAATTACAGATCAGCTTGCTAAGAGAATACAGATAAAAATGACGGCTAAATCTTTCAGTTATCGGGTGTACCTATTGCATTTTGTCCTATTTTAATAAATACATGGTAATGGCAGAAAAGAGGTCCCTGCAGAGGATAGTTAGGGGAGCTAAGATGATAATTGGAGTATTGCAAGATTATGCCCTTAAAGTTTTTTGCACACATTTTATTATTGTTTTATCTATTTGGTATTTTTATCTGTTTAACAATTCTTCACCCTAATCACACTTTTTCACACTTTAGACAATAAAAAGACGATTTGATGATTTCATTCAAATTAACTGTAGGAAATACACTGTAGTTTAATAGTTGTCATCTAGTAATCTTTTTTAAAGAGATTATTCTTTAAAAAAATTTGTCACAATGAATAACCTTTGAAGTACGCCAACCCTGTAGAGTCATTATTCAGCAGCAGTTATGCTTCCCATCGTTATCAGGATATCCAGTGAGCTGTATGGACAGAGATCACTTTTCCTGCTCTGTGTTTCACGCCTCATAAGACTGCTTCAACAACCTCTGGCCTCCCTGACACCTCCTGCTCTCTGCAGGATGTGGCATCGTGAATTCACACGCTCTTGCGCTCCTACATCCGCGCACATGGAGGACAAACTGTCCATTATTTCCTGCTATAGACAGACTAACTATTTCATATAGATAAATGCAAATGTATGCATGGTCTGGTGCAAATTTCCAACCCTGGCAGAGGTTTAACTGTGAAAAGTAGTTTAAATGCTTTGTATCTGAATGAACAGTCCCTGGGCCCCATGATGCCTTAGCCGTGTCACCCAATCTCTTGGTGCTATGCAACACCTCAGACCAAAATAGCAAGCGTGACGTGTGTTTTGGTGCCAGAAATCTTAGCCTGCTGTCTTAGGTGTATAAATAAAGAAAAGGTGGGGGTTTGGTTCCCCTCTCTGTCTCTTTAGCTACATTTTCTTTATCTCAAATATCATTATTTCTCCATACCAATGAAGAAAAATGTAATATTTGAATTCAAATGACAAAATTGCAGATTAGGGGTTTCAGAAACTCTTTTTATGTCCCCCTTATGGATTTTTATCTTTTTATTTTTGATTTTATTAGAAAAAGTTTTATTTCTTCTCTCACTAGTATAAGTATATTACTTCCCCTCTGCCTGCTTTCTGACTGTGCAAGCTTCTCTAATTCCAGGTTTAATGTGTGCATGTGACTACCTTTCTTACAGTTTGGCACCCCTGTGTACTGTGGTATTTTAACAAGGTGTCTTGTTGGTCTGGCCTCCTCACCAGGCCCCTCTGCCACCTTAAGCCCCTGCCTGTATAAAAAAAAAAAAGAAAAAACAGAACATCAACTGGACAAATTCTGAATAATGAGCATATTTCTTCCCCCTTTCTTCATCCTCGCCTCATTCTACTACTCTGCTCTTTGCTTCCCTGGTTCCAGACAATCCAATCAGACTGACACAGGGTGGCAGAGCTTAGCATAACGTGTCCTTTGCTTTGCAGGCTGTTTATAAGAGCCCGGACAGCCAGATGACAGAGGGAAAAACAGAGGGGAAAGAACAAAAGAGGACAGCTGAACTGTAGCCATGGCTTATTTCACATCAGCAGGCCAAGACAACCCATCCAATCTGACCCACAGAGGAGGCATGATACCCACCATAAAGTTCAAATTGCATTTAATCAGCAAATATGTCTGGTTTTCACAATTTACATTACATTACATGCTTGTGTTTGTATGTGCTCTCAAATATCAATCCAGATATACTTCAATATGCCTCCTTTATGATATCTGGTTACACACTTCAGCCTATTTTATGGCTTTGGTTACCATAGCAGTGCTGATCTGCCCTTTTCAATGAGTTACTGTACATCATAACTACATGTCAATGTGCTGCCATCCTGGGACCAGTGCAGACACATGAGGACACCCAGGGGTATGTGTCCCATGAACATTTGACCAATGGGATCATTACTCAGCCTTTAAATCTAACCCCACCTCTCAAGTGGTCAAAATAACTATAAATTTGATTGGAAAATACTTCATACATAGTTAATTTTAAGTGGATTCACATTCTGTGTTACAGGACCCTTTGCCAATTATTTGAATCAATAATTCGCACCCCTGTTAAAGATGTATAAAAATATGTGGCGTAGCGGTAGAGCACACAACCCATAAACGGAGGCCTCAGTCTCCAAAGCAGCCATCCTGGGTCTGAGTCCCAAGCCTGGAGGCCAGTGCTTCATGTCACCTTCCGTCATTTGGATTATTTGTTTTAGGGATGTGTGAATGTGTGTGTAAAAATTTTAATGGTGGCAATCATAATTCTCACAATTACTAGAATACCCTACATTGATACTTAAATTTTTTAGCAAAGTTGATCAATTAATTAGTACTTACAAATAAAGGGTTTGTTAAAAAATTTTAATAAAAAGAACAAGTGTAACTGTGACCAGCGTGACAGGGGAAGGGCACAGGCTTGTCTTGCTATTATGCACAGTAATGTGGATGAAGGGGAGGAAGAAAAGCCCACTCTTAGGGATCTACATCATAGAGTGGCATCTTGATATCAACAGGTCTCACGAACCACCATTAAGCGTTAGATACAGGACATACTATTGTTTTTGAGAGGAAAACGCCTGCCATGCCTCCTGCCATGTGCAGGATCTGTGACGCTGCAGGCATATTTCTCCTCCAAAAGCTTGAAAGAGTATTAGGCCAGGCTTCTTAGTCTCCATGGAATCATATGAAATACCAGGATATTCTGAACTTTAAGAAAGGTTGAGTGACCTTTGCCATAAAACTGAAAACTTGTCACCTGGTCTTTCAGCAAATCTACACAGAAGTGGTTCACCTTCTTCTATGGCCATCTCATTCCCCAGACCGGCAACTCCTTGCAAAAGTAGCAAAGCACCTTAAGCCATTTGCCATTTTAAAAGTTGACTATGACTGTAGAATGGAGGGAATGTATACATGGTTTTCAAATTTTTTCATCAGTGGGATTTCTTGAATGAATGGCAGATAAGTTATATTTTTATCTGGTGCATTTCTAATGACGCCCGGGGCAACTGCCTGTATGGCCCAACTCAAAAAACACCACCTATTTTCATAAATACAAACCACGCGGAATGGTGGCGGTTGTGGAGGACCCAAACACAAGACGGAGGTATGCGGGTTTGTGATAAACTGTGGTTGTAGGCATATTTACAGGACACAAGGAAACAAATGCACTGGGGGATAACACAGGCTACAGAAATTGGCAGGCCAGACAACAGATGGATCTAGAAAAGAGCTGACTGAACTGAGACAAATTCAGGCTTGGGAGGTGATTACTAAACAAGGAGCAGGTGTTTGATTAGTAACAGGCTGCAGCAGAGGGTAAAATGTATAAAATTACTATGGACATAAAGGGTATTATTGCAAAGAATGAAAATAATTGAGTTTCACTTTAGTTGTTCTCTGGAGTCTTACAGTCATTTCCTCTTCTCATTTGTATCCCCCATCCTCCAGCCACCACTCTTCTGATGTCTGGCATCACTGTCACTTGTAGGAGCAATAGCTTGAGGGATCTACGATAAAATCCTCAGCATGTGTCAGTTGCCACTGCAACAGACTCAAAATAGACAGTAAAGAGCTTCTTACATGCATGTCTCAGAAAATGCGAATAGAGGAGTGACAGGACCACCCTGCTCTGTGTGGCGGCAGAGCATTATGTAGCCCAGACGACCTGAAACCGAGCTGTTTTACAGCTTTTTTTTACAAGTTTTTCTCTTTTGATATTTCATAATGTTTTCCCCTGCTAAAATGTAACCAACAGGAGATGTTTGCATAAGTTTACCACTGTGCATTCGAGTTTACTTTTGTGTTTTGAGGTGTCTCAGTCATCCCACTGCATAGAGCGTGCTCGTTCACAGGCTATGAAAACAACTTCTTCGTCTATGCAATAAATTTTATTTTAGTCAAACCACGAGCACTAGTGCATCACAGTTTTTATCTCCATCTTTTATTTGTCCAGGAGCATTTTAAAGAGATGAAAGATATTTAAACAAAATTATCTCCTGATCACTTACAATAGCTTCATTTACTTCCTGAACACTCTGGAATCTGCAATTCTTGAATGCCTCCCATAGGTTCTTAATGTGTTTATAAGGCTGGGGGTCTTGATTGCTTGAATTATATAGCTACAGGTCAACCTTTTAAGACCCCACATGTAATGTTGAATCCCACCACTCCACACTTCAATCTTTCACCCATTTATTCCATAAGGTACACAATGTCCCACTGGATCGGGAAGAGTTAGAGTCACAGTTTGTCCCCCTCTGTCTTCGTTCAACTGTCCAAACTGTCAGTGCGTTTGTAGTTGTCCATTGATTCAGCCATCTCAAATGGCACATGGTGGAAGCAGCAAAGCAAGAGGCAGAGACATTAAGTACAGAGAGAAGGAGTCAAAAGCATGAAGCATTCCAGAGCTCATTATTAAAATAGAAAGTGGTCTAAATTTCTCCCTCTTTGAAAGGAGACCCGCCAGAGTCGCCTTTCAAAACAAGAGCGGCGCTATCGTGGGATTAGCTGGTGTTGCTCGGCAGAGGTGACTATGGAGATCTATTTATCTTGTGACGAATGACAAATTTTAATTTGGCTTCGGTGGACTGGTCAGCTGGGAGCAACTACATGGCCTTCATCTGGCTGGTGGCCCATTCATGTGACCTTGTTTTCCTCTGTGCATAAACACTTTAAGAAGTGCGCAGCCATGCCGCTAAGGACTGTTAATGTGATTCAACACTGAATCACAAAAGTGTTTAACCTTTGCAAGGCACAAATTTATTTCATTGGGATTTTAGGTGATAAACCCAAAAAAAATATCACATAATTGTTATGTGGGAAGAAAACATATACATGGCTTAATCTGAAAAGTGTGGCAATGAACTTTTTGCATAACCCTTCAAGCTTTATGTGTGGTAGAAAACTAACACTGCACATCGCCGTAAATACACCAGTCCACCATGGACAAACATGGTGGTGGCAACAGAATGCTGTGTGAAAGCTTTTCTTGAGCGGGTACAATAAAGCTGGTTAGAGTTATTGGGAAGATCATTGGAGATATAGTAAATACAGAGCAATCCTGGGAGAAACCCTGTTAGAGACTGAAAAAAAAGACTTGTTACTGGGGGTGGAGGTTTTCCTTCCAGCAGGACAAAATTAGATTGTTATATAAATGCATGATAATTTTTTTTAGACAAAGTTAAGGCTTTAATCCAATTAAGACTGTGTTACAATACCTAAAAATGTATTGTTGCAGAGCTTTTCATTCAATATTACTAGGCTTGAGCTAAAAAGAAAAACAGGCTAACATCTCACTGACTAAATGTGCAAAGTTGGTAGAGACATATCCCAAAAGATTCACAACTGTAATTACAGAAAGGGCTGTTCTATTTTTGCTGGTCTGTCACTTAAAGGCCACATAATACACAGAAGAATGTGGTTGTAAAACAACCAAATGCGGAAAAGCGCAGAATGAGGGGATCAGTCATACTTAAACAACCACCACATAAAAACTCAGACTCAGGACAAATTAGATGCTTTTAAAATATGTAACATTGATGTATGTGTAAACAGTTCAAAACACATATAAATATGTATAAAAAACAGCTCAACATTTTTTCACCCTGGCTGACATAAGATCACACTAAACTTTTACTGTTTTTTGATTACAGGCAAGGTGATGACAGAAAAGAGGAGAAACACTGATTACGGCAGCCCATTAAATGGTTTTGTATGGCATGTTTGGTGTAAAAAATAAACAGGTGTTCCCAGTAACCAGCTGCTTCAAGGCCACTCCCACATCACAGACAGAATATCAAATGCTAATCCAGGCAAAGAAAAATGTTGTCACAGTTCACTTAGAATTATCATCGTGATTTCTATTTGTCAGAAGTTAACATTGATTAGTTTTTGATTAGCATTGCTTGTAAAAATTTTGGGTATCCTTCCACAAGCTTCTCATCATAGTTTACCAGAGGTTTGGCCTGTTCCTCCTGAAAGAGTCAGGTATGTAGGTCACCTTGCACCTTTTCAGCTCTGCCCACAAATGTACTATAAGACAGAGATCAGAGCTAATGGCCTCTTCAAAACACATAATGTTCTCTCCCCCCTCACCATTTTGTGTTCCAGCAGTCCTTTCTGCTGCAAAAAACTCTCACGATATGATGCTGACATCCCCATACTTTATCTAACCCCTTTTCCTCCAAATAATGCTTGTTTATGTTGGCACCACAGCCATGGTTACAACATGAAAGGCCGGTACAAACTTTTCTGGAACTTTCAAAATAAATTGCATTAATCGACTTCCGGCACAACATAGGAATTGGGGATAACAGCGAACTCCCCATGATGCCACTGGCCGTATAAAACCCCACCTTTCCAAGGAATCGATCTCTTCTACGCGGGTCACCCTGCATCCTGGACAGAGAGACAGCGCGCTAATGTCTCTTTGCTGGCAAACAGATATAAACTCTTCAAACTGGATCCAAGAGTGTCATACAATCACCAATCATATGCACTAAGTTAAGTACGAATAAATTACTGTTGGAAGAATCCGGTATACATTCATAAAAGGGGATAATTAAGAAAAACTTTATTTAAAGCGTGATTTTAAACACAGAAGATTGATCATAGCGCGCCGTCGGCGCTTATGCATTTTAACCCTTTTATTAACGGTATTTTAAAGATGTGTGTTTGATTCTGGTGCTAAGCTATCAGCTTCCTTTGTTAGCTTTAACTGCTAACAGCTAAGAACACGTGCTTGCTGCTAAAGAATATTTACCCAGAAAGGTTGTTAGTTTTCAATGCAGTAAATAATATGTCCCTAAACATTATTTTACTAAACTTGATAACTAAGTAAACACCATTAAGCCCCATTTCTCCAGAAAGATTTGGCTCTTTTCCAAAATATTTCCTTAAATATTTTACTATTTCCCTAATAATATTTCTTTAAATATTATTTTAATAAAGGCAGCTAATGAGACACCGTTGAGAATTATTCATCCAGAAGGTTGGGTTTATTCAGCAGATCATTCTTTAAAACATTATTTTAATAAAATAATATTTTATCTGATCTTGCATTGTGAATGGTTGTCTAAACGTTTGCTAAATATTGTCTAAGTTGGTCTAAGACTAACTTAACTTCATTTCCAGATTCCTCAAGATAATCCTTGGTTCTCAAACATAAACATTGCATGGTAATGTTGCATCACTCTTTCGGTCATGGTTTCAATCAACTTTAATCAACTTGTTTATATTGTACATAGCCCATTAGTCTTCATTATTCTTTAATTCTGCTTGGTAGTTTAGTTGGATTGTTTTAGCATAGTAGAGAGTTTGTTGATTGAAATATGTTTGACTTTGAGTTGACTTATTTTTGTTAATAAATTCTTGTATTTTAAGAAATTGTGTGAATTCATTCCATGTGTGTGCAGAGTTTTGCTGTTCAAAGATGTCAGAGCTTGGCTCACCCTTTTCGATTTTGTCCTAATACCACCGCCTTACTGGGCTGGTATTCACAGGACAACCCTTAACAGACCGAAATATTATTTGATAAAATATTAAAGTATTAATATTAAATAATATGTTCAGATTCATAGTCACAACATTTAGTTTCATAAAACAACAGGACTACTGTCTAAATATTAATGTATATGTCCCTGTGTGTATTTGCTAATTGTAATCTGGCTTTTTATATTCCTTTTCCAGTAATGGCTTCTTCCTAGCCAAGTTGCTTTTCAGTTCAAGTCAGTACAGGCTGTCTTTTGCTGTTTTTCTGGGGTTGATGCTCACATTTCTCGCCAAAACACAATCTCTGGGACACATAACCTGTCTCTATCCTGAACTATATGATGAACGGGCTTTCCCATGTTGTTTCTATTGCATATAATTATTTGAATAGTGGAAAAGACTTGATTCCTTTAGGCATATGAAAATTTTACCCAAAGATGAACTTTTTTTAATGTTCACAACTTTTTTTGATTTTTTGCTTGATTCCTCCTGATTTTTCCATGATGTCATACAAGGGAGCAGTGTGTTTGAGGGGATGCCTCAAAATAAGTCCACAGGTGTGCTTTCAGTAAACCTACAATTTCCAAAGCAATGGCATCATCTGGGCTTTCCCAACTTAAAGGCATCATAATGTTTGTGTAAATTTCTGACTTCTCTTCAGTTATCTAGAAACTTCTCTCTCTCTCTTTAGAGAGAATAAAATCTCTATATGTGTACATGTGAACATGCTTAATTAAACTACAATCTACGCACTGCCCCTTTCGGTGGCTATCATCTCCATGGTTAATGTGATCTACTATTAATAACTTGAATAGCTGGTGTTCAGTAGAGTTCAGATGTTTGAGAGAGAAGGCTATAATTAAAGCAAACTGAACCATTTAGTTTATCATGTACTTATGAGAGTGTAAAATATGTTATTTATGTTATACCATGTTATTTTACAAGTGTTGCTTATTTTCCAAAGCGCTTAACTCTTCGTACATCTACAATAAAGTCAGGAACAGGAATAGAGTATCCTATCATAAGAGCAGGAACGTGACTAAAAGTCTACATGGCACCAGCAAGCTCATAGATGCCATCTTTCCCTCATGGCTCAGTCACTATGATTATTTAAGTCCCACATCAGTGCAGACTGATGGTGTAAAACAAACATTTAGGTTTGGTCAAGACTGCATAATTCATCTGCAGGGATATAAGCTTGCATTTATGTGGCCCTATCTTTTATTATACTTTCATTCCATCGAGAGAGAATCAAATATGCCTCATTTAAACATGTATTAATAGTCATGCAGTTTAACAGTTTAAGTCCAGAGCCGTGGTTTAACTGGGGATGAACGTTATGGTTTGTGCAAGCACCAAACTGCACATTCTCTTTGGATTTTTTATTTTTCTCTGCTTACATATTAAGCTTCTTAATAAAGAACTCATAAAATAAAGACCAAAACTAAATTGCATCATCACATTCTACTGTACTTAGAAATAAGACTTACCCTGGACTTTATGATTTTAGGCGTCATCATAGTAATAATACAATACGTTGCTGATATAAATGGATCAGTAGCACCAGGATTAGGGAGACATGTCATTTGATAGGCTCCAATGGTGTGAGGTCGATGAGAGTTACAGTAGGAGTGAAGTCATTGCTGGCTCCTCCAGCGGTGAGCTACCCTGTCTGCAAATCTCCGGCGTTATGGATAGAAATGCTGTACAAGATATATGGATCAAATATGCAAAGCTGTAAGAATAAAAATACAATAGACATATTTGAATAAAAGGATCTTGATTGAAAAAAATAAATATTTGCTTTATATAACTAATAGTCATGGCCAGTCCATGTTACTCTACAATAAAAAATGGTCATAAATAACCCACACATTAACAAAGCTTAGCTAGGAGCTTCAGGGTGGTGAAAGATGCGTGTGAATGAACTATCTGTGGAGGTGCTGGAGACAGGGTGTGTGTTTTCTAGGGTGTGAAGAAGTGGGCAGCAGGAGGTATTCAGCAAGAATATGGTGTACATATTTAGCGGGCAGCTATGTGTCTGAAAACATATAGTAGCATGGTCTCCTCTCTGTCTTGTCTGCCTGGTTATATCACACACAGCATGCCTACATGAATTCAGGTTGTCTACAACTTTTGTGCGGCATAGAGGTTTTTTTTGTCTGTATCACTGCCTTCAACCTCCATTTTGTCACATATCCCTTTGCCCTGCATGCCTGCCAAATGCTCATCTATTGATAGATTAGACCCAAACTATGCACTAGTTTGCACGTTTAAGCAAAGAAAAAGAAATAAAAATCTGAAAAGTGTGTCTTACATTTGTGTTCAGCCCCTCACCACCCTATTCCCAACTCCTTTCTTAAACCACCTTTCACTGCAATTACAGCTGCATTTCTTTTAGCGTATATTACCACTAGGATCGATGATGACAGAAGATTTTTCCCATTCTTTTGCGAAGAATAGCTCACAAAAAGTGTCTGTAACCAGCAACCTTCAAGTCTTTGAAGCTAAACCATTCCGTTGTACAGTATCTCACAAAAGCAAGTACACCCCTCACATTTTTCTAAATATTCTATTATATCTTTTCATGGGACACCACTGACGATATGGCACCTTGATCCAGTGTAAAGTACTCAGTGTACAGCTTGTGTAACTGTAAATTTGCAATCCCCTCAAAATAACTCAGCACCCAGAAATTTGTGTCAAAACTGCTGGCAACAAAAGTAAGTACACTACTAAGTGAAAATGTCCAATCTGTGCCCAAAGTGTCAATATTTTGTGTGGCCACCATTATTTTCCAGCACTGCCTTAACTCACTTAGGCATGGAGTTCAATAGGGCCTTACAGGCTGCCACTGGGATCCTCTTCCACTCCTCCAAGATGACATGACGGAGCTGGAGGAGGTTAAAGACCTTACGATCTTCCACCTTTCGTTTGAGGATGCCCCACAGATGCTCAATAGGGTTTAGGGCTGGAGACATGCTTGGCCAGTCCAACATCTTTACCCTCGTTTTTTTTTAGCAATGCGGTTTATCTGTTATTAGTTATCTGTTAGTGTTTTTATTTATTTATCTAATAATTATTCACGCTGTTGTATATTACAGAGATACACTGTCTTGCTTTGTTGTATACTTTTAGGCATACTGAGGTTTGGACAGATGTGATGATGTTGGTAAGAACAGACAAACATGTCCCGAAGCCACGTCTGGGTTGGATGTTTATCTTGACTCTCAGTGATCGTGTAAGGTTGTCCAAGTTACTGAAGACTTCTTTGCTTTGGCTGCATTCATCTTTCCATTCTGTAACCTGCATGCAGCTCATTAGACAGAGTTCAGCTAAGATTTTTAAAGCCAAGTCATTATTTCTAACATTTGGTAAAAAGGACAAAATAATCCATGGAACAAGTATTTTTTTACAGCCTGCAGACATCTGGTGATTATGGTTACTTTATATGCAGCACACACAGTCTTTGGAAAGTCACACAAGACACTAGCCAAAACCTATCCTATTCAGCCTTGATTCTTATTCAACTCACAGTCCAACTGCACACAAACAGCCTTGGCTTTTCTTTACTTGGCGAGTGTTGCAGCTTAGCAGCTTTAGGAATTGGATTTTGTTTATTTGATAATTAAATCCAATTTTCCCTGCTACAATTTTATTTTTTTTATGTTTGGCTAAACTGTGACCACGTTTTTTTATGTGAAAATGTAAGCTACATAAATAAGTGGACAAATATGACTTAAATCTATCTTTTGGCTCTGATGGTGGAGGTTTTTAAGTCTTTACATTGAATTTGCAGCACACACTGTATGAAAGCAAGTATATGCGATTTTGATTAGACTGAAATGTTGCTATAGAAACAAAAAGGCTTGCTCTACACATAAATATTTCTCTGGTTTTCTAGAGCTTGCGGAGGAGTTTCTGATTGAATGTTTTTAAATTGTGTTATTTTGTGCAACAGCGCCGCCTGGTGGACTAAAATCAGAATGAGGCGTGGCTTTTTTCACTGATATTAAATCAGACTAAATAGTCAGGATTAATATTTGCTTAATCCGAGAATAATGAGAGATCATTTTGATATGTTTTATGACTGTCTTCAGTCAGCTGTTTACATCCATTTTCTGAATAAATTGTAATGTATACATGACTTGGGTCCTATTCCTCCTAGTTTGTTACTTCAGTATTTCCACCTTTAATATTTTTCTTCATGACGCCATCTGTTTTTATATGTGGTCTATCTTGGCATTTCAGGCATAGTACCATATAAAGAAGCTGGGTGCCTTCATGTGCCAAAGCAGCTTTGCTCTACTAAAAGATTTCCTGGAGATGGTACCCTACTTGTATGATTGACTTTATTGATTCAGGGCTGCATCTGTCATCAGGTTCGACAGGTCACACTGATAAAGTAGGAGCCTGTGTTTGCATGACCCTCAACCTTTTGAATTGTTCGTATCGCCGATATCCGTGTATGATTGTGAACTGTTTGATTTGTGAAATCAGCAGGTCTGTTCTGCAGCAAAGCACCACCACATGATGCTACCATCCCCATAGTTCAGTTTGATAGGTGTGCTCAGGCTTGCATGTTTCCCCCCTTTAACTCCTAATAAAACCATGGTCATTACGGCCGAGCACTTCAACTTTAGTTTCATCAGACCACAGGGCATGTCTCCAATAAGTTAAAATAGAGGTGTGCTTTTGGAAAAGGTGTTCTGGAACTTTAGACATTAAAACAGGAGAGGTTTAGAGTGATTTAATGTTAAATAGTGAGGAAACCTTTTTATACAGTGTGTGCAAATATCAATTTGTTTGTAAATATGACTTTGTATGAGTGTTTTATTACTGACCCAATACTTAAAAGAAGTCATTCAGAAGAATGTAACTTTAAGTCATTGATAAACACTTTAATAGCTTCTCAAAACAAGAAACGCGTGAAAAAAAGTTTGTCACAAAAGGAGTCAAACTAAGAAAAGATGAAGTAAAACAAAACCAGCAGCAGGAAAAGGGAAAGAACCAGAGTGGGTGTAAACCGGCTGAGCTCATCCAAGAACATGTCAATGCAGCTACTTTGATAGTGACTCTGTTAGGAGCTCTCTGATGAAAATAGAAACCTAAATGTGTGTCCCTCAACATAGAAACAAATACTTTCCAGTGGATCTGCCAGTAGCTTATCAGCACCCGGCGCTGTTCACAGCACCAGCACTCTGAGATTAAAACAAGACACTAAAAATAAAGGAAAAACAGCCTCCCTCTGCTCTCACACGGAACATTTATACACACAAAAACCTCCAGTTTTAATTTCAGCACATCACATCCTGAGTAACCTCACTTTAAAATAAATCAGCACAACAGGAAAAAACAAACTATAAGCCGTTAAACTTCTGCAGCTCTTAGGTAAGGTGCTACATGTTGGCCTGATTTGTACTTCATTACTCAAGAAGTTGTAAAAAAATAACATATTAAATAACAATTCAAGTCTCAGCCAAATTACTGAGTTGAAAAGACTGAAAAGAAAAAGCAAGATTTGACTGGATAATAAATGATGTACCACTGCTTTTTTTTTTTTGAAACGAAACTCACCAAAACAATGCGTTTCTGTACTTGATCCAAGAACACGACCACAGGGGGGCGCTCTATAGATCATAAATACTGTAGATGCTGGAAAGCCCATGAGTTGCTGGTGTTTTGCTTAGCACTTTAAACAAAACACGTTTTGTTCGATTCAATGGAAGTTTTAGCAACCTTAAAAAAAATCTAAATTAGTTTAAATCTGAGTTCTGGGTTCCTTTAACTTTTCCCCTCAAATTGGCACAGTTCGCAGTGCTTTAACCCCCATTTTAAAAGTGAAATACAAAAGTTTACCATGAATTTATGTCAGTTGCTTCCAGTGTTTAGGCTTTAAATATACCACTGAAAAACAGACAGCAAGGAAGGTAGGACAACTGAAAATAAACAAGGAAGAAAAGGGACTAAGGAAGGGAGTGAGGGAGGATAAGGAAATAATAAAGGAAGGTAGGACAGGGAGAAGGATGGAAGAACATAAGGAAGGAAGGGGGAGAGGAAGTGACCAAGGAAGGACAAAAGGTAGGAAGCAAGGACATAAAGACAGAAGGAAAAGGAAGAACACAAGGAAGTAGGTGTGTGGGGGGGTATGAAGAGAGGAAGGAAATACATTTTAGAGAATGGGAAAGGAAATATAGTCTGGGAATAAAAATATTATTCCATCCTTCAGTCTGTGTAGGAACTCTGTCGTCTTCACCTGAAACATTTTCACACCTCAGGTATCCCTGCTGCTGACACTTTTCAAAGCCACCAAACATCTATTTTACTTTGCCGATCGCTAGATTCATTTGTATAGTGCTGCATCTGGCCACTGTATTTAAGGGACCTGAAGATGGACTAACTAAAACCATCACACATGAGAGTTCCAGCATCTGTCCACGAACTGTTTGAGCATCCATCTCGGACTGCATTAAAACCGCACTTTTATGAGGAAAGAAACCAGCCTGTTCTTGCTACTCATATTTTTGTCTGAAACCAGTTTTTGGAAAAGGCGTTAAAACATGTTACATGTCCTTTAAAAATGTACTTATAATTTTATCCTGTTGCAGGAAATTGTTTTCAGTGTTGTAAAGCTTTAGATAACAGGATTATTTAAAACCCACTAATTATTTTATGTAAAATTCGACAGACAAAAGACTGTATTTGGCACATCTTCATGTTGGGTTAATAGAACAGCACAATAGAGGTACTTCTTTCCATGGGACCTTTGGGATGCGTTAAGTCTTTAGACTTTTTTGCTGAGCTGGTAGGAGTCTTATGAAATGGAGACACCTCTGGTGGGTTATACTTCTGTCATGGTGCACTGTCCATCTGGACTGCGAGAGCGAAGACTGAGGGAGGAGCTGGAAGGCATGCCTCTAGGGGGAATTCTGGTTGGCTGGCTCTCTCTTAGTGGTCTCTGTGTGCGCCGTCTTCGTGCCCCAGACTGCCCTCTCCTTCCATCACTCTCTTCCTCCTCCTCTTCTTCTTCACTCTCACTGCTCCCTGACGCAGACTCATTTGTGTTCAGCTCATCATCTTCCTCAACGTTTTCACCCTGTGGCTGGCTGATTAGGAGCTGAGAGAAAGATTGTTCCAGTGTTGATGGTGAAGGAGACAGAGGACTGCTAAGATGACGTCCGAGGAGGGTTTGAGGTCTAACAGGTGGAAGAGAAACCATAATCCCAAAGGATGAAGACTGAGACTGGCCTGCAGAGTCAGAGCCGTCGGCTGAGCTAACACGATCTGCTGTTGCAGAGATCGTACCTGATAAAGCAGGGACAGAAACATGCTCAGACTCTAACCTCAGTCCAGCCACGCCCTTCTTAGGGATATTAACTACATCCCTCTTCATCTTGCGTCTGCGGCCGTGCTCATTCCTGCGATACTGCACCATAATCTCCAGATCTGCCACGTAAAGAAACCCAGCAATCAGCATCTCAGTGCTCTTCCTCCCCTTCATGAAGGCCTCCTCCAACTCTCGACTGGTCCTCTCGTCGTACTGCCACCAGCCGTTGCGCCCTTCATAGTACCATGTGTAGTCTCCACGGGACTCGCTCCCGCTCCGGTTCAGTCCAGCAGCTGCGGCTTTCAGTTCTTCAAGCGAGAGCAGAACAGGTCGCTCCAGGAAGTCCTCGGGGATTTCTTGTCGGCAGAGAGCACAGCGCTTGCTGTGCCAGGAGGCGCCTTTCACACACAGGAAACAGAAGACATGGCAGCAAGGGAGACGGACAGGGTGGACACACCTCTGCAGGCAGATGGCACACTCCGGGGGTAAAGCAGTGGTGGCGGGTGTGGAGCTGCTGCAAGAGTCCTCTTCTGCTTCTTCTTTCAACTTGGAAGCAGCTGAGGCATTCACAGAGAGGTTCACTTCTCCACAACTGGCCATGCTGCAGAGAAACAGAACCGTCATTTTAAATCTGGTGGGTCATTTACTCCTTACTGTACTGACGTGCACAACTACACTGATTTAGTGAATCCAGTTCGGTAAATTTTCCTACATTACACCATTTGCTCATAGGTTTGAGGTTGACACTATATGGATAGTCACAAAGTGTAGTTTCTTATTTGAGCTTACCTGCTATACGTCTTCTTGTAGCCGAGGTCTCTTGTTGCTGCAACCTGTGTCTGATCCCCCTGTGCCCTGTCCTCCTCCTTTCCCTGACACACACACACACACAACACACACACATTTTCATTTTTTTTGTGACACTCAAATGCTTTAGATCAAACTCATTTTAATACCAGACAGATAACCGGAGGAAACACAAAAAGCAGTTTTCAAATGATGGCTCTATTAGAAAAATTAAATGCACCCGTTGTTGAATTTTCTTTCACATTTTCTTTCACAGCCACAACCAGACAAGTAGAATCAATCACTGTACAAATATAAACGTCCAGCCACTGACATTTTTTCCATACTGATTTTTTGTTTTTTACTAAGAAAGTAAAATAATGTTCTACAAATTGTAATTATGTTTAAGAAACCTGTGTATAGATAAAAAACTAATAAAATGAGTAAATAATTCACTTTTATTCGGTTCATTTTTTCGTATTTTGTAGCTTTGATCAACTACTTTAGAGCTAAATGCATGTAGTGAAACCGATATAATAATGACTGGTTATCGTTTTGGAAATGCCCTCAGTAGAATAAAGATTAATTAATTCAGGCTAATACAACTCCACACCACTCAAACTATGTTGGCTGACCCTGAAACAAACATCTGTTCCTTATCCCAGATAAGTATTCATCTGTTTCGCAGATATCTTACATGTTTTTGAACCCAGTGCACTTGTTTTGGCCTTATTTCCAATGCACTGACTGACCAGCTGTTGCTGTGCTGACACTTCAAAAACATCTGTGCTGCTAATATCCCGATGTAGATGAAATTCTCCTCTAGTAGCAAACCTTTGTATTTTCCACCAAAGGAACGTATTTTATCGTCTATTCTCATAAACAATTAAACTCTAATAAATGAGGCCACAAAAGGCAGTTTAACAGTGGTAACTAACGTCGTCATTCAAGCTTAGCTTACCTTTCTGCCAAGCTAACGTTAGCCAGCTACTAAATCCCTAATAAAGAAAAAGTTTCCGGTGTTTGGTCGTGATGTTAGATGTTTATCTGTCGAATGGGAAGTAATATTAGTGACAGACAGTCTGCTAAGTTGAAACAGTTCCCCAGCTAATGTTAGTTCCAGTAGCAAACTGATAGCCTGTAGTTAAGGGTTCGCTTTTTAGCTAGCTTACCTGAAAACGGGGACCTCTAACAACGTGTTAGGCTGACGTCCAGATGGAGATAATTACGCAGTTCCAGTCTTATTTGGCTGTATTTAAATATATGCCAAGCAAATAGCGCTGATAGAGCCTAAGGTGGGGGCCTGAACTGACTTTATTGCCCAGGGGAGGCGCTAACAGCTAGCACACACAGTTTACTACTGCAGCTGCGCACTGATGTGTGTGTATAGATATATTTCTAGATGATTTCTGCATTTATTTGTGATTTTCCTCTTTTACCTAATCTTATCTTATTTTTGTTTTCCTTAAATATTGTTTTTTACGTTTTAACTTCACTTTATTTATTATATTATGTACCTCTGTGTTCATTCAATAACGGTTCATTTTGCATTTTATTTTGTGCATTATTGTCCAAAGGGAAGCCTTGGTGTTTCTGTTTGAAAAATATTTCATGTTTTGGTATTTAATTGTTTTTAATGTATTTTATGGTATATTTTGCATCCTAGTAACACGTAATGTGCATGCATAGATAATAACTAATGCTTGTGACTGTCCTCTGTGGGTAAGTGACTTCTTGGCAAGCTGATTGGACAGCTATTTATGGTAAAACATTTCATGTTGTCACAACTTTACCATTTTTAATAGCATCACAAATAACAAAATTACCCTCATGGGTTTACTATATGTACAATGGCAGAACCTACCCTCTCAGGATCAAACAACTCCAGAAAAACATCTCTTTTCCAGACAGAAATATATTAACCTGTATACAGGAAAATATTTCACATTATGAAAAACTAGGATTACAAATTACAGATTGTAAACATATTTGAGCAACATCCACGTGCAAAGATCAGATTTATTCCTCACACAGTTGTTTCATTTTATCTACATCATTTGCTAGAAAGGGATAAAAGCAGCTGTCACTTTGAAATGTTAGAGTGAAAAAGTACAACAAAGTAGTTTTTAGAAACCGTGGTTTCTAAATATGAGATCCTATTAGATTTCTACCATAAAACTGCAAAAAAAAAAGCAACCATTATTTTAATTTCTGCTAAAATTAAAATAAAATCTGTAGGGTTGCATAGATCCTACCAAGTCCTTAAAGTGTAAGCAAGCGGTATAAGATTGTTTTTAACCATTTACAAGTGATTTCTTCGGATTATTCCGACCTGATTTTCTGCTTCTTTTTTGTTGCACATTTCCTGATCTCTGCAACATGAGGGCAGGGGTCACCGGAGGCGCTTGGTGGACGCAGAATGTGTCGTGTGCGTGTTTCCTCTCCCCTCCTGTGGACCGTCGTGTTCTGTTTCCGAACACACTGACCCCAACTCGTCCATTCTCCAACTTCGCAATGAACTTCAACAGACAGAGGACAATCAGTAACCACCAAACATTAATTGGGGAGGGGGATAAAAGTAAGAGAAGGACATCATCTCTCACTATGGGGGACGCACTGCATGAGCTGGACATCAGGCTCAAAACCTGGGGGACAGGTGTGGTTGCACTGGCCGTGGAGGTGGTACATATCTGTTCTGCACCTCGTACAATTGTTCCTCCCCACACACAGCTCGCATCCCGCAGGGCACTCTGACAAAGACAGACACACACGATCACACTAAGGAGAACTTAATTTCAACCATTTCCATGTGCGCTCAAGAAGTACCTGTGCATTCCTGCAAGGCTGTGTTTGCTGTCAGCCCGTTCGGACAGCTGCTCTCACATTTGCCCCGAAACAGAAAGTGGCCTGGATGACAGCGTGTGCAGAAGTTTTCACTGAAACAGGAAGCGCAGTCCGCCTTGCACTCTGCAGGCCAATGGGAATGAACATTTGGTCAGTGCAGAGTGACCACACTATCACCATTAAAACAATTTTTTTTTGACCGACATTGACTGTGAACCATTAAAGTTCTGTGCACAAACAATACCGAATATTGGTGCAAAAAAGAACTGATGGCATAAATTTGAATAAGCTGGGGGGACTGTTTATGATTTGCTGAGAAAACTATGCTGTTGTTTGATAATATTGGGCAAAACGACAAGCAAAAATTAAAGCTTGGGCAAATTTATGCATGGTGGTGGTACTGTCATAGCACAAAACAGATGAATGGAGCCTTGCAAATAATTTCTATAAAAGCATAATTTAAGCAAATTAGCTTAGTTATCTTATATAAAACATTAAAGCATGCAGTGGAACTGATAAAACGATTTTGTCAGGAGACCCATTTCTGTTCATATTCGCAGAGGTTTGCTAGAAAATGACAGCAAAAGTATTGGATGAATGCAGAATTCAGTGTCGTGACATTAAACCCCAACAAATCAATTCTTTATATCCAAAAACCTACAGGAAAATAAAATGTGTGCACCATTTTGTGTTCTATTTTACAGATTGTGCATGGGTAGATGAAGCCAAATACAGGGCATTCCAAGAAGAAAACCTGTTAAATTCTGCAAATACTTGAGACTGAGGTGAAGGATTACCTTTCAGAAGGACAACAAACCAATTAACATACAATAACACGGCTTAGATCAAAGCAAATTCATTTGTTAGAATAGCCTAGTTAAAGTCCAGACTTAATCCAATTGTCAATCTGTGGCAAGAGCTGAACATTAATGTTTATAGATGCTCTCTCTGCAATCTGACTAAGCTTCAGATATTATGCAAAGAATGGGAAAAGGCTTTATGCTCTAGATGTGTAAGGATGATGGAGATACCCCAAATGATGTGCAGCTGTAAAAGCATGCCACACTTTTAAGATTATTATTTGTGCAAAATGTTGGAAAAAAGAGAATATAATTTCCCTTCCTCTTGACAATTATGCACTAGTTTGTGCTGATCTATAACATAATATCTCAATGAAATACATAGAAGCTTGCAGTTATAACATAACAAACTACAAATCAAAAATGGTGTAAATACTATGTTTTTCAAATGTGTTTTAAGTAACATCCTGTCAGTCCTTAATGTGTTTATCGGTACCTACTGATGCAAGTGCTGATGTGGGGAGAGCGCATGCCGTAGTGACCTCGAGGACAGGAGGACATACATGTCCCCCTCTGCTGGATCCCATCCAGCTCCAGGTGGAAGAAGAAGCGGGGTTTACAGGACAGACAGCCATTCAGTGCAGAACATGTCGCACATCCTGCCTGACAGCTGTTTCCCGCTGGGTCACTACCTGTCGCAGGTTTAGAGGTAAACAACAACTAAGAAATTATCTTGTACATGTGTATCAGTGGTCAAAATGATCTGGACTTTAAAAAAATTACTATTTAGGTTGTGTTAATGCAGATAACAGTCTGTTCAACAACCCTGTTGTGTAACATGCACATTTTCCAGACAACTTTCTTTTATGAGTTGTGATCTCAGCTATGAATTCTCAGTGTGCATGCAAGTAAATCAAATGGAAATCTCTGACCACATAGTTCCCTGAAAGCTGAACGGTCCACACTTATTGTCTCCATATGTACTCTTTGGTAGCTCTGTCTGTCTCAAGAGAGCTCACAACAACTCGTAGTTGGTTTGCAGAATGAATATAAATGTGACGCTTACGTTTGAACCTCAGAACACTTGTGCTGTCTTGGCCTTTTGAAACGTTAATGAGCTGCAGCATCCAGATTAATAACGGTATCTGCATTTTCCTTCACCTTCAGTTCATCCAGTCAACAGAGATGCGTCTTTTCACACCCAAAATCTAACGAGGACGTGTTTGAATGAGTTGGCGAAGGGTTCCATAATATTCCTTCAGTTCGGTCCATGCAAAGACTGCAGCAGTGAAGTGTAGAAACGTTTTCTTCCCGAAAAAATCCAGTGTGCATTCCATGAGTTCACTTAGGTTGGCAGGACGGCGTGGAGAAAGCAAACAAGAGAGAAGCCATCATAAGATAGTCGAGTCTTCAACAAATCCAAGGTTTGGGTAAGCTCTTTTTTCTTCCTGCACATGTTCACACTCCCACCCTCCTCTCCTTTTTTCCTCATCCCTCCTTCTGATCCATTATCACATCTACAGCGTCTGTTGTTTTGATCAGTGCACAGACAGGGACTTTTCCGGGCTCTTTCTAAAGGTAGATTCTGTTTTAGTTTAGTTTCATTTGTTTTCTCACCTTTAAGTCCCTCTTCAATTAACTTGGTAGTTGGACCCAAAAATCAAATGAGGGCATCTCAGGCAAAAATCATGATTATGTAAGTAAAGGAGATGCTCATAAAAGTCAAAGGTAAAACACAACGCTGGAAACATCTGCACACATGCTACAGAGGGTCGACAGAAATTTCTTGGTGCTGGTGCATAGTTTATCACAGCCCACATGGCTGCATTAAATCCTGCTGCTTGCCTGCTCCACCACGACACTATAAATGACCTAAACCTATTCTCTAAACTACAACATTTTACTTTCAGTCAGAGCCCACATTAAAAGCCTCACATGTTGTATTGTCAGGGTGAGGTCAAAATAGAAAAAGGTCTGCATTTTCCTTCAGTATTTAAACCATACATACTTTTTTGTCTGAAATCAACCAAAAATCAGATCAGATGTTAAAGGACGCCGTTCAAAACAACTAGTTTAAACTTTAGCTCATAGGTTAAAACGAACTCATTTGTGTTCATAGTTTACCGGCAGAACTAAATTCACACTCACAGCATGAATTAGTTCTCGTTTATTCTTCATTGTTTCTATCAAAACATTTTAAATATATATATATATGGATTGTGCATTGATTGTTGCATCATGTTTCATTTGCAACCTCTGTTTTGCCAGGATATTTACATGAGTTTATGCACAACACTGCACGGCAAATCTTTAAAAGGAGGTATTTACAATTTACCAGGGGGATCAGTGTCTCCATATACAAATGCTTCAGCATCATGACAACCAGGAAAAAAGGAAATTCAAGGCTTCTACTAATTTTCCATTTCTAATTTAAATCATTTTCTGCTAGTTTTATATAATTGTGGATGTTTGAATACAAAACATTTACCTTGAAAATGAAAATCCATTTCTAAATATGTTTTAAATCTATGGATTGGTGACCTTTTCAGGATGTACCTCACCTCTGGTCAATCTATCACTGAAAATCGGCACCAACACCCACAGCAGCAGCTACCCTGCAAGAAATTAGGAGCAATGTAAAATGAATGGAGAAATAAATTTATTTTTATTCGAAAACCTGATTAAAGTCCATCTAAAGTTGCTGGTAAGATGTGTTTACGATAATGTCTCGCTTCCTTTGATATAAAATTCAGTTTTTGCTCCTCCTGTCAACACTGGCTTCTAAAAAGTATCTTCATCCAAACCAACCGAAAGCACAAACAGCAGGAACTGTGTCAGATCCTTTTCTTGTTCGAGGTCACCAGCGGCCATGAGCTGTGTGTTTTCCGTTAGGATATTGATTAAGGAAATGTGAATCAAAACTACTCTGGATGATTTGACTACCTCCCAGTGAGAAAGCACAATTAGAGACGCCTAAGTGTCAGAGAGGATCTGTGCTAAAAAAAATGTAAAAACCTGTAGGACAATCAAAGTTTTTGTTTGCCTCCCCAGTGTGTATTATCAGATGTTTTGGGAACTCTGTGCTGTTCTACATTCCCAAAACAGTTACTCACGTCATTAGGAGGTCTGGCAATGCCTTTTCCTAGTTATTTCACATTTCTTTTGCTTTGCTCTCTAATCTTTTCAGAGCATGTCAATTCATATCCCATCATCTTCTGGCTATGAGGCCAAATGTGGCAACAAACGTGAGTGTTTCTCTCTGTGAGCCCTCGTCCTATTGCTTTTAGATCTATTTCATGCAAAAGAGTTTGAACAAAGCAGACAAAACATGTGTTCCTTGTTAAGAAACCTGAGGTGTTTACTTCTGACTGTGTCTGGAAAAATGTCACAGGAGGAAACAGCCAGAGATTTGCAGTGGGACTTCATTCTGGAGAGGATTCATGTAGGAAAAAATGATTTAAGAGAAGGAATCTAAAGAGAGGAGCTGGACAAGGCGTTATTCTATTGTGGCTTTGACTTTAAGTTACAAAAACAAACACACATAGATAAAAAAGGAAAGACTTTTTTTTTGTTTTTTTTTTTTTATGAGCAAAAGCAAAGCATGACTAGAAGACAATAAAATGACACGCGAGAGGAGCCTCTGAATGTCCAGCCAGCTGCTGCAGAGGAACATCATCCATCAACCAGCAGGTAGCAAAACTGCATAGATATATGGACCATCTCTGCAACGAACATATGTTGAACTTGAAAGTGTAAACACCACATAAAATCTATTGTTTCTGTTAATAAATTACCCTGCAGCCAATACCAGTTCAAGAAAAAGAAGTCAAAACAGTTACATTTGGGTTTTGAAAACATGCGCAGATGTGTTATCAGAGGGTTCGTTATAAAAAAAATGTGAGTCACAGAGTGAGCAAGTCAGATCTGCTCCTGAGAGACGCGTGGAGGGTTCAGACAACCAAAGGAACACATCTACAAATCTCGCTGGAGAGATAAAAATGAAAAGACAAGGCACCCAGGGGTGCCAGATCAGATTCTGGAAGGGAAAAAAAAATACATAAGGGCAAGGAATTTCTTCACCGAGCCCCAAAAAAAATGGCTGAAAGAGAATGGAGAACCATACTGTTTGTGTTGTGCTCCAATATACAATATATCCCTGCAGAAGTAATCAAACCCCTTAAACTTTTTTTTTCTCACATTTTATCACATTAACTGTAACTCAGTGTATTTTAAATGGGCTTTTTAGGTGATAGACCAACAAAAAATGATGCCCAAATCTCAATTTGAAAGAAAATGATACATGATGTTCCAAACTTTTTTAACAAGTTAAAATTAGAAGGGTTTGCTATACGTTTCTATTCAGCCTCTTTTACTCTGGTACCCCTACAACAACGCCAGCGTAACCAACTGCACAGGATGTCCACCTACACTGACAGGCCATGCAAGGAGAGCATTAATCAGATAACCAACCAAGATGAGACCAAAAACATGGTGGTAAAGGCATCATTGTGTGAGGGTGGTTTTCTTCTGCAGGGAAGCTGGTCACTGTGGATGGAGCTAAATAATCAAACAAGCTCCAGGATGCGAGGCTTAGAGAGACTTGAGGCTAGGGTGGAGATTCACCTTCCAGCAGAACAACAACCCTAAACATACTGAATGTCCCAGTCAAAGTCCATTTGTAAGTCCAATTGAAATTCTGGGCCAAAACTTTTGCTCCATCCACTTTGACTGAGCTTGAAATATTTTGCAGAGGGACGGGCAAAACAATTCAGTGTCTAGTTGTGCAAACCTGGTAATAAATAAAAAGTGATTCTACAAAGTTGAAGGCAGAATTCACTTTCTAGATTATTTTTTTATTAAAAAAAAAATAAAACCATTCATTATTTTCCTTCCATTTCCCAATAATGTACTACCCTGCATTTATCTTTTACATGGAATCTGTTTGTAGTTGTAATAAAGTGCTATAAAACATGAACACCTGCATCCTTCTGATACTTTTAACTTTAACAGAACTTCCATTTTTCTGCTATATTTACACGCAGTATCCCTAAATAAAAAAAAAAAAAAAAAAATTCTCTTAACTTTGACCTTTCCTTTGGAGGAAGGCATCTGGTCATGAATATCATCTGGTGATAAGGAATTAGCAGGATATCATCTGAGGGTTGCAGATATTCCGTGTCCCGTGACGAAGGGAGGAATTCGAAGGGGTCTGTGAAGCGTGCAGCTGAAGACGGAAACCATGACGGATGAGTGGAGAGCGAGACGGGAGCCGAGCGGATGTCGGAGCGGCGTGAAGAAGCCTCGAAATACAAGCCTGTTTCATGTCATAAAAAGGTTCAGATATTCTGACATCTGTTGGGAATCAGCTGTGTAGTAAAACTCTGGATTATTGCTGGGAGAAAAAAAAAAAAAACTCCAGTTTGTTGTTTGGATTTTCTAAGGATTAGAAATTTAAGACCCAGAGCCAGAATACAAGTTAAATATTTTTATTAGAAGACAGTAAAAAAAAGTGTTGACTTGGAAGAAGAGGATAAAAACTGTTTAAACAAAAGGAGATTTCAGAAACAAAAGCATGAAAAGATATTTATGAAGTTCAGCACAATAGCCCTCATCCTCTTCATCCTCTTGCCTTCTTCAAAACTTTCTATAAACAAAGAAAAAAAACAATCAGGTCATGTCACAGAAACACAAAGCTTTAGTTAAATAATAGAAACCCTGATTAAAATCAACTGCAGCAAACTAACTCTGTTCTAAAGCTTTCACTGGTAGCCTTTTTACCGGCCCTGTTCTCAAACATTCCAACAAACATCCAAACAGCTGGATTAACAGGATTTCTGTGCATCTTTGAGATCCGATTCTGATTTTCTGTCTAAGGACAATAACACAAACTAAACTGTAGGCTTTGCTTGGATTTAGCCACTGAATTGAACAAATATTGACCATTTAAAAAAAAATCAGCAGACACTGATAAATGTAGTAGTTTGGAATCAAACAAGAATTATAAGATTCTTTTGATTTATGATCAACAGAATTTGGTCCGTTTCAATGAATGGCCCACTGACTGGTGCATTATTATTATTATTATATATTATTATTATAGGTAATATAGGTAATGAAAACTGAATATTGTTTCGTATTAGAAAAAAAAGTCTGACATAAAAAATAGAAGCAACAGGGAAGTTGTTAAATTTATTGCTCTATGAAAAGTACCGTAGGTGGTATAGCTGTTCAAAATGCAGCAAGTTACCTTTTGATAGAGAAAAGAGCAGATCATCTCACACATATTCTGGCCTCCCTAACGGCTTCCTTTTCATTTCAGGATCCAGTTTAAAGTTGTATCACTTCTTCCAAGAGTCTAAATAAATCCCACCACCTTGGTTGTCAGAACTTTTACACCATCTCGCTCCTGCTAGAGCTCAGAGATCCACAACCTAGATGCAACTGACTCAAAACCAGAGCCTTCTCCAAGGTGGTCTTCAATCTGTGGAACAGTTTACCTTTGTCAATACTCTGTACGGTTGACTTTTAGGGCTCCAGGATTAATGTGATTGGTGTAGTGAATTAGGTTTTTTATTTTATTTTAGTTTACAGTAAAAAAAAAGGAAATTATATTGAACTGGGGTATATTTTAATCATCACCTATACTCTGTCATCCTAATAAATACAAGAAAATGTTCCAACTGAATTTAAAGTAAATTTCACCCGTCTTTAGACAATCATAGATATGAACAGAAATAAACACTTAAAATAAATCACTCTGTAAAATGAATCTATAACCTAAACTTTTTGAACTGAATAAATTGTCCATGATATTATAATTCATTAATTGAGATACTTAAAGTTTAAGAGTCCCGAAGAAGGGACCAGAGCACTTACTCACTGCCTACGGCCATAACAATCTAAATAAACTCAGCTGGCCTTCATGTAATTCTGGCTTTAAGGGGTAAGCTGACCTTAGAGACTGCTCTGACATGGTCAACTCTGATTGTTGCAGATTTCTCCTCAAATGCTTTGGCTTTCGCCTCTTCGGCCAGGCTGTTCAGGAACAACAGAGTCATCAGTTCAATCTGAGTGGAGGTGGAAAACAAAATAACTGTTTAAGATGCACTTAGCAGCAAACTAGCATACACCAAATGAAAACACCATCGGCGATCAAAGTATACCCGCCTACCATCGCCTCTGACGCCGCTGCGATGTTTACGTTCCCCTTCATTTTTGCTCTTATGGTGCTCTTTAGTTTCGGCGGCTTCTTCAGCATTTTTGTGAATGTTCCGTGTGAAAAACACACGTTTGTTTACTCCCAATAACTTTTCCAAATCTCCCGCTTCTCTAACTTCCGGTGCAACTTGTTCTTCGTGCTTTTTAATTCGCTTGTGTGCCTTTCATTGTGGTCGCGCCACCTACTGTTTTTGAACAGTTTTTTCGACCAAAGCAAGAACAACATGACTATTTGACACTTAATGTATTTTTCAATCTTTCCTTTATTAACACAAACCCATGTTATTTTTAAATAAAAAATAAATCCAGAGGCAAAGCCAAGGAATAAAGAGCAGAACTGGATCCCCTAATTTGGTTAATGCTGCCACCTGGCGGCTGCTTCCACGTACTGCATTAACCGATCTGGTTTTCTGTATCCGGGTGAGCGGACAAAGATGGCAGCCCACAGTGAGAAATCAGCCGGCATGAGTAATATTCTGCAGTTTATGAAACTTATCGGACAGCTAAAAGTAAGACTTATCGTTACAATCAAGTCTTTGTGGCGATTTTGTTTTGTGTCCGCGATTAGCTCATTGAAAGCGCGTATGTACAATCTGCTGGTGCAACCTGGTTTTTAAACAGTTTTTTGTTTTTACTGTGCTGTCCAGCAGAGCATCTCTCAGAATTGTTGTTTGAGTGCCAAGCAGAAGCCCAACATATTTACTTTCACAAGTGGAGCATTACTGCTAACGCTATAATGCTCCGTTTGATATTTGTAAAAGAAACGTTATAAACTGCGTTGAGATTATTTCAATAGAGAATAGAATAGAATAGAATAGAATAGAGAGAAAGAAAGGTGAAGAGACTACAAGATAACACCCTAGAAGTCTGCTTCTTCACCTGCAGACAAATTTATAATAACAGCATTGTTACCATAAAGTGCACAGTACTAATGGATGCAAGATGTATTTAGTTGAAACTGCGGCTCATTATAGAACATCTGTGGGCTGTGTACCAGCAGCCACAGTGCAAAAGCCCCAGGGAGCTGCAGCGATGAGCCCACAGGCCCCGCCGGCAGCCGTCTACGCAGGAGCAGATCCAGCCATGGACCCAGACACCCGAGACCCCGGGGCACATCACTCCCCAAGTGAAGGCCCGACAGAGCCAGGGGGCCCAGGCCCCGGCAAGCAGCCACCGGGAGTGAGCCGGCACACACCAAAGCACCCAGCCCTGGATACTGAGAACCACCAATACACCCGCGGACAGAGGCGCCAGCTACCGGCAGGGAGTGTGGCGGGGAAAAAAATAGGCCCCAAATTTAATCGGGGGGCCTAAACTGATCCAGGATAGGGAGCAGCCCAAGACCCAACCTAACACAAAAACAGGCTCACACAGTCACGATCACACATTCCCACCGTCATTCGTACAAATAAAAACACTCACACCCATATACCCAACGTAAAGACACACATCAATGGATGTCATACACTCACTCACACTCCCTATACATATTCTATACTCCCAGGTCCAGACCCAGAAGGAGGTCCCCTTCGTGTTGGAGACAGGCAGACAGCACCAGCCCAGACTAGTGCCGGCACCAGAGTGTTTCATCCCAGGATGAAACAGTGCCAACCCCCCAATGAATTTCGATCTCAACCCCATGAGCCCCCCACCTCCCATGAACCCCAACATGAATCTCTCCACAGGGCCACCCCCAACCAGGACACAGATATCAAACACATGCCCCCAAACCCAAATGCCATGAATCCCCTCCCCACCACAGATGAGCTCCACCCCCGCTGCATCCTAGGAAGTTAAGGGCCCCACGCAACGCCACCCCTGCCTCCGCCCACATGCACAACAGAGCAGACACCACCGAGCATGTGCTTACAACGGACGCCCTGACCCCACACCAAGACGAGACAAACTCACCTGGCAAGAGGTCCCCTGGCGGCACGCACCCCCACCATGCCCCTGCAACCACACAAAGTCCCCCGCCAGACTGGGGGCCAGAGCCACAGAAGGAAGCATCGGAGGAAGGCCACCACAGCACACGAAAGACTGGGCACCCCGCAAACCCCACACCTCTACCCCGGAGGCGCCCCAGCATGCCGACCGCACTTACTTCTGCACGGCATATACCACTGCACCAAGCAGGCTGGCCGGTCATCCCCTCCACCAAAGCGAAATATACATATGCGTGCCACACTTTTCAGATTTTTATTTTAAAAAAAGGATAAATAAAAACATGTATTCCTTTGCTTCCTCTCCACGATTCTGCTCTGTGCTAATCTATCAAATCAAATCCCAGTACTGTACATAAAAGTTTTATGTTGCAATGTGACAAATGTGAAAATGTTTAAGGATTTAAATTATTTTTGCAAGGTTCTGTGTAGTTGAGCCTAAATTTTTTGAGCTTTAGATGACTCCTGATTTTGTTTGCAGAGGGTCCCACGGACCGGCTGGGTGTACAGAAAGGTGAAGAATCCTGAGAGCGTTTCAGACCACATGTACAGGATGGCTATGATGTCTCTGACCATCACTGACCCTACAGTAGACAGAGACAGGTGAGTCATAAAAACACAGTGTCATCTTTTTGAGATTTTAATCTTGAATCATCTTTAGGGTAGAAATGATGAAATCACTAAAGAGAGAATCTTTTATCTGCCTATATTTCTCATTTCTGCCCTCAGATGCATAAAACTTGCACTTGTCCATGATATGGCAGAGTGCATTGTGGGAGATATTGCACCATCAGACAACATTAGTAAAGCAGAGAAACACAGGAGGGAGGAGGCAAGTGAGAACCACATTAAGGTCACATTTTTTTATATCAGGCACTGTAAGGGAACAAAACAAACAATATCATCTCTCACTCAGGAAGCAACGAGACACCTGACAAGTCTGCTGCCGGAGGGTCTCAAACAGGAGATTTATGCGCTGTGGGAGGCATGCTGATTTTGTAACTACATTCAGACTATACCGTGCTGTGAAAAAGTGCCTGTTACAGATTTCTTCTGTTTTGCTTTTTAGTCAGTCTTAAGTGTTTTAGATCCTCAAACATATTTTAAAATCAAACATAACCTGAGTAAATTAAAAAAGCAGTTTTCAAATGATGATTTCAGTTATTACAACAAAAGGTTATTCAGACTAACCTTTTTCAATGACAAATTAACTGTGAATTACCACTTTTTTCTGGTACAACTTCACTCACCAAACCTATGCGACACCTGTAGAATCATAAAGCAGTCAAATAGTACCTGCCTGACAACATGAAATAGGCTAAAAAGATGTCATAAGGCAAATAATCACGCACTGCAGGCCTTACTTGTTTCAGTGTTCTTGATTAAATTATAAGAAAGAGAGAGGAGAAAAATGGCTTCCATGGGAGGTTCATGGGAGTTCCATTACCCAAACCACTGTTGACCAAGAAGAACAAAAAGCCTGAGTCATGTTTGTCAAAAATATCTTAAAGATCCCATAGACTTTCAGAAAAAGAACATAATACCATTGGAGATTGTGACATTACCCGAAACAGGCCATTCATACTTGACAACTTTATAGTGTGGCTGAATCAAAACAATTGCACAATGATGAGTGGGCCAGAATTCCTCCACAGCGATTTATAAGACTCACGTTGTCACAAACACTTAAAAAGGTCCTAAAAAGGTATTATGTTTAGGAGGCATTTACTTTTTCAAACTGGGCCAGGTTGGTTCAAATACTTCTTTCTTCATAAAAGTAAATATTCGAAAAAAAACATTTTGTATTTACTTAAATTTATCTTAAAGAATGTTTGGTGATCGAAAACATTTAAGTGGGTCTAAAGGACAAAAAGAAGAAATCTGTAAGGGGACAAATACTTTTTCACAACAGCGTAAATGGGTTGCTTAGTTGAAACAAGGGTTTTTGTGTTGTGTGCAGGAATATGAATCCCAGAGTAGTCCAGAGGCCAGGCTGGTAAAACAGTTTGACCTCCTGGAGATGATCATGCAGGCCCATGAGTACGAAGAGCTGGAGGGAACGCCAGGAAGACTCCAGGAGTTCTTCGACTCCACCACAGGTACGTATCCAGCGCCGGGGTAACTTTCCCTCCTTTGGTCTGGAAATTTGACTCTGTATTATGGATTTTATTTAACACTTTAAAACAGCCAGATTTCAGACTCTTCTGTTTTTACACCCTTGAAGGGCGCTTCCACCACCCGGACGTCCTCCAGCTGGTCAGCTCCCTAAATGAACAAAGAGGAAGGGGGACCAAGGAGCTGAAGGAATCACAGACTGAAGGCTCAGAATCTGAACACTAACACAAAGCAGTTATCCTGTGTGCAAAAAGCTCGCTAAAAAAATAATTTCCGCTGATGGACGGAGAAACCAGCCTGGAGCATGAACCATGCATCTAATCAGAGGGCAAAATCCTGCTTCTTCCTCTTCACACTCTCATCAGATGAGCAGATAATGAAACAGATGTTGGTTTTAAAATAAACTGGGTTTATAATGTTTTTTTCAGATTCAAATTCAACCTGAAGTTCAGGATTTCTTTTCTTAAAGATCTGTCATTTTCTGACTCAGCTGGTACCACTAAAGAGGCTGCCGTCATCTGATCAAACAGAAACAAAAGGTTTTTTCACCAGCTAATTTTAATACCGTACTTCATAGAGACGGAGACGAAGAGGGAATAAAGGAGGCAAAAAAGAGATAGCTGGGGGAAAAAGGGAAAGGAGAAAAGAATAGAGAGAAAGAAAGGTGAAGAGACTACAAGATAACACCCTAGAAGTCTGCTTCTTCACCTGCAGACAAATTTATAATAACAGCATTGTTACCATAAAGTGCACAATACTAATGGATGCAAGATGTATTTAGTGGAAACTGCGGCTCATTATAGAACATCTGTGTATCTGTGGGCTGTGTACCAGGAGGCTGGTAATTTCAGTCTGAATTTCAACTCATTGTAGCTTAACTGGTAAAATATACACATTTCCATTATTTTGCATCCTTATCTGTGCTTATTTTTTATATAAACAAGAAAAATCAAAAAATTCTAAATTTCCTACATCAACCGGCTTTATTGGTAAGTTTTAAATACTGTAACATTGTACATATCAGATAAACCCAGCATCACAGAAGTTATTAAAAAAAAGCAGTAAATGTTTGCTGCGTCTCATACACAGTTTCTTCCATAGTATGATTTGTTTTTCATGCAGTCTGCAGAATATGCCTGGAAGGAGCAGAAACTCAAACAAAACGAGGTTTCATTACATGATTCATGGTGTTGCATTAAAGTTTGCATAACTTTCTTATTTGCCGAGTTGAAGCAGCTATTGTGCTTATTCCATTTGCTTTGGGTTTAATTATTATTATTCACAACTCTGTTAAAGTAGACACGTGAATATGGAGTATTAAACAGTTGTATTTGTTACCTAAATAAGAATCATATGCTTTGTATTTTCCATTACCAAAACATTTATTACCTCAGACTTGACAAATGGGTCATTCAGTACTTGAATGCTGATGCGAATTTCATAAAAAAAAAAAAAAAAAAGTGTAACTGGTTTCTTCTGGAGACATAGGAAAGGAATCATCACATGAAAACGTTTAAACAGTTAAAAAGTAAATGAAGTTACTGAGAAAGTTATTTTTATGGCAAAGTTATAAAGTCTACACCAGGGGATCCGAAGCCCAAATGTTTCAGCCTGTTACCCCGAAAATAACAGTACCAGAGACTAGCGAGCCCCTAAAAATACATGTAATCATCACTCTATATATATTAAATAAAAAGTTCCATAATTTAATGGTATATTTAATTATTTAATAATGTATTAAATAAACAAATGGTACAATTGAATGATTTAATAGGACATTTAATGGTACATTCATTTATTTCATTATATATTCATTTAATGTCATCCCTTCTAGCCCTCCATACACCTCAGGGGTCACATCACAATGATTCTGAAAATCCTCTCGCGACCCCCTGGGGGGTCCTGACCCCACTTTGGAAACCCCTGGTCTACACGGTCAAAGAAAAAAAAATATTTAACATAGTGATTGTTTGGTTAATCCATGCTGGTTTTCTAAAAAATTAGTAGCCATACGTTGTGCACACGACATGTTTTATCAGTGTTTATTTGTTAATGTGTAATAAAGTGAATGGGACATGAACTGTGGTATGCTTGACATTTTAGTTATCAAAATCCCTTCTGTAAGTGTGGTTGTGTAACATTGTAACAGAAAGTTTCACCCATTTTTCAAAGATAAAACTGCATCCAACTAAAACGAAGAATTATTTATAGTGCAAATAGTCGGAAGATGGAGCAGTTTTAATATTGTCAGGCTGATCCTGTGATAAATGTAATTTTGACTGAGGTTAGAAAGACTGCAGAAATATGAACTATGATCTTGTTTTGGAAAATCTCGATTATAACTGTGTCTTAAGTCTCAAAACATTGAATGTGAAAAATGTATTGTTTGTCTTATGAGATCCCACATGCTTTTCAATTCGGCCAAATTGAGATTCCAAAATAAAAGCAGACACAAAGGTATTTTAGCCAAGCATTGCCAGCAATTTCATCAGAGTCACAGGATTTACACAAGATTTGTCTGCAAATTAAAACATTGCCTTCAACTTTGGTTAGAAATTCTAGTAGACACACAACAATGTGCTGTGATACAGCAAGACAGAGCAGAAAGACCCCGCTTTGGAATCCTAACAGGGTCTCTCCGAGGTGTCCGTCAGGTTGTTAGTGGGCGTTTCCTGAGAGCTGGCATTGGCTGCAGACGAGAGGACTTCCTCGAAGCTGCCGCCGGGCCCAGTGCCTCCAACTTTCGTCTGGCATCAGGAGGAGATTCAGAAAAAAACAAACAAAACAAAAAAACACATTAAGAAATAAGGAAATTTTCATTTTTCATTTCCACATTAGTCCTGGTGCTGTGCTGAAGGTTTAAGCTCTCAAAAACACCACTATCAAGCTTTTATACTGTGGACTAAAACTAGCTTTATAACCCAGTGAGGAGGTTTAAACATCTACTCGTTAAAAAACAAATACTAAATTATTACTATAGTCAGCTCGTTCTTATACCCTACAGGGCAGCAGCTTGCAGAAACAAGCCGTGCTTAATTTAAGTTAGTTACAGAAGTTCAAGCAGATGGCGCCATAGTGTGTTAGTGAAGATATAAATAATCCGCTGCTCTCACTGTCACACTGTATGATGGTAATTACACAGAGATTATAGTGTTTAGCTCTCTCTGTTTCACTGTTCCTATGTAACACGTGGGAGAAGAAACCTTTCAGCCACAGAGACTCACTGAGGAATCACACTAACGCCTGAACTAGTGTGGCGTTGGGCCCAACCTCTTGATGACCGCAGTTGGGGTACATTGCTTCAAAACGAGTGTAACACCAAAAGAACGTTAAAATATTTTAACATTAATGTGAGAGTAGGCAACAATAGGGACATAAAAGGTGAACTGTCCTTCAATAGAGGACAGTTTTATAAACGTATACACTACATTGCCAAAAGTATTGGGTCACGTCACCAAATCAATGAACTATGGTGTTTCAATCACTCCCATGGCTGCAGGTGTATAAGGTTTGGGGTGGAGAAACCTGACTAGTCTGCACAGAATCCTGACCTCAACCTCCTGGAACACTTTTGGGATAAATCAGAGCGGAGGTTGCAATTCAAGTTTTCTTATCTGACCATCAACATACTCCTAAACCTTGTAGAAGAAAACTGCTGGACCTCTCATCCTAGTTTAGCCAAGACCCAAGTCCTACCCCCACCCTATTTCTGATTGGCCGGTATGCCTATCTAGTGTGGTTGGCAGTGAAAGCCGTCAGAAAGACTGTCAGATCCAGAGAAATGACCGGTTAATCTCTTGGCAAACCCTGATTTTTTTGTTCAACAGGTACGATGGAGATTAGGGCACGGCGCTGGAGTGCTATCAGCCCTGAACACAGTACCAAATAATCCCACCCATTGTTTCAGTTTAGTAGTGACTATGCTATGGTCTACAGTGTCAAATGCAGCACGGAGACTGAGTCATACCAAGATAAAAGTTCTGGATGCATCACTGTTGAGATGTACATCATTAGAAACGTTTACCAATGCAGTCTCAGTGCTGTGGTCTAAAGTCATACTAGAAAGTACTGGAAAGATTATTCTTTATCAGAAAGGGGTAAATTTGTTCAAGGGGAAGAAATACTTTTTGCAAGGTAGGGAATGAGCTAGGTTTTCTAAAAATGCAGAGATCTCGTTTCCTCCTAGAAAAGTTCAATTTAAATATACTGAAAAACTTTTCACGTCTTGAATATGACACAAAAATGCGATAATGTAAACTCATTGTACCTTAGAAAAAACATGCAAATAAAGCTTACCTTGATGGTGGAAACTGTGTTTTCAACTTTCTCTTCAAAGGATCTGAAGCTGGGGGAGTTTCTGTGGATAAAAAACACAAACATATTGTACATAGTTTTAGAAAATGAACTCTTTTTTTGGTATATTCAGAAATTACAACTGTTTAAATTCACAGATACAATGGTGATATGGTTTGCAAAAACTACATAGGAGGGGGATAAATAAAGTTTCAAGAAAATAAACATGTTTAACATATTTGTATAAACTTAAAGTGAGTGGAAACGGCGGGAACATGTGAAAACATTTCAGGTATTTCTGGCTGCCCTACATGGCAAAAAAGAAGCACCTCCCACACAAAAAAGCAAACAGAAGCACAGTGTTTACCTCATGGTAGGCATGCTCATAGAGTGCCTGACAGAGTATCTGTTCCCAGGGAGCGTGGCGAGAGAGGAGTCAATGATTAGCCAAGATTACACACAGAAGCAACATCAACACTGTGCATGTACAGCATAAGTCCCACAGCTTGTTCTTAGATATCAAAGATCTTTGCCAACAGGAATGTTCCTATGTTGCAGTGAAGGTGTTTAAGAGATAAAATATAGTTTTATTTTATTTGTACTTTCAATATAACTTTCAGTTAAAAAAAGAAGAAGCCTGAAAACATTAAATGGCATCTCTTTTTAAATTACTCTTACATATTTAACTTTGTTTTTGTTAACCCCCCCCTCCCCCCCAAACAATCACTTAGGACTGAATTTTAGCTGAGGTCAACAGCTGATGGAGTTCAACCGCCGGCCATGACAGCAACAAGTGCTCACTGGTGCCATCCAGCTGATGTTAACTGCTGATCTGGCTCAGATATACAGAGTTAAGAAGTCTTAGTGAGAAGCAACTAATGTGACATAACCGGCTGGGTGATTCTTACCCTATTGAGTTGGACCTCGGAAAGCATGAAGGGAAGTAGATAACAGCTTAGATGCTTTTACAACAATCATACTAGACACACAAGCATGCACCTATACATTCATCCATTTAAAATAGTTATGTTAGAAATAGAAGGCCATTTCAAAGTAAAAAGAGAAAATTATTGCAACAATGCGATGACAAAAACGCAGTGGACCGACTGAGAGAGATGGTTTTTCAATTGCAAAACAGACATTAAATTATGTGAAGGGCACAACACACACTGCAGAGCAAGAATAAAGTTAGAAGTCATTTAAAAAGGAAAAACAAATCAAAAACAGAACACCAGAAAGTAAATTTTTTCCATCCTTCAGTTATTCCTTACATTGATTCTTGTTTTGACCAGTTTGTATTAATCTGTACAGCACACTCCACACCTACTGGCACGGCAACAATGAGTTATTTACTTTTTAAGGCTGATCCCTATATACCATCTACATGCCAGGAGAAAACCTTTCCTGTTAGATTTGCTAAAATTTATCTTTTTCTGCAACACGCATGGAAGGAGGGTTTGACATGAAGCAAAGGATGTATGTGTGTATGGTGGAGGATCTGTGATGCTGTGGGTATTTGGACATTTGTTAGAGTGTATGGCATCAGGTACCTCTGAGTTCCGTACTTTCAGGAAGATAATGATCCAAAACATATGGCCAAATTTTCAATTATTAAGTAAGGTTAGGTATGTACACTGTTAAGCATTTTGGAGGATCTGAGATGCTGTGGGTCCGTTTCTTTTCTAAAAGCTCTCGGAGACCCTGCAAGGGTGCATGGCATCTATAACTATACTAGTAGATTTGATGGAAAAATCTGGTGGCTCTTCCAGAAAATTGAAAATAGGTCACCAACAACAGACAGTATTCACTGGAAAAAAGTATTAACAGCAGGGATACCGGCAACTGTAGCACTGGTGATTTTGTTAAAGACAATTTTATTTCTCAATGTTTGATCTTTCCTTAAATAAACAGATATACTCAGATTAAGAGGTTGTTTTATTACACTACACCAATAAAACATGAATTTATTTTAGGGACTTTTACACATTTTTATCTGAAGGCCAATAAGTGTGAGGGTAGCTGTATATTTGGTTAAATCAGACAGGGCAGCTTTCATCAGGCAGCAGCTGGATTTTTCACCTTTTTCCAACAATCAAAACTTACATCCTTATGCTCACAGAGGACAACACTGGCCAGTGTAACAGCAAACAGAGATTGTTAGGTATAGAAAAGTACCTCTGATTTACACACAGTACGGTACAAGCGAGAACAAGAGTCCAAAATGTTTGATACGTTGCATATATGAGAAACACCCACAGCAAAAAAAGATTTAAAGCAAACTCTGGAAAAATACCTGCGTGGAAACAGTAACTCTAAACCAGCCATGCTGAAATACAGGAACAATTGAGATAAGTTGTTTCCTTTAAATAATCAATGTCCTAAAACATTTCTCTCTGTAACAAGAACTACCAACAGAACATTGTTTTAGTATTTCTCACGTAAAACACACCAGTTCCCTCTGATATAGCTTTTCATTTCCCCTCTTTTTTAAAAAAATTATGATTTTAATTCCAGTTATTCAGCACAAACAAAACAATGAGGGTCACGTTTCTTTCCTAGTTCTGTGCTTGATTTGTTTTCAGACAGCCCCATGTAGACACATACAATGTCATTTGTTTTTGGATGCTAAACGTTTGGAACCAAAAAGCTCAGTCTGTTGAAAACAAGAGAAGACAAGAGTGCGCCTGAAGGAGACAGGCTTTGCCATGAGCCTTTCAGCTCCCTTAGAAAGCAGCTTAATGTTGGCTTACATAATCGCACGCTTCCCTGAACTGTTCAGAGCAAGAGTTACGACTCTGGCCACTGATGGAGAGATAATGACAGATACGAAAAAAACTATGAGATGTAAATGAACTAGACAGTAAAGGGCATCGGGTGGTGCATGGGTAAAACAGGTCAAACTGGGTTAGTCATGCAGATTAGGGGATAAACTTTATGATGAGCAAATGGAGGCGGCTGTATTTTTGCATGACTTGTCCTCTGAGAAACTCTTGAATATTGAGGATGATTTAGCATGAAAGGAAGCAAAATTTTGAAAGAAACTGGAGGTGTGTGACTTGGTCTGGACATTTGGCAAGAAACCTTTGGATGTCAGATGAGGGTGCTTTGACACAATCTAAAATAATTCTGTTTTTTGGTAGCCTACAGATGATTGTACGCAGCTTTTAAAACGGTGTTCCTCATTCTCCTGATTACGGACCATGCAACAAGTTTCCTTCATACTTGTGAAGCAACACAGCTTATCTGCTCTCTGTTTCTATGTGTTGGCAGCTTTCAGCACAGAGAAACTTCTACTAGTGGGAAGGGAGCAACTAAAATTCTGTTCAGTTTGCATATTTTACTATTATTAATCCAGCACGGGTCAAATTTCCTCTACTGGTTACAGGTGAGTCACAGGAAACTAAAAACTAAACTAAAAATTCAACTAAGAGACTAAATGCAATCTAAGCTACACTAAAAAAACTAAACTTAGCTAAAATATTCTAAGCTAATCTATGATAAACCAAACTACATGAACTAAATCCAGGCTAAAAAACCTAAACTCTGCTAATCTAAAACACTCAAAGCTAAAATAAGCTAAACAAAACATAGCTGAGATGCACTAAACTAAGCTAACCAAACATAAACAAAGTTAAGCTAAAGTAAAATTAGCTAAGCTAAAGTCAGCCAAGATAGACTAAGCTAAGAATAAACTAAGCTAAGCCAACTATGCTCAGCTAACTTCAGTTTTCTACAAAAGATAAAGTTGGGACAGTTAAAGACATTAAAGTGGTGTATACAGGAGATTAAACAATTTTCCACAAATCATAAAAAAATATAAACAACAAAAATACTGACAGAAAATACCATTTAGTCAAGAAACTACAGTGATATTCAAAAGTATTAAACCCCTGTAATTTCTTTATATTTTCCTTACAGTCAGCTATGTGTTCTTGTAATCTTTTAAACTGGTTTGATTAATATTTTTTCTTTCACACTTTTTCTTTGGACTTCGGTTGCTTTTTCAAAATTTATTCTCTTGTCTAGTTTCTAAACATTGTGGCATTTTGTGCAGCATGTCCCTAAAATGTGGAAACTAGCCTCAAAACAAAAAAATAATACAGTATCTAAAGCAGATGAACATGACCCAAAGTTCTGTCTTTAATAAACAGGAAATAGTCAAGCAAAGGCCTGAAAAATCCATCGTCCCTGAGAAATTCTCTTTGCCAAGTTGTCCATTAGGTGTGGACACTGGTTCATCCAACAAGTTTAAAAAGGATAGCAAAAGCAGCCAAACACCAAAAAAAACAAAACTTCGGCAGACTGTCGGACAGCCTAATAATTACAATTTTAAAAGGTTTTAGTAACAGCTGCAGTTAAATCAACCATGTTACACCTGAGATGTCTGCTGTAAACGGAAAGCACATGAACTTTGTTATTATGTGGAACAGTGTTATCTGGTGTACTGTGCGTACTTCCGTCAAAAATCCAATTTAGCTGTCTGTAGATTCAAAAAGTGGTGGTATTCCCCTTTTCCAATTGACCTTTGTTAAACTAAAGTTGTCACTATAAGGTCGGCATCTAATTTACCGTGTTGTCTTCTGCTGAATGGGCTTAGTGCTCTAAACTGTGTACTTTGGGATTATCAAGAAAATATAGAAAACACTGGGTGATGTCAACAGATTTTCCTGTTTATCCATTTATCCAACCCTAAAAAAAACAACAACATTGAAAATCTGTTTTTAAAAGCGGTGACCTAATTGTTTACCTCATATCTCCAAACTTCCTGGTGATGGTGCTCCCGAAGTTACTGAAGGCAGCTGAGGTTTTCTGTCCCGCGGTGGACAGCGTCTCCGAAGTCTTCTTGTATCTGACAAACACACATTGACATGTACTGTATTTGACAGTGATGTCATTTTAGTGCCAGTTTAATCCCCCGTACCCCCATATAAATGTCACTGTCATACACACACAAACATCAACAAAAGCTATAAACAAGGGGAGAAAAAGTTCATCTCTAGTATTTGATCCAAATACTAATACAAATCCAGATACAAACGTAGCATCAAATATGGCAAATGTAAGCAGTCAAAGGTCTGTGTAACCTAGCGGGGACACCTCACCCTCCTGCGGTCGTACTGGTACATTATAGATGAGGCAGAGCCTGTGTGTGTAAAGTGATCTTCAGAGTAAAGTGTAACTGGATAAGAGAAGCAGCCTTTAGAGACTATCCTCTTGTTCCAGTCTGTCTCTTGGTGCTTGGATAAAAGCTCTGCACTACCACCCAACTGGGACATTCGATTGTTTAGCTCAACACAGGACGACTCAAATACGGTGAAGGAACAGTTTTTCTTTCTTGGCTGGATGTACATTGCCCCTTTAAAACATAAACAATAATGTACTTTACTGAGATTTTTTGTGATAGACTGATATTAAAGTGATGTGTAATAATAAAAAAAAAACAGAGCTTCTCTTCAGCAGAAGAAAACCTGGTTAGAGCTAAATACAAGGCAATCCTGGCAGAAAACCTGTTAGAGGCTGCAAAAGACTTGAGACAGGGGTGGCCCAAAACAACACTACATATACAAGCAGAGCTTCATTTGAATGGTTTAAGTGCTCTGAATTTATATAGTACTTTTCCAGTCATACTGACCCAGCGCTTTACACTAGAGCCACATTTACGCCATTGAACTCACAAACGTGCAAACATTCATACACCAATACGCTTATCAGTAGGCAACTTGATGTTAAGTGCCTTTCTCAGGGGCACATCGACATGTGGAAGCTAGAATCGAACCTACAACTTTTGGATTGTAAGACGACTACTCTTCCCACTAAGCCACAGTCAGCCACTTTAGACCAAAGCATATTCATATATTATATATTATTGAATACTGTGGCAAGATTTGAAACCTGATGTTTACAGACGAGTTCCATCCAGGCTGATCCAGAAGGAGCTGTTTTGCAACAAAGAATGGGGAAAAATGTATTTCAGTCTCTAGTTGTACTGGATACAATACTAAAAAGATACATTATAGAAGTGATAGCAGTGAGAAGTGGCTTTCCAAAGAAGACTCTAAATAGAAACGCACTGCAGACTTCAGATTTTTTGTTTCAATTAAAAACACTGAGCACGTACGGCATCTCAATATGTTTCTTCTTTTGATAAGTGAGTTGTTTTCATTTTTATAACTGGAACTCTTTATGATAAATGTATCTTGGTCTTGAATACAAAATGGAGAATGTGACAGAAAACAAGTAATTCATAAAGTGTATTGTTCCCTATTGTAGGAGTCTGACACCACACAAATTTAATTGATTGTAGTGCCTGCAAAGAGCATGTCCTGTTTACAGTGTTCTGAGATCAACTATAGCCTTCAGCAGAGTTTTTAATATGAGTTTAATAGTGTCTGTTTCAGAAAGCAGGACAGATAACAAACAGAACACCTGATGTGCAGCAACCAGCCAAGAAGTGTGTTTTTTAGCTTCCTTTTTAAAATCAGTATTTTGGAAACAGACTTTGTGTAGACTAGGAGTTCCTCGCTGGCTGTTGGGAAACAAACCACCTTTTGTTTCTGTCTGTTTTTAGGTTTCAGCGCTTATGAAGCACATTTATGTTGACAGCAAACATTCTGCTATGTGCTGCCCCAACACACCTAATGAACACACACACACACACACAGACCAAAATTCTCTCCCAGTCCTCCAGGTGAATCATGCTGTGTGTGCGTCTCACATGGACTCGTTAACTTACGCCGTTGAGGTCTGCATGTCGTACCAGCCTCTGCTGAAGTTCTTCCTGAGCTCGTTGAGAGGACTGATGCCCAGCTTCTGTTTGAGCTCTGCGTGCTGCTTCTCTTTGGACAACAAAACCTGCTTCAGTGTGCTGATCTCTTCTTCCAGCTGGCCGCGCACATAAAGATAGAGTTAGTTTTTTTTTTTTAACTGACCGTCCAGCTTCTGATCTGCTTGTGTGTCTGTGTATACTTTAGTCAGCTCCTGCAGAAACTCTTCTCTCTCCTCCTCGGTCATGTTGGAGTTGTTCAGGCTGACTTCTGACACCAAATCCTCATCAGCCTCACTTAGAGGCTGAGAGTCTAGAAAACCTGTTTGAGAAGCAAGACATTAACAGAAATCTCTGGAAATTTCACATATGGACTCATTAAATCTTGTTTAAATCTTCTGTTTTGGGAACTGTGCATGGATTTCTGGTTGTAGAGTCAGTTTACAAGAAACACACTTATGAATTTGTTATTTTTTGTTTATAGACGAACATGTGTTACTTCCACTTTCTACATTTTGCTATGTTTCCAAGGACTGTAAATAATTGTAAGTTGTGTTGAGTATGATCATGCAGCCATAGCAGAAAAGAAGTCCTCCTGCTCTGCTTGTTTTCTAGTTTACATGCCCTCCTATTTTTTTAGCATGTAAATTGTGTGCTGCCATATGCGATTGTCTTGTCTCCTCCTCCATGTCCGGCTGCATCTCTCACTGTTATGTAATCTGCGGCCTCAGCCTGCAGGGTTTTAATCTGCCTTCGCTAATGTGGATTATGTTGATTTGACTCTGCTAGCCAACACTACAGTCTGACATCCTCTCTAAAACCTTCACTGACCAAATGCTGTCGAATTTCTTGGGAATGAATGGATTTCAGTTTTGTTTTTTTCAATAGATGCCAGAAGGTAACAGAGGAAAACAAAAAGCATGGGAACACTAAAGGCCTCAGAAATAAGTTATGGAAAACATGACATTTTTCCTACTGGTTGTAGCAAAGGCACAATTTATCTACCCACAGAAATAATAATAAAATAAAAATAACAAAAAAAAGGTTGATATATGATGTTCTGCTGGTACAAAGATTGAGGTAATGACCCAAAAAGCATAAACTGAAAATGAGAAAACAGATTTAAAATATGATTAGTGTCATATTGTTGCAGGTTTTGTCTACATTGTATTTTTAGAAAGGCATATCTGCAGAGGAAAGGCAGCAACACAAGTAATACTTATAAATAACAACAACTGAAGACAAAACCCCGTGTAATTTTAGAAATAAATTAGAACACCCCACATTTATTCCTACCTAAACAGCTAAAATTATACACAGACATATAACGCCATGTGGATATGACTGAAACTCAGCATTCTGAATGAAGTTTTCCCTGATTAAACCTCAGAAGTTGGTCTGCTCTTGACTGTTAAAGGCACTGGAAGATTGAAAGGGCTGCTTCACAAAGAGACTGTAGCAGCTTTTTGACTCTGATAAGAGATTTAAAGAAGTCTCAACCGAATTTAAAATGAGCAATTATAATTGTATGGACAATAGTCTACAAGTAGAGGCCATTAAAAAAAACAACAGCCATAATTTCCAGGGCAGCCTCTCAAGCAAGTTCACCCTGAGAGCAGACTGCAAGATACTAAAAGAAGTCTCCAAAATGTTATCACAGGACCAACACCAGGATCTTGCTACTGTTTAAGTGAAAGTTTATGCCTCTATAATCAGAAAGAAACTGCATGGGTTTAATTTTCATGGGATGTGCACAAGACGAAACCTTTGTTCTCTAAGAAACACGTGAAGGCAAGAGTAAAGTTTTCCAGAGAACGTATAAAACTATAATTTAGATATGCCAGACTAAAACTGAATTATTTGGACACCTGAACAGAGGACATCTTTGGCATAAACCAAGTAGCATTCCAAGAAAAGAAACTCATGCCAACTGAGAAGCATGAAGGTAAAGAATACATGGTTTGGGGACGCTTTGCTGCAGCAGGACCTTAAACAGACCATAAGAAGTAGAAAAGTGTGTGAAGTGGCCCTAAAGAGGGTTTGGACCACTACAACAAGATGAATGTGATTTACTGTACCTGCAGTGAGGAGTCCTCTCTCTTCATGAGGGTGCATTATAAAACATGTGAGGAAACATAGGGTCAGTAAAGGCTGATATATATTTATATATTCTTTCACGGGGCAGAGCAGAACCTCAGGCAGCTAACACACAAACACAGATACAACCTAAACCAGTTAACTCAAGCACAGCATGCAGCGGTTCACTTTAAAGGAGGCATTTGTATTACATGGAGTGACTTTAGCCATCATTACACAGCAGGAGGACAATGTGACTTTTAAACTGCTGCAGCTCCACTGGAAGCTTTTCAAGTCTGAGTGCATTTAGCATTTGTTCCTGTTTAGATCACCATGAAAAGATGTTTAACCTTTGCTTGATTCAGAACTTGAAAAAATGTAGATGTATTTACATGAGCCCAACAAACAGGCCATAACTCTGACATTAACAGCATATTTTTCAGGACAAAATAGTTTATGCTGTTTTCTATCTAACATCTGTTTACAGCTTCTATTTTACTAACAGGTTTTGGTCGCTTCAGGCCTTTGTCACCTCGTATAGGTCATACCGTACCCCGTTTAAAATTAATGATCTTAATTATTTTTCTATTACCCAGCTATGTCCCTACTGTAAGGGCATATGGTAATATGAGGTGCCCAGATTAATGGTTGTTTGATCAGAGGTTATAATCTCTCATTTATCCTCAGACTCAACTCACCCAGACAGGGATAAGAGAAGCAAAAAAATAATTAAAAAAATAAAAATTCAAATAAAATAAAAATGAGAATGAGATGTAATGTAAAATTATCTGAAAATACAAACAAGTTTAATTATAGGTGAAATTTCAATGATTATTTGCTCAAGTCATCTTGAAAAAAACTTAACCACCAAGAGAAATGAACTGATTCGCAGTGGCTACATGCATGGGTGAGAAATGGTTCGCTTTTGGGTACAAAACATAAGAAATGATAAAATGCAACGGCTTGGTACGACATGAGGATGCAAACTGGCGAAGTGACGAATTAAGTGCGAGCCTTGCTGACCCCCATTTATTCCTTACAAAAATGTCTTTGTTTTGATATATAGCAGACTTCTTTTAAGATAGCCCTTTTATCTTGGCTAACAGATAATTCAGCTAACATAGATTTTCTTTTAGTAGGAATACCCAGCAAACGTTGCTGGTCAGTGTGAGTCATAGATGCACAAAATGAAAGTAGCAATCCTACTATGTATTTTTCAACACATATAGTTGTTGCATATGTATTACAACTGGTCAGATAGAAGCTCATTTCTATCTTAGTTAGCATTTTGCCTGATGACTCAGGTCTTTGGTAAACCTGCTGCCTCTGCACTATTTTAGAACTAAGCTAAACTAGCAGCACATTTCACTTTGGTTGAGGAGGTAACATATTATGAATTTTACCTATTAAAATAATCTAAAACTTTCAGGGGTTTGGACATAGCTCGGTCTTTTTAAGATGTTGAAACCAGCCTACAGTGATGGCTATGAACAGAAAGCTTATTAACATAAAAGTATTAACTTTTGAGTGATTGCCAAAAAATAAATTAACATACTGTATGTTCTGCTAAAATATGCCATCATTTATATGATAAGAACAAAATATTGGAATGATAGCATTCTATCTCTCCTATAGCTGCAACTAAAATAAAAACATGTATTAAAGTCAAGCATGACTTTAACCAAAAGTGAAAGGTCATCTACTCTCTAGGTTCTACTCTATGTCCCTTTTCACCTGTGCTGTCTAGCTGCATGTCCCAGGTGGTGGACATGGCCCAGCTGTCAGACTGACACCCTGATGTGCGAGACCACTGATCCTCCAATTGGGATGAGGTGTGACACCATTGTGTCAGGTTTTCCCCATTTTGGACCAACGGGGCCAAGTCCTCCCCATATGAGGCCCCACGACTGTATTCCTCACCACCAGGGTGGTGAAACTTATCCAAACCTGAGCAAAGTCACACGTGAGAACATTTAGAGTCTGTTACGTAAAGGTGAATATAGGTTCTTTTTTCATTTTATCAACAAAAACCAAAAGAATAATTTGGGTTTTGCAGACGCCGTTTGCAACCTTGTAGATGAGACTCTTCGTTGGTGTGATTTAGAAGAAAAACATGCATCATTACGTCTCTCTGGGGTACAAACAAACTAACAATCTCTACAGCTTCTGTGTGTGACCATTTGTGTCAGAGGCACAAACTGCAAATTGTAAACTGCAACTCTTTTCATGGCAAAAAAGAAACAAATATTAAACTGATCTGAGATGCAAGATGTTCTCTAACACTTAAATGCTTGTATTAATTTCATCGAATTCCTCTATTTTCTATGCAGTCTGCTGTTGTGTGAATTACACTAATTTCACCGTTTTAACAGCACTTTTGCAGATTTGTTTTTCAAACTAAGTCGTTTAAACCTGTAAAGCTCTTTTAAAAAGATTTGGTGGGCTTATTTGACCCAGGAGCAACGTGGCACACAGTGCATACTGATACCTCTTATGTTCAGACTGACCAAGACGTCAGGGGTTGTTAGAAACACATAATGGAGTGTTCTGTATGGCAAGGGAGGTTACCGAGTGTGTGAGTGTGTGTGTTCAGAGCTATTGTTCCTAAAGTGTGGTACTTGCACCAAGGATTCACTGTAGAACTAAATGAATTAATATCCTGGCTTTAGACGGTAACCACAGGGTTGTTATCTTCTTATCTGTAGGTTCCTCAAACACAACACAATGATGAAACCGCCTTCTGATTTTCAGAAAGCGGGATTCTGACATTACTGCATCTGGACAAATTAGATCATCTCCATTACCTAATGATTTACTTTTGGACTCGCCAACTAAGGAATTGGTTTATCCCAGACTAATTGCAGTTCGTGACCTTTTGCTAACTGTTTTTTATTTTTTGTAAAAAAAATCCTTAAATAGCAGTTATTGCTTTAGCATTTCATATACTGATCCCTGGTCAGAAACAATCAAATGTTGAGTCAATTTTTTAATAGATTTAATTATTTTTAATTCATAATCTTCAGAACAAGTCCTATTTTTTCAGATTTGACTGATTTAAGGACAACCTACTGGTACATCAAATGGAGGAGCAAGTAAACATAATTAATAAAATATGACTTATTTTTGATGCCCATCATTGTCTTCCATTATGTGGGATTCTTTCCACTCAGTTCACAGTCCATTCTCTTGAGTATTATTTAAATCAACACTGAAGCACATGGGAGCAGAAAGTGCTGCTTCCCTGATCCAAGCGGATGGATTTAAGGCATGCTTTGACCACTTCTTTTCTTTCTTTACAGTGATTCAGATTGGATTTTCTTTTGTTTCACTCTGAGAGTCTTACCCTGCTCTCCTTCATGTGTGGCTGAGTTAACCCATTCCTCTCCAGGGCCCATGCTGGCCCAGTCCACCACTGCGTCACTCAGAACACTAGAGTACAACTCTGCAGCAGAGCAAGGCAGCAGGTGTAGACGGGATAAAAAAAGGGTAATTTATTCACACACAAACACATGGTTAAGGTGTCTCCTCCTTGCATTCAGTCTAGTCCTGCCAGGCACAGTGAGGTCTGTTTCACTGCAGGTTATCCGTGTTCAGCGTTTTGCAAAGGTTTTGACCCTAAGTCACACAGATCATGACTTCTTAAACATTTTAAACACGATATACCTGATTCCTGCGATTTGAACTTCCTGAAGTCAGGATACAAAAGTGGGTTATTGAATGGATGACTTCTGGTTACAGATAAAACCTCATTACAACACACTACTGGAAGAAACAAGCCAGCATAAAGCCTGTTTCACTCAATCAGCTCCTTCTAGTTCCACATTTGACCAACAGACTTGTGAAGTGATTTCTAGGAAAGTGGAAACTTTCAGTTCATGCAATGCGCATGTTTGTGAACCAAAATGCTCACTAATAAAAGCACATCAACTTAACAAGCTTACCGTCTCACCCACTAAATCCAACAATTAATCATGGAACAATATTTAGCTCCTACTTTACTCTTCAAACTTTAAGTGTCTTTCCCTTTGCTTCGTGTTGGAGTGAAGAATGTTTGGTCACAAGATTCCCGTTTGGTCTGATGGTCATGGGGCTAAATCAGAGGCTGGGGGAAAATAATTAATTCTAAAGCTAAACAGAGGTCAAGTAATACTGCAAATGCTGTACACAGCATCTCAGCCTCCTAAATCTAACAAGGGCTCAGTCCCCAGACTTCATTCAACTACTAATGAGATGATTAGACTGCTTAGGAACATTAGGGTAATTTCATATTTCAACTATATAAAACAACTCATCTTTGAACAAGTGTTTTTCCCTCTGGCTCAAACTTTAGACTTAAAGCTGTATTATGCTTCTTGTTAGCTGACACAACCAGCCATTTAGTCCTGGAATGCCACCTACCAGGATAAACACAACCTTATCCCACTGAGTGTGTAACTTATGTTGGCATACTTTGCCCACTTTGATCTGTTAAGAACACTGTTCAGTGAGGAACAATTACAAGGCCATTTTTACACAATCCAATTAGCAGAATCAGCAGCATTTTTCTGCAGTGGAGGTTCAGAGGAAGTGGACTTGCAGGAAAGCAAGCAGTGATAACAACAGAGTGCTGTTTAACAGAAATAACTAAAAACACTGAAAAAACAGATATCCCCTTAGCCAGGAAATTATATCCAGCATTGGTGGAGTTCACACAAAGTCCAACGTTGTTCCTGTGGACCTCTAAAGCTGCACGACTGTGTCCAGTCAATCCAGTCAAACTCAGAAATAAGACTTCAAACAAAGATTCAATTACTACTCAAAGAGCTCTAAGGTAAGCAAGTGATAATTTTCTTATTTCGTTTATATTTGTTCCTATGTGTCATTACTGCTCTGCTCAGTGTAAGCGGAGACAACCTTCTACTTGCTGGGTTGAAGTACAGAGCTAACAGAAGTAAGGCTTTAAACAAAGCAGCGGCTGCCAAAAACATGAGAAAAGTGCTGTGACCTGCGATGGGTGACCCTGACTCACCTTGTTGTCTGGTTTCCATCAGCGACGCTCAGGTGAACTTTCCACGTAACCTTCAGAGACAGACAGCACGCGCAGCACCGATCCCAAAAGATCAGTACCGCCGAGGTGTCACGCGCCTACCAAGCTCACAGGCGGAGCTTTGACCACCAGCCTCTCTATGGCAAGCAAGTTTATCATATAATGAATACAAAAGCTCTTCAAGGCTTATGTCGAGGGCTGAAAACTATGGAGGTAAATTTGTCTCAATATTTTTCAATCAAACAAAAAACTAATCTCAATAAAAAAAAATATTAAGCTGTGATCAAAACTTTCAGAGTTGTAAAATTTTTTTTTAATGGAATATTTTATTTTGAGGAGAAAAAAAATTGTTTGAAAAAACTTTTTTGATTAGAATGACTCATTTTCTCTCATGAAGAGAAAAACGTTATTTGCAAAACATAAACTTTTATTTGCGCATGTCAAAAATCTTTGGTTACGACTCGCTCTTTTGGTTTTCACGCTCTTGTTTTGGTTGAACTCAAACAATTTTGAGTGCTGGAAACATGAACATCCTGGGCGGGGCCTAAAGACGAACGATATAAGACGTTTCCTTATTGGTTAGCGCTGACTAAAGCGGCCGCTCGAACTGCAGGACTTGTTGTACAGAAGAAAACTGCGGTTAAAGATTAGCTTCGCGCATACAAGGTGCATTACGGTAATGGAGCAGAAAGGACCCGATCCTGGCAAAGGTTGAGAAAATAAGAGGAAATCAGAAAAGGAACCTACAGAACATTTATACTAATTACATTTTTACAACTTTCACATTCACGTTTTATGTAAAATAATAAATATTTAATATTTTACTGTACAGTTTTGGAGAAATATCTTGTCAAAGTACCTCAAAATGCTTAACCAGCATATGCTTTTGCCTAACTTTGAGGAATTTATTTCTCCAAAACCATGAGAGGCGACAACACAATGTCTTCAGATTATATTAGAGGGTCATCTATATATAATCGTTAAGATAATACAAATGAACGGCATTCATTTGAACATGGGCACAACTACCCATTATCGTGTGTAGGGCGTCTACAAATGTAGAATGGGAAATATGGATATTTGAAATGTTATTCTAACAGGAGCTAAAGTGCATTTCAAACACCCGCAATCCTCTTCCCATACAAGTCATGTAGTTAGGTGTTCCATTTTAGATGTTAAAAAATGGGTATTATTCAGTTAATTCGGACAGGCTGAAGTGGTTACCGGCATCTTTTAATTATACGTCAGGAAAGTGCCGGAGTGACCATGGTTTTCAACTGCTTTATGGACCATAGAGTAACAAAGGTCGCCCCTCACCTACATGTTCTGCACACTGCTGGTCAGCTGGGCCAGAGAAGGCAACAATATTTATTCTGTGGAAAAGTTTACCCTCACAAAAAAAAAACAATTTTCATAAACAAATAGAGTGCGACTTATGACTTTTTTTTTAAAGTAATGCTGTTATAAAACCACAGCAGACCTTACATTTCTGTAAATCAGCAGGCTTAAGGGTGGGTTCCGGAGAAGACAGCTTGATTAATTAGCCAGCTAACATCTGCTTGTTATAGTCCCAGTGTATTCCCCAGTAAAAATATCTGTACACATATTTTAGATATCTCTCAAGAACTTGATAGGAGGCCATTTCAACCTAAAACGGGTGAAATGAAAATCATGGCCCGTAACAACTTCAGTGTAAATATCTGAAGTCTAACATATTTAACAAAGTTAATGTGTATATTTGGATTTAAAGTCTAGGAGGTTGGACTTTCTGGCTTCTGTTAATATACTGGTGTGCATTTCCCATGCATTTTTATGATTTATTTTCTTACCACAGGTGTTTCTTAGCCCAAAGAAGAATCCATTAAATTTTGGTGGGGATCCAAATCCAGGATTGTTTTTTCTTCAATGGTGTCAGCGACCCTACATTGCAGGTATGCAGTCTCTGATGATCTCATTTTTGAAATCTTCTTTCTGTTATGCTGTACATACTCTCCATACTATTTGTGCATAAATTCAGATACACTTTATGTCCACTCTTTGCCTGATAAATAAAAAAAAGTATAAAGACAAGAAAAGTGACAGTGACTGTGGACAGGAAGTCACCTTCTGGGCATCCTAAATTGTATTTCTGGCTCAGAAGCATCTATGGACACCAACAATGCATATCAAGTGTAGCCATAGAATGTTGAATTGACCATTTAAACATTTTACTGATTTTTAATTATTATTTTTTTTATCTAAGTTATCAGTACCTTAAAACAAGAAATTTAGATATTTGTTGCTATTATCTTTGAAAAAGTAAAATAGGACCTCTTTTGATTATATACTACAAGAAACTCAAGAGTAAAAAAAAAAACAACAGCTTAACGTAACATGGAGGGCTGCACGGTGGCGAAGTTGGTAGCACTGTTGCCTTGCAGCAAGAAACTCCTGGAGTTTGCATGTTCTCCCTGTGCATGCGTGGGTTCTCACCGGATACTCCGGCTTCCTCCCACAGTCCAAAGACATGCCTGTTAGGTTAATCGGTCACTCTAAATTGCCCTTAGGTGTATGAATGAGTGTTTTTTTTTTTGTGTGTGTGTTTTGTGCTTGCGGTGGACTGGCGACCTGTCCAGGGTGTACCCCGCCTCTCGCCCATAGACTGCTGGAGATAGGCACCAGCTCCCCCGCGACCCACTATGGAAGAAGCGGTAGAAAATTGATTCCTTTTATTACAACACAATTTTCCCCAGACAACACAAAACCCCAGATTTTGGATTTCCATGGATGTTGCCACCTTTGTCATTTTTGCCAACCAATCAAATATTGAAAAATGCAACACCTCGCTTCACGAACAGCAAGACAACAGCTGACCCCAAAACAGCTGCTGAGGAAAGACTGAAGGCATCGTTATATAACCTGTTGTTTATCTAGCATAGAAAATCAATTAACTCAAATTTACATTTCCTCATTATATTTCTATGATCCAGCTAAATTAACCGTTTTTCACACTTTCTTTGCATTTTCAAACTAGCTGTAACTGTAATTGCAATGTTCAATACAAATGTGACCCATGTTCGCTTCCTATGGCACAATTGTGACCCCTGCTGACGTAAAAGTACAATCACAACAATGACTGCAGAGGTGTCAGTCAGAGAGCTGAGAAAAAAACCCACGACCACATTTTGGCATTTGTTTATTTTCCATCAAATTCTTAGACAAAAGAGTGTTAATGCCTTTAAGGTAGCAACAATAAAATCACCAGATATCTGAGAGTGGCAGCATTTTGGAAAAAAACCCATCTCATTTCTAAATATTTCTTTGAAACGAGATACCTGGAAAAAAAGTGAAGTATACAGATAAACACACTGCTAATGTTACAACAGGTTTGCATGTCCAGAAGGCGAAATCCCATCCTGAGGTTGCTGGTAAATCCACCTTTAGCAGGTTTAGCAGTCAGGACTTCCATATGCAGACATTTAATTAACTAAAAGCGACACATCTTTCTGCAACATTTCCTCCTTCACAGACGATCTAATGTTTGAGGCGGGGCTCAAAGTGCAACAGATTATTATTTTTTCCCAAGCTAGGAAAAGCATGAGCCAAAATAAAGTGACCGTTAAACGTGCAAATTTACAGGCCTACACCCAGGACTGTGGTTTCAGGATGTCAAACCTAAACTTGTTGCCTTTGTTTACTGTCAGCTACAACATTTGAAATGTATTTAACAGTAGTTTCAGTAGTTTATGTTGTCAAAATGAGGATGAAGATGTATAAGGTGTAATTAATACAAAATTAGGCCAGAATGTGATACATTCTGCAACTCTTTAAAACACAACCTTATAATCTGATTTACAGCCATGACGACCCAACCAATAATGAAAGTCATTGTATTCTTAAAAATGTGGAAATGTGTGTGTGTGTGTGTGTATATATGCACATATCTCAGCTGACAACTACCATGGCCCTGCTATAACATAGTGTGATTAATTTGCATCAACAACTACAAACACATAAAAACTTGTTCATAAAATTCAAATTCAGTCGCAGTGACAAAATATCCAAGGAAGTCTGTTTCCTTCCTCAAATTTCTTGTTGATTTTAAGGTTAATATTTTGGCAACAAGTTAAGCTAGCACAAATATAATTTCAGTGGTGGGAAAGTCCAAATACCTAGTCTTGCAAAAGTCTTTATACCTATTAAACTTTTTCATATTTTGGATTTTCTTGAAGACCAAGACACCGTTGGTGTGCACTTGAATTAAGCCCCCTTTGCTCGGATACCCATAAATAAACCCAACTGCCATAGACACCCACCTCAACTGACAAGCCAGGCAAGGAGAGAGCCACAGCTTGGCAACCTAACCTAACCGGGCAACTATGCCCTGCTCTGGCCTTTATGCATGTGTGGCAAGAGGAAAGTCCCTCTTGCAGACTGCCTTAAGCCATGTAGGAGGTATAACAAACATGTGGAAGGTGTTCTAGTCAGATGATGATAATGTTATACTTTGTTTGACCTTCATGCTAGATGTTATCTGATACTGACGCTGCATATTAACCTGGACAAACCATTCCACTAGTTAAACATGGTGGTGACAGCATCATGGTGCAGGGACCTACTCAATCCAATTGAGCTTGAGCTATCCGGTAAAGAAGAATGGACAATCCTTCCGGCAAGATGTGGAAAGCCATAGAAAGATGGTCCTACAAAGTAATAACTCAGGAGAGCTGAATACAAATGGACACCACACTTTTACTTTTCTTATACCTCAGAATTATGTGTTAGTTTTTATTGGTCTTCACATGTATTCCCAATAGAAAACGCTGTTTGAATATTTTGCAAGGCAAAGTAAATGACAACCTTCTGGTAAAATGGCACAGAAAAAAATAAAATAAATGGATTGACACTGCATAAAGGAAATGACAATAATTCTTATCTAATATTAAGAACAGTTTTAGATGCACATGTCTATTATAAATAAAAAGCAGGTGTTAAAATGAGTGCAGAACTAGCGGATCAGTACTAATGAGATACTTAAGAATGAGTGTCAAGCATTTAATTACTGTCATCTGACCATCGAAATACCGCTTCCAAACTCTGACTTACCAACACATATGTGTGTTTTAGTATTCTGCTTTTCAATCATGAATTTCAACCCCCTGACCCCAAAAAAAGAGTTCAAAATCCAGCTGAGTCAGGCCCGGAAAGAGAGTCAGCGTTGGCAACATTAAAACACATTTCTGATCTCCTTTTGAAGCCGCAGTGCACTTTGTTTCCTGGAATTCAATATGTTTGGCGAGGCAGCAGCTGGCAAGCCTACCAGGAAACATTCAGAATCCATGGTGCTGTTCAGCAATTTCTTTGGCACAGCTAATGTACAGGGTGGGCTCTGGGTCCAGTAAAAACAAAACAAACTCCCTGAGAGAGGATTTAACCCAGACTTAGGACTGCTTGGAACTATAGAAAGCAATGTGCAAGGATATAATGTTAGTGTATTTTGTGAACGCTGTTTTTACTCTAACTTTATTTGACACTTATTAACACGCAGACACACGTGAAAAATGTGTCATATCCCTGGGATAAAGCTCAACTACAAGCTTTGCACTGCCAAATATTTGACAAGCGTGAAAATAAATTCTGCTTCTTTAAAGCTTACGTCATGAATCCTTCAGTGTATGTTCAGTGTGGCAACATTTACAGATGCAATGACACAACTCATCCAATGATATCCAGCTTCACTGTGGACATTTTTGTATAAATTGCATGTGATGTAGCAAGACAACAATCATCTATCCATTCATCCCCTGTCTATACCCACAAGTCCTTGCAGGTCACGGGCTGGTGCCTATCTCCAGCGGTCATTGGGTGAGAGGCAGGGTATTCCTGGACAGCTCGCCAGTCCATCACAGGGCAGCAGAGAGACACACAAGACAAACAAACATGGACAGACCCATTTCTGCGGGCAATTTAAAGAGACCAATTACCTAACAGTCATGTTTTGGACTGTGGGAGGAAGCCGGAGTACCCGGAGAGAACCCACGCATGCACCAGGAGAACATGTAAACTCCATGCAGAAAGATCTGGGATTCAAACCCAGGACCTTCTTGTTGCAAGGCAAGTGTTGCCAACTGCGCCACCGTGCAGCTCTAGCTAGAAAACAAAAAGAGATAATTATAAGGACAGGTTTGAATGACTCTCACTAAACCTTTTGTTTTTGTATACCTAAAGCAGGGAAGCATAAGGATAGTTAGCCTTTTCTTTTTTATAGACTTTCCTGAAAACTAATGGCAGAAACATTGAATAATAGTCAGCTGACCTTTAACGCTTTTAAAACTCACTGATTCCCTGGCAGAGACCCAGGGGTTTTCATTCTTCCCTCAAAATGGATCCAGGCTCATAAAGTGAAACAGTCCTTCTCCACCACTTACTGTAAACTATGAAATCTAATAACCTTGAGAATGATCTATATAAAACCCTGTTGAACGTATTAGTAACGCACTGCTCAGACTACACAAGAGAAATAGAAAAGGTAACACTTTTTAAACCCTTCTCTGGACGTTTTCTTCTCTAAATTCACATCTTAAGTTTGCCTTCCCAGCAGGTATACTGTGCCTTGCCCAAAGCATTCACAACTCTTGAACTTTTTCACATTTTGTCATGTTACAACCGCAAACTTCAAGCTATTTTATTCTGATTTTATGGGATAGACCAACACAAAGCAGCAATTAACTGTGAGTTAGAAAGAAAAGGATACATAAGGACCTCAAAAATGTTCCGCTCATAAAAATCTGAAAAGGCTGGCATGCATTCGTCTTTAGCTCATTCAATATGATACCAGATAAATACAATCCAGTGCCACCAAGCCACTTAATTACAAAACCGAGTCCCCCTGAACACGGGAACATAGCATTATGGTCAGAGATAAGGCTCAGGAGAACTTTAAAGCAGGGTTTGGTTAAAGAACAATATCTCAACCTCGTTGAATCCATTATCTGACAATAGAAAGAGTATGGAACTGCTGCAAACCAACACACAGTCGTCCACCTAAACTGACTAGAAAAGGAGATTTATAAGAAAAGCAGCCAAGAGGCCCGTGGTAACTCTTGAGAAGCTGCAGAGATCTACAGCTCAGGTGGGAAAACATGTCAACAGGACAACTATTAGTTGTGCTCTCCACAAATCTGGGCCTTTATGAAAGACTGGCAAGAAGAAAGCTGTTGTTGAAAGAAAGCCAGGTGATTCCCCACAAGCCATGTAGGGTGAACACACTAAACATGTATAATAAAGTTCTCTAGTAAGATGAGATATAAAAAAGAAAATGTTTGGCCTATATACAAAATACGTTTGATGGAAAACTAACACTGCGCACTGAACACAACATCCCTACAATCAACTGTAGTGGTGGCAGCATCATGCTGTGGGGATCATTTTCTTTAGCAGGGACAGGGAAGCTGATAGGTCATCAGATGGATGGAGCTACATACAGAGGAATCCTGGAAGAAACCCTTTCAGAGGCTGGACTTTAAACATTTAGCCAGAGCTATAATGTTAGGCTTTAAAGCACATTCCTGCATACCTGTGGCAACACTGATGTTCACAGATGTTCTCCATCCAATCCGATTGTGGTGGTTTTACAATGTTTTAACTCACTGGGGCCGAATTTAAACGCATTCCACACTAATTCCAACCACGTAACATTTTCCTTTTCTTTATGTTTGTAACGTGACTAAATGTGAAAAAACTTGGGGTATGAATACTAGTGCAGGGCACAGTTTTAAAGCAACAGCACCAAACATATTAAACCCTAAAAGACAACAAAACAACAAAGCGACCAGATCAGTTGTATGTTGCACCATATTTAGCATTTTGTTTTGGCACAGCTGCCTGTTTTGTTTTTGATGACACGGTAAGCAGGCCGAGCAGGGATGATGTCTGGTAGCAGAGCCAAAAACAGGGGTGGAAAGGTACACAGGGAGCCAGAACACAAAACAAGTGGAGGGGCTGTCGCTTTCAGTGTTTCATTGGGGCTCAACCTGTGTTGTCAATTTTTAGCATTGGGCACACACACAATTTTCAGACCTTCTAGCAAGAATTTAAGGTTCACGTCTGTCTCATGTCCCACCAGACCTCCTTTTACAGCATCTTGAGATTGAGATTCAAACCGCAATGGAAACTTTCCATTTCTGACAAGATCCAACTTTCCACCAGTGAAAGATGAGGAAACCCATTTCAGATTAAATTGTCAATCATGGCTCCTTTCATTCTGCTGCTCTCTAACAGCTCTGGACAGAAATTTACATACAATCATCACTGTCGTGAACGTCTCATTAATTTTGGGGCGTTTAATAAACCATTCTTTTTTTAGTGCACCTATATTCCATAGGGACTTCCCAGAAGCTTAATATTGGCATCCTGTTTGGGTTATGTTTTGGATAATGGTCCCACAGGAACACTCAACTGCATCCAAATATCAACCATCTAGCTGCGGATTTTCAGATCCACATTGTGCAATGCAGCAGTACCAGTGGCAGCAAAACAGCCCCATGGCATGCTGCTGCCACCATCATGCTTAACAGCTGGTACAGTGGTCATAGGTTTAACAGCTTCATCTTGACTCTCTCAAAGAAACTTCTTATAGTTGGGACCAGATGGCTCAATCTTTGCCTGGCCTGATCATAATATCGTTCTAGAGAAGACATTTGGCTTATGCTTAAAAGGCAAACTCGTGTCAGGAAACCAAACAAATATTTTCCTGGCATGAAAAAAATGGGAAATATTCAGTCAGTAACATGCCAGAGGCTGGGTGACTGCTACAAATAGGAAACGTGTTTTCAAAAGCTAAGAATTAATATGGCATTTATCCCTATGAAGAGTGTATGGCATATTTGTTAAAGCCTTTTTTTAACAGTAACCACCTAGCTCATTGCGAAATTTTATCAGAACTGCATCTTTGGGTTTAAATTACTTCATCTATCATGAAATTTGAGGCAAAAGAAAAACGATAAAAACAAACATTCAGAGTATATGCTATAATCTGATTCATATTCACTTGAATTTAGTCCAAATAGATTTGGGTTGCTCTTCTGCTTCGACATCATCCAGCCTTCATACTTCAACAGCAGTCCCATGCAGTATAACTAAACTCGATGTGCAATTATCAAGGCCTCACTCTGCTCCGAGAAACTACTGCTTGTTTTGTGAAGTCTCCTCCTGCCCCAGAGTTATCTCGTGTCTCAGGCTGCCGCGTTCGTCCCTGAGGAGATGTGGGTGTCGCCTTTTTCGGCTAGGTGTAGCAAGGGGGGTTAGATCCACCGTCCGGAGCCCCGGGTTTGCTGCTGCTTCTTCCTCCTCTTACAGAAGTAGTAGACGGGGAAAACAAACAAACCTACAGAGAATTGAAGAAAACGTTTATTTGCCTGCTGACAGATTTCTCCTGTTTTTAATATCAAACAGTAAATATAAAAAGCAGTTTTCAGGTGACTATTTCATTTATTAAGGGAAAAAAATTATCCAAACCAACCTGGCTCTTTGTGAAAAATTAATTGTCCCTAAACCTAACAACTGCCTTTACGCTGATAGCTGGGAAAATGTTTTGACATTCCTGTGGATGAATTTTGATCCACTCTTCATTGCTGAATTGTTTTAATTTAGCCACATTGCAGGGTTTTGGAGCATGAACGATCAAGCGTATTGGATTTAAGTCTGGACAATGACTAGACAAGATTTTTAAGTATTCAGAGGTGGACCCAGGGCGGTGCTTCGGATCATTGTCGTGTTGCATAACCTCCTTGAGAAACTCCCATGGATGTCATTTTGCCAAGTCTCTCTTTATTGTTGTTGATTCATTAACACTGACCTTAACAGAGGCAAGTGAGGATGTTCTGGGTTCTTTTGTGACCTCCTGGATGAGTTATCGATGCGCTCTGGGAGTAATTCTGGCAGGTTGGCCACTCCTGGCAACATTTATTGCTGTTACATGTTTGCTCCAATAATGGATAATGGCTCTCACTCTGGTTCATGAGTCCCAAATCCTTAGAAATGACTTTGTAACCCTTTCCTGAATTCCTTTGGAGCATTGATATGTTGCTTTTTGAGATCCTTAAGCCTACTTCATGTTGTCAGACAGGTTCTTTGAAGGGATTTTTTTTACTTACAGTTAATTCATGATTTAACAATCATGTTTTCACACAGGGCCAAGTTAGATGGATAGCGTAAATACAAGTATTTTTGATGATAAAAATATGTGGTTATAAGGATTTGATTGTTTCACATTCAAGCTCATCTTGCACATTAACAATTAATTGAGCTGAGAAGTAAAAAGACAGCAGCACAAAGCTGATTCAATTAAAGCAAATATAAATCTTCCATCACAGCACATTAGTGTTCAGAAGATCATCTTTCAGATTTACCAACACAGGAAAAAGATTAACACTAATTACAGTTCAGCTGAAGCATCAATAGCTCCCAGTGCACCCCGATGAATGACTCAGTGTCACCGCAAGTCTCCAGGCGGATGATGATGATGATGTGAATGCAATTCAAAGAAATAATCATCAGGGGCTAGATGCAGTTAGAATCTGCAACTTTAGCATTGTCTGTGCAGAGCAGCTGCCTTGGTACGCTAAAAAAGCATTCTGTTTCTGTAACTCAGATGAGGCATTTAGCAGTTAAGTGTTTAGCCTGTGCATGTGTGTTTACATGTGCAGCTGTGTTACCTATCACCAGAGCGAGAGCTCCGAGCACTATCACCAGCAGGAGGACCAGCGGAGCTATCAGCACTTTAGTGGCTGGAGAGAGAAAAGGAAAAAGGGGAAGCAAGAGGTCAAGAAAGGTCACTGAACCAACCAACGATCAACCAAAAGATCTGATGAATCCTAATCATTATAACTAAGATGGAACCATACAGGAGCTCCTCTGGGTCACGAATGCTTGCTATACGGGTGGTACAGTGAATAATACAAGTTACACCTGTGAACTTTAAAGCAAAGTGTCACATCGTTTTCATCAAATATCAGAAAACAGTAAGACTAGTCACTAAGCTGAAGGAGCCAGTAAAATGACTAAAGATATTAAAGTAGTTTTTATTTGGTATTAACAAAGTTCTGATTAGATTTATTTGGTGGATATTTACATAATTAGATTTAGTCTGCTAAAACCACAAACTAGTATCAATTTAAAAGAGATTGTATGTGGTAGACCAACACAAAGTAGTACAGACATGTAAAGTGTAAAAAAATTATAATAGGTTTTTCACTTCCAAATAAAGATCTCAATAGTATGGTAGGCATTTAAATTTAGCACCCTTTACTCTAATACCCCCGGATTTAAATATGGTGCAAACAATGGCCTTTGAAGTTACCTAGGAGTGTGGCAAGAAAAAGGCCACAGCTTAGGCTGTGTTTGGTATCTGTTAATGCTTAACACTTGTCCGTACACAAATAAATAAATACAATTAAATTCAAGGGGCTTCCTAATGCGACTCTTTTACCCAAACAGAGGTTATGTATGTAAACTTGGAGCAAGCTGAAAAAATGGCATTTGAATTATCTAAGTTAATAAGCAAACAGAAATATTTTAGCAAGTCTAGCTGACAAAAAACAGGAAAAGTTTAGTCTGATTTAATGTCAGCCAGGAATAAAAGGTGCTTTGTGTCCTGTTGTACAGTGTATGCAAATATCAGGTTGCAAATCTATATCTAAATTTGTCAGGGAAACATTTTCGGTATGATTACAGCTTCCTCCCGATTTGAGAGGTGGAAGAGGGGTGGGGTATCTTTGTGGTACATGACCTGTCAGCAAAAACCATCTTATTTTGCAGGATTTGGAGCAAAGTAGCATAATGAATTAAGACAGCTTGCTGCAATGCAGTTGCGGACAACTAAGAGCTATCTAACTTTCAATGACAATCTGTTAAAAATAACCCTACAAAAGACAATTAAACTGTTATAATGGCTCACTTCTAATCCTTCCAGTTAGAGCAAAACTCAAGACACATGACAAGAGGAGGGAAGAGTTTAAAGTAGCATACGTACCACAGACAGAGCCTCTGATTAGTCTTCTGAGGTGGGGCTTATCAGGGAGGTAACGATACTTGCAGCCAAACACACTGAGGTTGGAAGTGTGGTCCCCAAAGAATCTGTCGTGAGATTGTGAAAGACTCAGGAAAAGGATAACGGACAAACGGAGCAGCCTGAGTGAAAAGCAGCAGAGAGGCCCGAACCTGAGGTGACGGTAACGTTCTCCACAGCGGTAACAGAAGTTAGTGTTACACTGTGCACAGGTCATGTGATCGCAGCCCTCTGTTCGCTGAATGTGGATCTAAGGAGAAGACAAGACAGAGAAAAATAATAGTCGAACAAATGTGAGAGGAAACTATGTATTAAGTCATGTAGATTTTTCCAGGTGAACATAGTGTGATAGGTGTTTGTTGGCTTCATGCTTCCAGAGCACACATTTTCCTGCACCAAGGCCTCTGAGCTTTTACCTTGCACTGTGGACACTTCTGGGCGTTTCTCTGTCCGTGCTCGATGACACTCGCCCAGGTTCGTAGCAGCTTGTCCCCTTTCCTGTAGTCACGACACTTGAGTCCATCATGCCAGGGCGCGTGGCATTTAAAGCACCAGACAAACTGACAGTTGCTGCACTGGATCTATGATTAGGAAAGACAAATGACTGTTCTGAAAGGGATTAGACTCGACTTATTAGTGACGTGCTTATTAGTGGGAAATGTATTGTTATTGCATTATCACTGTACGTAATATGCATATCCCAAAGATCTGCCTGGACTGCATAAGTATTAGCTAATGATTAAAGAACCATGCATTCAGGTTCTCAGGTTTTTTAGAAGGTATAGAGGTGGTAAGGTGCACAAGAAACTACAACTAAGCTATTTATGTAGCAATATAACAGTTGCCCACTAGGAGCAACTTTTTCGATAAAACTATGTGGTTGAGATGGAAATATGGAATAATATAAGTCTTTTTTCCAATAGCTGGAAAGAGTATTCATGGGGGGTCTATGTTTGCAATGGACCCAAAGCAAAAAGGGATAAATACTTATTAATAATTTATTTATTGCACATCATATCTCAACAGTCGCCAATATTATCGTGTATCACACCTTTTACTATTACCTAGTCCTAATAAGGCACCTATTAATTTACTTCCTTTTACCTAATTGTACATATTAAAAGATGCAATATTAAGACCAAAAGTAGTGACAAAGATGAAAAAATGAGAGAAGTGAGAGACAAAAATATTGTGTAAAATTGGCTCCATTTCCTGGACTAGACTTAACAAGAGTTTGTGTGTTCAGCTTGTCAAAAAGATAATTTATCTGCTTCTTTTCCAGGATCACTCTTTTTCTCTTTCACAATTGTCTTTTAGAGAATAGATTCTCATTTAGGATAGTCCCGTTCTGGGAGATTTCTTTCTCCTTTTAGACCTAAAAACTGGTTCAGTTTCAGATAGATTCTTTTTTAGGATTCTTCAAGAATCAAACTGTTCTTTTTTAGAATAGATTTTTAGAAGATAGATTCTCTTTAGAAAAGCTCTTTTAGAAAGAACTTCCCTGATTTTCTTGTAGGAAACGGATTCAGTCTAATTCAATCAGTCTGACTTTCTTAAGAATACTGATCAGTCTCTGGGCATAAGAGTTTAAGAATTATTCCCCTTAATGTTTATTTCTTACATCAGAAATGGTGCTCTCACATAGAGCTCTGTATGTAGTTTAGCTTTCTCGTCATGCATCACTAATGTAAAACAACAAAATACCTAACTATGTGAATCAACTATCAACACTTGATGTCCATGCGCATCTATACCATGGCTACTTTACTTTTAATGTCATAATCAAAATTTAGCCTAAACACAGATTAAAGACGCTGGAAGTTCAGGTCTAGTCAGATCATTTCATTAACTCCAACCACCTTGCAACCAGAAGTCTTCTGAGATTGTTGAGGAATTAAGAAAAGTTAAACAGATTATGATTATCAAAGTTCTGATGCCAGGAATCATAATCCCACATTCTGTCCATCATGTAAACCTGACCTCCCCCCCAGCAGGTTGTGGGCCCACAAGGAGGGGGCTTCTTAAAGTTTCTTTGGACCAAGTTCCAAGAGCTTGAACGGGAATGCCCCAAATTACGGCAAAAGCTAACGGTCTATTCGGCTAACTGGCAAATAGTCTGGAGAACTCACAGAGGAGTTGCTGCTCCTCTGCATTATAGCACATTTATGGAGGAGATTGAAGGAATCTGATAAGGATAACCAAGTCCCACTCGGTGGAGATTCCAGGGCAGATCCAGAACTCACTAGAAACTATGCACCCCCTTTTCCATAGAATGTTTTGGGATCCTCTAAAGAGGGATATCTGGGGTTTGCCACTGGAAGTGTTACTTTCGCAACCTGATCTCAGATCAGCGGAAGATACTAGATAGATGGATTGAACGTTTACATTAGATACACCTATGATGTTACCTTCTCTTTAAATAGGGAGGATCTGTTTTTAATATTGTCTCTTTTGTTGTGTGTCTTTTCTTTTTTACAAGGTGCACCTGAAGTGTCATGCATCTACATTAGTTAAACATATATACCGATTACGCACACACTGATTATTAATTATTATTTTGTTTTAGCTCAACAAAGAGCTTAATTGGTTGCATCCGTGTCTCCCCGTGCTTTTTTTTTTTGCTAAAAGAGCCAAGCCGTAACACACCGATCTCCTGTTTGTTGTTCAAATGCAGAACACAAGTGAAATCTGATAACAAGTGGTCACTGGAGGCAGATGAAAATGCAAGTTAACTGCCAAATAGACCGGAAACACCGACCTGTCAACGTATGTTAATCCCTGAATTGAACAGAAATACAATCAAATCCACTGGAGTCATTTCCTGGTGACTGTCAGAAATGACAAACAACCTGAGTCTGCATCCTTCTCCCTTTGTTTTTGCTATCAAACAGCCACAGATGAGGATGTGATCCTACCTTGTACTTGTGCTCGGAGCGGTTTGTACCGTTTGCCTTCAGAGAGGTGAAGTGGCTGCACTGGGGACAGGGCTTTGTGCTCGAGTCCAGCTGACTTAGTTCTAAAAAGTACTGGTACTTTGCCACCTCTTCGTTGCTCAGTTGGGAAATAATTAATCCCTCCTCCAGGGTGCCAGTACACTCCAGGATTGGACAGCCGATGAGAACTTTGCCCATCCTCACCTGAAAGAAAAAACTCATTCAATCGCAAATTCGTAAGAGAAGAAACATGTCTGTGCTTCTCCTGCAGCATCAGCTGCTCAGCAGTACAAGAGTGTGCAGGTCAGGCCACTGTGGGTTTGTCTGATTAACAAGTATCTACATACTGAATGAATTCACACAACTGATGGGATCTAGTGAATAACTTACCCCAAAGTAGGAGTGTAAAACAGTGGGATGCTAAAAGAAGCAGAGTGGAAGCTAATGTGTCTAAGAACACTGTGAGTTGATGTGATATATTATCTGGAGTCATATGGAGACAGATTTTAAAAACGTTTTCTGCACAGCCTCTTGAAAAAGTATTCATACCTCTTGAACATCTTCACATTTTTTCCACTTTCCATGTGGTAGCCAGTCAGCACAAAGTGGAGTATAATTCTGAGTTTGACGAAAATAGATGCGAGATTTTCCAGTACTCGTGCATGTGTATTCAGCCTCATCTATTATGACACCCCTAAATAAAATCTAATTCAACAAATCCCCACGGAAGTCACCTAACTATTAAACACAAACCACCTGTGTGTAGCCAAATATCGCTACAAATACCTCTGTGCTGTTAAGGCCTCAGAGTTTTCTTACAGAACTTTGGTGACCAAAGAGCATCATGAAGATCGAGGAACGCACCAGAGAGGTGAGTCTGGGACAAATTTGTGGAGAGGTTTAACAACAAGGTCAGGTTATCAAAACAATATCCCAAACTCTGAAATCCTGAGTATTAAATTCATCCTCCAAAAATGGAAAGAGCATGGCACCACTGCAAACCAACCAAGACAAGGCCTTCTACCACAACTGATTGCACAGGAGAGCAGAGCATTAGTCAGTCACTATGGTGCTATGGTAACACTGGAGGAGTTGATGGGAAAAATATTACTTATGCACTCCACAGATTTGGCCTTAATGGAAAAGTGGGAAGAAAGCCACAAGCCATGTTGGGGACACATAGAACACGAGTCCACACCTGATATATAATTGTAGTGGCTGAAATGGTAAAGCTCACAATTTCAGAAAAATATAGGTTAATTGTAATCGATGCTGATGTCACATTTTTAAGCAGTAATTTCGTAAATAAACATTTCCTGATATTGTTGTGCAGCTCACATGAATACTTGCATCTAACTCACTTCTTTGTCCAGTTTCTCCTCTTAGGGCGTCTCCTCTTCCCCATGTCTAATCTTACTTTTTCACATTAATTTATTTCCTGTCATTCTGTCTGACTTCCTACATTTTATCCCCATTAAAGTCAATGAAGACATACTGCCATGACATTTAATAATTTGGTCATCAGGATGCGTGAGTTTGAACTGCGTGTCTCTAAAAAAATATCCGCACTCTTTGATGGGGTTATGCTAAATATCTTCTTTGGGGCCTGCATAAACACACACACACACAGACAATAAGCACCAAATGTATCCTTGCAGGCATGATAGCCATGACGGCTGTGTTTAACCACACACACTAAGGCTCTGATGGCCACTGCCTAGTGAGACTGGCTCGACGGGGTTTTTACTCACAAACACGTGCCGCATTGTGTGGTCGGTGTGATTCTTGCTAGAATGTGTTCAGTCTCAGATGACGGCCGCTGAACATGTTGCATCAACGGTTGGTATGGACCAAACAAGGCCTGTGTAACACACTGTAAACAGCAATGTTGAATAATATCCAGTTGTTGGTTCATTTCCACAAAAGACTTTGATACCTGGAAACATTTTTATTCTGAGACTGCAATAGTACGGCTCTGCATGATTCAATGTTAAATCACGTTTTTATTTAACCAGAAGAAACCCCCATTATAGCCTCTCAGGTTACACAAGAATGGAGGAAAGTTATTTTTAGCTACAAACTCTTTAAGAACTACTTAAATCTAACCCCAACTGCACAAAAACAACAGATTTCACATTCGGATTATTTATTCAGCATAAACGTAGCTGTCTTGAGTCCCAACACAGCATTTCTGCAACAGTAAGGCCTTAACTTGGACCGGTCCATTGCAACACTTCTGTTGGGAGAGTTACAACTATGTTTAGGATTACTGCGCTGTTGTAATGTTCCAGTTTGGCCTCACATTCAACCCTATACTTTATTATACTGTGGAGTTCATCGTTGTCTTAATGAATGCAAGGTGCCAGGAGACTGTGGCTGCAGGACAAGCTCAAAGTGTTTGTGCCGATCTGAAGCATTTTGACGTCAACAAACATGGTACTCTACATTATGGACAAACACCTTTACTTGGTTATCTTCTGCCCAAAGGGCAGCACAAAAGGTCTTGTAGTCCATTCAGATAAAACTTCCTTGTTATTTTTCTAAGGATATAGCTATTCAAACAGCTTCTTCAGTCTCTTTGTTTTTGTACTGTGATGAACTTTAACATATAATGTGCTGAGGAGTCTGTGGTTTTTCCACTTTATCTGAGCTTTGGGATGAATTTGCTGGGATGTCTATTCCTCTAAGGATTGGCAGCTATATTCCGTGTACTCCCAATTGTGAAAAATCGTTCTCACTCCAGAATAATAAACTACAAAAATCCTTGGAAATGACACCATGATTGATTACTTATAACTTTTCATAAAAATTGCTTCTCATATGTCAATTCCGTTCTCTTTCCATCCTGTCATTGTGTTGCCACACACTTGTATGCTCCAGCAGCAGGTGTGATTTCTGTTCTCACACACACTATTTCCATTTGGCTTCACTTTTGCTTGATAACAAAAGATAATGTGGAATCTTTTAGGTGACAAGATATTACTTTATGTATTCTCCAAAAATATTCCTCTGGCATAAAGAGGCTTGGAAATAGCAAGTATTTTGCAACTATGATCCTTGTTGCAACATGGTTTTGGAGATAAACCAGTACAGTCCAGTCTCCTTCGACCCAGTCTGACATAATGCTTACTCTACATACTTGACACCAAGCCCATGTGCTAAAATCAGCCTGTGGTGCATTAACGAGTATAAAAATCCCACCTCCAGGCAAGTGTTTTCATGACCCATTTTATTTTCAGTTTGCTTATTATCTGATAGTGCAAAGTAACACAACTGCGGACAAAATCTACTTTAAATGACTGATTAAACTGTTTTATATAAACAGAATAAAGCAGATCACAGCAATGGCTGCAACTTCCACGCAGCCTAAGTGATGTGGAAAGCTTTATAAATGTTTAATAAACCCATTAAAATGTTTAGAACATACCAACTCATGAAAGAGGGGAGGTTTAAAGAAACAAATCCACTCTGAAAAACGTTAACCTTGGAAGGGGAAAGAAAGAGACTTGTTTTTAGTTTCTGCTGCAAAATGCTGATTGAAGGACATGGACTTTCATCCGTCAATTATTAATGTGCCTGATATATTACACTAAATCACTAGAAAAATGGTACAAATCTCAGTAGAAGTTGTGTCTTTGTGAAACCATTTGCCCAGATTCTCCTGTATCCACGTTGTCTCCGTTTTGACTGCGGATATCTGCAACACACGGCTGGTGTGCTAACAAAAATAGGAAGTAATCCAGAAGAGGATAGGCCCTCATTTGTCGCTTTGTTAAACAGCAGCAGATGATTTACCACAGAATAAAAGTAAACCATTTGAAGGCAGGATCTGAACAGGCTCCACAGTTTACAAAGTCTGTTATTATATAAACTATTTCTGCTTCTTTTGGTGCCTTGACCTAGTTTCACAAAAAATGTACTTGTCACAAGACAAGGAGACCTGCAGGTGCTGACTTGTAACATTTTAGTTAATATTTCATAACACCGTGCTCTATTTGTTATTTAATCTCGAACCGAGTAGGTCGACCCATAGTCTAGATACTCCTCTAAGTGTTTACATGTGGGGTCAGCTCCTTGTGAACTTCCCAGGACCGTGAGCCAGACCCAAATGCCTCTGGGATGCTAAATATGGTGTATGAAAGTGTGACAAAGAAGAATGTGCTTTAAGACTCATCAACCGGCTGATATTTCCCGCAATGACTGTTTATAGGACAGGAGATAACACTCCCCACCTTCCCCCATCCATTAGTGGTTGCTCATATTCTATGAAAACCCTTCATGACACCAGGTAGGAGTTTTGAAAATGAACAATATGGCTCAACCAGGGCAACACTGCGTTGGAGGGGACACAAACGCTTCAGTTTGTTGCTAATTTAGAGGCTCTTTCCCTATTTTCAAACAGATTCGGACTACATTGGATCCCCTCTAGTTCAAAATTGTAAAGGCCTAGATCAGTCAAACTTGAATGGCATTACTCTACGGACCGAACTCCTCACCCAACTGTAAGACTGGGTCCAGCTACCCTCCGGTGGAAGCTCATTTCAGCCACTTGTAGCCGGGACTGAGTTCCTTTGGTCATGATCCATATCTCATGGTCACATGTGAGGGTTGTAACGTAGACATACCAGTAAATTAAGATTTACTTCTGTAAACAGTGTGCTGCTGTGTGCCTACTGTGCCTGCAGGTCGCTTTGGGGTTGTGAACCGATCAGACTGAAGTCTGATGGCGGTCGCATTTAAATAGCAGTTGGAACGACCACAAAGGAAAAAATACGGATTTCAGCAAAAAATTTAAATTGAGCATCAAGACCTGCAGTGTGAGTATAGCCTACATTCATTTCTGTTATCTAGACTCTGATGTTTCACATTAAAATGGGTCATAGTTAGTTTGTGATTTTAAACACAAATGTACGGACACCACACAGAGCAATTTGACGAGTACGACGCATTACACCCTCAAATCTAGATAAATAAACGGAAAATGTTTTCAGAAACATGCATTTTATTAAAGAAATGCACTTGATTTTACTTACTAACCTTTAACTTCTTACAAGAACAAACTTCAGAGCAATCCGTCTCTGTTTTAGGTACATAACTTTCAGCTCTGCTGACATATCTCTCACAAAGGTTTTGTGGTGAAAGTCAGACCTAATAGCTCTCTGAGGAGAGAAAAATAGGAAATGTGTTATTTATATGCTGCTATCTCTTTCACCTTTAATTGTTCTCAGGATATTGACTGGGTAAGAGGTGCGCTTGCTGCTCTTGACCTCTAATCTGCAAACCCAGCCTGCTCCAGAGCAGATTAGGTTTCCAGCATAAACTACGATGGTGAGAGACGCGGGTAGGAAGTGACCCAGCTTTACCATACAGCTTTGTTACCTCAAAAAGCTGGTAATGCTGCTTCGTACCACAGGCCGACTAAATTATTCTACAATAACTACAGACCTTAAAAACACTGTCTGAAATTGTGAAGTGAGTCAATAACTGACAGCTGAACAACAATGAGCAGTCCATTATACTGTAAAATATCTTATTTTAGTGTTTTATGTAATTGTTTTATTTTATTAAAAATAATGTTTTCATTAGCTGTAAGCTACAACAATCAAAATTACCAAAATAAATGTTTACAATACACCATTCTGAGAGTAATTACTTTATATATTGAATTACTTTCACTTATTGACTTGGAATGAATTTACTTTTTGGTGATATTTTAATTAAAGGAGGTAGATTTAGAAGAACAGACGTCCACAGGGCAGCATTCATGTAAAAACGCCACTGCTAACACCAACCTGGGTGCTGACGTAGAGTTTCAGACACTCGTCACACACGGCCTTCCCGCAGCAGGGCAGGGATGCGATGGTTTTCTCCTCCAGGCACACCCAACAACACTCTATCCCATTCTCCGCAACGACCAGCGATCTTTTCCAGTGGTAGTCCCAGTACGGGTCCAACATGTCACCCAGCGTATCCAGCTCCGGTTCGGTGCTCAGATCCCCCGCCTTTACCGTCTCCAAGTTTGTTTCTGTTCCTTCGGATGTAACAGCGTCATCTTGGCCGTCCGTGATTTTAGCGTCTGTCCGATGAGTGTCGTTGGCAATGCAGTAAACCGTACAATAGACGTGCTCTTTGGCACTAAACGACTCGCCTAATGTCCCAGTGTTGTTGTCATCCTCAGCTTTAGGATGGCACTTCTCTCCAACCGTTAAATATTTCACTCCTGCAACATCTGAAGTCGTCAACTCGCTTAGGGGTGGCTCGTTTTCATCACCTTCTCCTCCCGTCACCACGTCCGACTTTTGACACTCACCACATTGTGCTCCATGTACGTCCTTACAGTCGTTCCCACCACTTTCTCTACCCGCTCCATGTTCCCCCCGCTCTGCATCCAACGTTTTGTACTTAAACGGTGAGAGGGCGACTTGGAATCCCCAAAATTCCTCCTCAGTACCTCCACAGCGCTCGCCCTCCTCCTCCTCCCTGCTGCTCCGACTCCTCCGCTGTTGCAGTTGTTGTTGTTGTTGCCCTCTGCATCTCTCTCTCCGTCGCCGCTCCTCGTCCACGCCCTCCCGTCGACCCCGTCGAGGGATAACCGGGAGTTTGACCGGATGACAGGTCGGTTCAGGTCCCCAACCGGCAGTTTAACTTTATCGTCCGTGATGGAAGTTCCTGTCGGCTGGTTGCGGGACAATTTCCTCCTTCCCTCTTCGAAATTGCTCATAAAGCTCGGCATCTTGCAAGCGTCAGCTATCGGTTTTTCATCTTCCATCCCCGATTTAGCTCTCCCCATTTAGCGAGCAGGTCCGCCCCAGGAGGACCTCTGTCTGTCGGCCTTCCTCTGCTCCTCCAACTCCTACTACCAAAACAAAACAAAGCGAACAGCTCGCTGCTTCCCGGTGTTGTCGTAAGCACCGAGGAGAGCATTGATAGGCCGATGGGAAACCTAGTGGTGGAGTGAAGGGATGCTCTGCTACTAGACAGCAATGGAGAGTCGTCTTTACTGAAGAATCAGATAAAAAAAAGCTAAAAATAAGAGAAGTGCTTCGGTCAAATACGAAATATAATATAATCTGCAAAAGTTGTTCTGTCCTTCCTCCATCCTCTCTTTCACTCTTCTGCCCTTCATTATTTCCTTCATTATTTTCTTCCACCTCTGATTTCTTCCATTATTTCCTCTCTTTTCTTTTTTCTGCCCCGTGTCCTTCCTTCCTTATGGCCTTACTTTCTCTTTCTCTCCTTGTCAGTAACCCATCCTTCCTTCGTTCCTTCCTTCCTTGTATTCTTTCTTTCTTTCTTTGTGTTCATTTTATTAAGCTTTTTACAACTTTGGACTGCTTTGGGCCTTTACTCATCTTACCACTTATGCTGGTGAATTTAAAAACACTTTTTATGTAGGTCCGAATGTGAAAAAATGAAGCACATTTTGTGGAAAATCAAGTTTAATATTCCCCCAAATTGCACATAGATTGAGATGAACGGTGTAAAATGTAGAATTTGTTTCTGAGTAAAGACAGAGTATGTGACTCTTTGCAATGGTGTCATTTCCTGGTGTCATTTGTTTTTCTACACTTGTTGATTGCCTGACCATCACCTGAGGCTTTCAGACTAAAAGCGGCATGTGCTGTATGCGATATCCTGTGTCTATTGGCCGCAGGAGTGTATGTCATAATGCACTGGGATCAAATTAAACAGATTTTAACTATGAGCGCTGCACAAACTCCACCAAACTATATGTTGTGCTTCACACTGCTCAGCACAGAACAAAACCATTGATTTGTGAGACATTCAATGTCCAATGAATGGATTTGACAAGCACCTCATTTGTTGGATGTTCTATTCTAAACAATGTAAGAGTGCCCCCAAGTGGTCAAACAGGTAGTAGCTGAATTAATCAGAAAATAAGTCCAACTGCGCTTTTACTTCAATGTTTTCGATGTGAATCTTTGTTAGCACCGACAGAGCGTGATGTTATTACTACACATTCAGGACTATACTACTCATGGAATAGTCTTTCATGTTTTTATATTTGCCACCTATTGACGGTCTTTCTCCACTTAAAATATCACTGGGTTTCCTCAGCTTTTTCCTTTTTCAAAATTCATTAGATTTGAATTGTTCAATAAGATGTAAGTCACTGTCTCTTTCTTTTAAATCACTCACTGTATTTTCTCTTGCACATGCAATAATTTGGACACAGCTTCTCCTTCAATGGTTTGTGTTTATTTTTATTACTACCTCTGAGAACTCCTGTTTGAAAACCATTTCAGGTGACCACCTTATGAGGCTCACCGAGAGAATGCCAAGAGTGTGAAAAGCAGTAATCAAATTATCCATTTATGTGTGTCATTTTTATTCTTTTTTTTCTTTCTAATTGCAATGTTTTCCTCATGGAAAATCATTGTCACTCTTTCATCATCATATTCTTCTTGTTATCTTTATTATCAACTAACATAGGAAAATATAATACTAAACCTGGAAACTATTTATTTTTCATCCTTGCCTGCTCCTCAATTTTTTTATACGGGGGCATGGTGTGTTGCTTTTCAAGATCTTTTAGCCTACTTCATGTTGTCAGACAGGTTCTTATTTTATTTATTTGTTTTTTTTCAACCGTTTCCTGTCCGACAGAGTAGCCCTTAGAATTGTTATCTGAGTGCTAAGAAGAAGCCCAACAGCTTTACTTTCACAAGTTGAACATTACAGCAAATGCTTTAATGCTCTGCTTGATTTTTATAAAATAAACTTTATTACAAACTGCTTTGGGATTATTTCAATTGTTATGGACACGGAGACAGAAACAAAAAGGAAAAAATAAGAAGCATGAAAGAGAAAGAGGTGGGGCAAAAAGGAAAATGGGAGAGAAGGAGAAAAGAGTGGAGGAGAGAAAGAAGGATGAAGAGATTACAAGATAACACCCTGCTTGCTTCTACACCTGCAGAAACGTACATAATAACAGCGTTTTTACCGAAAAGTGCACAGTACTCATGAATGCAAGATGTATTTAGTGGTGAATGTGGCTCAGTATAGAACATTTGTGTATCTGTTAACACCTGAATCTAAACACCTGTGGGTCTGAGTGTGAGCGTGCTTGTGTATACAAGGTTTTTCCATAAAAATATGCAATAGCGAGTGTGAGGAGCCACAGAAAATAAGCAAAGGCTAAAGAAATCGCTTATGGGCCAAATACTTTTTTTTACAACATTGCAACTCAGCATTTATTATTTATTTAATAAATGTTTTCTCCTTTGCATTCAATTATTGGGATGTTTTTCAAATCACACCATTTTTTAATGCAACTCCTAATATTACTTTAAATCAGAGAAGGGAGGATTGCTTTGGCCAGTTATTTGCTAGCCAACTTTAATTCTTCCTTTATTACCTGATCATTAATATCTGTTTATTTAATGACACAGTTAGAGTTTATTTGCTTGCTGAATTTGTTCTAAGTATTAATAAGCAGTAGTACATGCTAATATGCTCTTCATGCATTTCCAACCAGTATGGTTGCACCTACCCTGTACATCCCTATCTCTTTCTGCGCTTCCTTCTATGCCTGGACTCTATTTCTACACATTCACTGCTGTGTCAAGTTCTGTTACTCTGACAGAACCTGATTAGTGGTCTTCCTTGTAAGTAGCTGATTTTTTAGCTTTGATATTGATTGGATTGTTATATCTTCATCTGTGAGCGCCTGCCAAATGCATAAACATAAACATTATGAAGTTTGCACATTTGGCATAAATTTACTTTACAGTTTATAGTTCATAGTTTCCTCCCACTAGAGGAGGCCCAGGGGACGGCCCAGGACACGCTGGAGGGAACTATTTCTCCCGGCTGGCCTGGGAACACCTTGGGCTCCCCCAGAAGAGCTGGGGAAGGTGTCTGGGTGTCTCTGCTGAGACTGCTGCCCCGGCAACCTTGTTCCGGATAAGCGAAAGACGACACTTACAAGTTTATTGTTTCTGTGTTGCATGTATTTTTGTTCTAAATTGAATCTGTTTGCAATCATTAGAAAAGATCTGTCCTTTGGGATTTACGTTTTCACCAATGAAATATGCACAAGGTTGCACAGTACAACAATTTGCATCTCCCTAAAAGTGGGAAGTCTACCTTGGTAACACCTATCAGATATCAGATTTATAGTGGCATCCTACACAATATTTCAACTGGAAGAACACATGCTGGAAAGACAAACAAGGAACTATTGTTTGAACCAGTCTAGCACAATGCAGGTTGTTACTTTCTTTTGCATCATCCTTATTCTAAAAATCCTCCCCTGACTCAAAATGCACTTATCTCATTTTATCAGACAAACACTGGAATGCTGTGGAATGAAAGTAGCTTTGATGGACATATTTTAACCTAACTGGGCTGACTCTTGAATTGGGTTGCTAGCTCTGTAAAGATTCTTTGTGAATGTCACAGGTCCTAGTTGTGCCTAATGGGTTTTAGAGTAGGCTTTCAAAATGCATAAAGCTGCATATTACATATAAAAATCGATGAGTTCTTTTTGTCACTCCCAATAAAACAAGAGGACTGAATGCCAGATAAAACACTTTTCTAAGAAATTTAGGCATTTAAATGACCCATAAATACTAGAGGAGCATGCAGTAAATAACAAATTCCTGGAACGTTTTGGAAAACAGCAGCAACAAGTAATTTTGTTTATCTTTTGTTTTAGGGTCCCAAGGAGTAATCACTACAGCACTGTAAATGTGACATCATATCACAAAATAAATGCTGTTATTCATTCGAGGTGATACACAGAGACCAGAGGACACAGCAGACCGTCATTCCCCACATTCTACTTTAATCCCAGCTGTCTAGTTTATGTACAGTCACCTGTGGGAAAACCAGCATGAAAAGAGGAGCTAACATACATGTTTATAGTCCATGGCGAACTGTAACAAATCAACCCAGAACCAAAACATAAAAAAAATCACCTTATTGTGGTAAATCAGTTTAAATCAGTTACATTTAAGCAAACATTTCAACTACACATATGATGGAATTTTAGGAAATAGAAGGATTCCCATCAACCCTTTGTAATAGTTTGAATAAATGGCCTTGCAGCACTGTCCAAATTTACTATGGGCACCACTGGTTTTCACACTTTATGGCAAAAAGCATGAACTCACTTTGAACATTTTGACGCGGTTCCCCACAGTCAGCTTCTGAGATTTTTGTACTGCTCTTACCATCCTCAGTTTTCATTGCAGCAACATAAACTTGGGTCTGGGCTAGCCTTGTCTGTTATGTCTCTGTTATTTTTAATCTTGTTACTAATTGCTCTGTCTGTTTAAATGTGCAAGTATATGTTTTCTTGGCCTGAGTGGCTTAGAGAAATGGGAGTCTAGTTGTAGATTGCTAAGTAAATCTTCCTAAACACTCCTCAAATGTGAAAAGTAAAATACATTTTTTTACTTTGAACTGAATAAATACAAAATCCAGTGCAGTGCTGTGCAGTAATCAGACCTGGCTATGGTCAGTGAAATTTAACAAAAGATGGAAATGTGGTCAATCACAGTTAATTCATGATTTAAACAGGCAGGAATTACTTTTTCAAATAGGGCCAGGCTGGTTTGGATTAAAATCATCATTTCAAATCTGCTTTTGTTTTCACTTAGGCTATCTTTGAAATTAGCATTTGTTTGATAAACTGAAACATTTAGGTGTAAAGCAAAAACAAAAAAAATCTGAAAGAAGGCAAATACTTTTTTCACATCTTTCCAACTGAAGCATTCTTGAATGAATAAATGTACTTATTTCTGGGGGTGCCACTAACTGTGGCGACAATAATTTTAATTAAAACAATTATTTCTTCACGTGGGATCTTTTCCCCCACTGAATGAATGTCAAGTCAAATACTGGATTTTTCAGTGTGGGATTATGCCACTGCAATAAAGGATGCATTTACCTCAAAGCTTTCTACACATATTTATGGGGGCGCCAATAAATGTGGAAGGTGCTGTTAGTCTCTTCATGGCCGTAAAGATTCAGATCTACACAAAATCCTCAGTTATTACTGCAGTTACTGCTGTTCAGTGACCCCCAGGGAGCTCGGCGTCCAGTTTAAATTGTTGCTTACCTGTGGTCTAGTCCAGATGGGTTTTACTGGGTCTGGGTTAAGGGTTGTGCAGTTCACCATAACTCAGAAAACAGTGCCTACACACACACTCACAGTTTGTATGCACCTTTCTGACTTGCTAAAGGTTTGTTTCTTATTAAAATGCTGCAATTGATATTTGTCACACAGTGTCATTTGATGTTTTAATTAATCATCTCCTTCAGAGGCAAATAAACAGAGAAGTTAATTGTTTTTTAGTTAAAAATTAAAAATCCAATTTGCAACAAAAAACATTTAATTTTTTTAGTTCAAAGAAATGTCTTGATAATATTGATATAAAATTGAATTCTGCTGTTTTTTTCAGTGTCTTTTTCTCAAACTCTCCCATTTCACATAATTTGTACAATTTGAAGAAATAAAACCTAGTTTTTCCCACTTATACACAACATCATACATTAATAGTCAGCTAGAAAAAACAGTAAACACAGCCACATGTGAATAAAAAAGACATCTAGAAGATCAAAGTTACGTTTCATCATTTTACATCGCGGTACCTACGTTCTCCTAAACTCTGCAGACTCTTATTTATAGAAAACAACAAAAAAAGCACAAAGTTCACATTTAGGACCTTTCCAAGAGAGCTGAGGAGCATCCAACAAACCAAAGAGTCCCCATCCCTTTTTTTTTCTTGTTGCTTGTTTGTACGAAGCTAGTTAATCACACGAGGCATGAGATTAAATATGCGACAGTTTGGAAACACCTCATGCAAACACACAAAAAACACCGTCTCTGTCCTCCAGGCGGAGCGACTCTGAACGTAAACCACAGAGTTTTGTTACAAAACAGGTAAACTGCTAAAGAGAATTGGAGATTGAACCAGTCCTTTCTTATGTTGAGAGAAGGGTGTCTTCAGCAAAAGGCCTCAAACGTTTGGTCCAGTTAATTGAAATGTGTAACACTTGAGTTGTTTTTCAAACAAAAGTAGAAGACAGATAAAAACAAACTGCGGTATGTTTGGATTTTCTTCTCGTGCAACGTCTTTACTATTTCTTACATGGAAACCATGAAGAGTAATCTTCGACCTGATTTTGGTCCCAGTCTGTGGCTCATGAGCGGGATCTGTTGGCACTTTCATCTTGAAAAGTGTGAGCTGTGAGGTGACAGAAGGGGCTTGCTAAGTCTCCTGTCTTTTTGAAAGAGGGTAAATATAGTCTGCACGCTCTTGTTGAGGATTCAGCCTCTGCTGCTTCTCCAAGTCATGTTTTCACCAGTTGTCAAATGAGACATTTGATATAAAACAACAAATAATAAAACAACTTGTTTGATTTAGAACCATGTATGTTTTCCAAGGGTTTCTAAGCATTCTGTTCATGTCAAGACTGAAGCTTGCTGTGATTGTCTTTCTATTGGGGACATATATAAGCATTAGTTACAATGGATTAAAGTTGCTTTGAACAATTCCTGTTTGCTTGTTGACTGGGTTTTAATAATAAAAATTTGCACAAAAAAAAGTTAATTTGCACCTGATAATACAGTCTCTTGCAAAAAGTGAACTTTTAAGAATTTCTCATGCTTCAGCCACAAATTTTAACTTAATTTATTTGAATTCCATACACAAAGCACAACTGTAAAGGAAAAGGGAAAGAATACACAGTTTTAAAAAATTTTAAGGGAAAGAATCAGAAAAGTGTGCTGTGCATTTGTCTCTATATAACGGTTTACCTCACTGTAGTTTGGGCAAGTGCTGATCAAAGTAGCATTGAAACATTGTTAATTAATGCTGTTAAGATCACGTGTCCGCTCTTCTATCCATCTATATACTATTCTTAAAGGCAGCAGTTGTTTAATGCACAGCTAATAGCAATCCTGTAAAAAGATTCTACCACCTTCTCCAGAGTTACAATGGGCCTCTTGTCTGTTTCTCTGATTAATGCTCGACCTGTCAGTTTAGGTGAAAGGGCATGTATTGGTAGGTTTGCCGTGATGCTGTTCTTTTCTGGTTTCCAATGATGAACATGGATCGTTTAAATTACTCAACGGTGTTCTCCATTAACCAACTAGGTAAGCTATGAAGGCAGTTGGTTGCATTGGATTTTATTTCAGGGTACCGAATTAAAAGGCGCTGACTACAAAAGCACACCAAACCTTTTAGATTTTTCTCTGTAAAACATTTTTAAAAAAGCCTCCTTTTCCTACATTTCCCAACTATGCACTACTTTGTGTTCTATCTATCACATTAAATCTTTATTGAAACCCATTGAAGGTTATGCTTATAGTTTAAAAAACTCAAGTTGTAATAATGCTTTTGCAAGGGACTGTAGATACGACTGAGCAGGGGTCGGAGGAGCTTAGCTCTTTCTGTCGACCTCTATGCTTCTGTCTTGAGTGGAAGACAAAATATTTAGACAGGATGGCAAGAGCCTCTTGAAACGCTGCAGCTAAAACGTGTGGGGGGTCACCTCTGTCCATTCCTGTCCAGCCTTTCTGTCAAGGAGACAGCATTGCTTTTGTAAACATCGTTAAGATTCACATTAGTAAGAAGGAGCTGCGTAGGTGTGCATGCATGTTATCTCGTCCACATGTATGTGTGAGCTGAGAGCCTGTAAGTCATCACATTACACTGTTAGTTGACATTCATAGAACACAGGTATAAGAGCGAGCCGGGTATTCCTTCAAGCTTTCACTTTTTCTGTCATGACGACATCCTGAATGCAGCAGGAAAAATAGGTTTAAGAAAAGCGATGTCTAACATTCCTCAATCGGTAATCGCCTTCACAGGTTCCTGTTCGGAAGTCTGGTGAGTGAACTGTCAGGCACCAAGAGCAGAAAAAGCTCAGTTAAGTTTTAAAAGAGGCTAATTCTTTTACTTTAAAGTCTTTGGTCAGACGCATCTGTGTGAAAGTACCCAAGGAGTCTTGAGCAGGATCATTTTATTACTGTTTCTTGAATGTATTGGGCTCAGTTTTGACATTTTAAAGTAGGATTTTAAATTCTTTCAGAAAGCCTGTGGAAAAGGAGACCTGATTGCATCCCCTTGGTGTTCCCTCACAGCACTGATATCCATTAGCAAAAAAAAAAAACAAAAAAAAAAACAAAAAAAAAACAAAAAAAAAAACAATATTGGCTCTTTACTGGACTTCAAAAACATGAAATCATTGTGGCGGACAAGTGCTGCAGTTACCACTTTTGGCCACGTGATGCCAGTATTTCATCAGGGACGCCATCGTCGGACAAACAGAGCCAGGGAATGCCACCTGATTGAGCTTTTCAGAGATTTGGAGCTAGAGATGGAGAGTGTGATCTATCCTCTGTTTACATGTCTGTCTCTGTTTGTTGGAAGAGAGTTGGAGTGGTAAACGAAGGGCTCTGCGTTGGTAAGGCAGCTCCTCTGGAGTAGCTTCTGGGTTTATTTTGACCTTCAAAAACAGCGAACATAACAAAAGAATCACTTTTAGTAGCCATAATACAAATTTATAGCATAAATTCAGTCGCTTAAACATTAAGTTGGCATACTTGAGATATCAAAAACTGAAAACTTTGAAGCCTGTAAAGCAGACATATTCAGTATAATTGAAAAGATAGAAGGCTAACAGGTTTATGATGAAATGCTACACAGCTTATTTTCCTCCATATTATCCTGGAGTAAGTAATTTGATCTGACAAATAAGCTTAACAGCATAATATTGCTTGCAGAGAACATCAGAAGCTCTTGTCCCATGTGTTCTGAGGGAGATAATGACACTTCAGAGACATCTTAGCACTCTCATGAGTGCACTGGCTCTCCCAAGTGTTTCTGCTTTGAAAATTAAACATACGTTGGAGAAGAATACATTAGGAACATTTCATAGAAAGAGAGAGCTGCGTACACTTTTTTGATTGTCAAAATAATAAATGTGCTCAAACAACCATCTTGCAAATTCTGACAAAACCTCATAGAATTTTATTTTTTAAAATATCAACATTTAGCATGGTCACATAAGAGACATTTACAACCTCAGAGGATGAAATGCTTTTACAAAAATTATATTCCCTGAAATTACATTGTTCCAAATCTTACTCAAAGCTCATTTTTCTTTTCACAGAAAAAAAAACACTGCGTGTTTTATTGACATTTAACTTGACAGACAAACACAAAATAGTACATAATTGAAAAGGGGAAAGTAAAAAATCTCCAATTTTCAAAATCTTTTACTGATCTGCTTCTCTGCATCATCTGGTGAAACCCATCCCACAGCATGATGTTGCCACCACAGTGTTTCACAGTGGAGTAGTTGTTCAGGTTGATGTGGAGCAATTTTGCATATAAAAAGTCACATTTTTGTCTCATCTGACCAGAGCACCATCTTCCACATGTTTGCTGTTTTCTCTACATGGCTTCTGGTAAACTTGAAATGAAACTTCTTATGGATTTCTTTCTTATTGACAATTTTCTCACTCCATAAAGGCAGGTTAGCAGCTAATAGTTATCCTGTCTACAGATTCTACCACCTGAGCTTTAGTTCTTTGCAGCTCCTCCAGAGTTACTATGGGCTTTCGGGTTGCTTCTGACTAATGCTCTCCTTGCCTTCACTGAACTCCTAAGACTTTAGGTGGACGGCCATGTCTCCGTAGGTTTGCTCTTGTGCCATGCATTTTTTTGTTTTCAAACGATGGATTGAACTGTGGTCAGTGAGATGCCTCAAGGTTAGGAAATAGTTTTATTGTGAAAATTCTCCACAACTAATTACGGTGCACTGTACTTAGTGGCATCAGAGTAAAGGGGGAGAAATACAAAACATGCCACACTTTTTAGATTTTTATTTGTAAAAAGGTTACAAAATGCATTACACTTTCTAAGATCACACATTGTTTTTTGCTTTAGGTACCTGAATTTTGTTGAGATTTTATAAAAATGTCAGTAGTTACGTATGCTTTTTTGCTCAGCTGATAGCTGACTGTTAGATGTTTTCTCAGTATTTGTTCAGATTCTTGTGGCAGCCGTCCTGAGGAATCTCAGCCCGCTCTTTTTAGGCTAGCGTCCCCATGGTTTACTTTTAAGGGGTTCGTATGCGACTGCCACCTTTCTGTAAATCTCACCAAAGATTTTCAATAGATTTTAATTCAGGCAACTATGATGGAAACTCTAGTATCTTCCGGGACTTCTTCCCCCAGAAACAGAGACCTGTTATACTTTGAAGTATTATTTTTGAGATCACTTTCCTGTTTCAAAGGTGCAATGACATCCAAGCTTCAGCTTCCTCACAGTCGAAATGACATTTTTTCCCATTTATTGTGCCACTACCGTGCTTCGTTGTAGGCGTGGTGTTCTTTTCAGTGTATGCTTCATTCTTCCTCTTCTAGACATACCACTGATCCACTGGCTCTAAAGGTTCCAGTTTTGATTGATTGCTTCACAGAACAGAACCCCCAAAACTCTTTGGCAAATGTCCATATCAAATTGGAGCTGACTTTTCTGTGTTTCTGGGTCAGCTGCAGTGTATGTCTTAAAATCCAGGCATTGAGCCATTCAGTGTTTGGTTCATAACTTACAATGGAAACTAAAACCTCATTGGCTGCTACCACCAAACCTTTATGAAGGTCTTTTGCAGTTAGTAAAAGGTCTTTGACCACCTGCCACCTCAGGAATCAGGTAATGTCCTACGACTGCCACGCCTAGGTGTTGTAGCACTGTTCCTTTCACTTTAACTAGCAAACTGCTCCAGCTGTATCTGGTGGAACATATTAAGAGCGTTTGCTGTCTTTTTTCATCCTTATCCTTGTTTGTGCAGGTCAGTGATCTCACCTTTGAACTTTTTAACTACATTTCTAAGGTGCAATGAAACTTTGCCATCGACAGACCAGCTTTTACGTTTTCTATTTAAAGCCCACCTTATTCAACTAATAAAGCCCTTGACTGTATGAATCAGAAATGAGACCAAACCTGATGTGCAATGCTAAATCACAGAGGTTTTATTTATTTATAAGGGTGCAACTGTAGGTGTCTTATGTTATTTCCTCTTCTCATCTTACAGTGGTTAACAAGCAGGTAATGCCAGCAATTTGAATAAAAAAGATATTCCGAGTGCTTTAGAGATGCTGACTGTTGTATTATTAGCTTTATGTGTCATGGTTGTGTATATCTATGGCACAGAGGGATTCCTTTGGGATGGGACGGCTGATGCCATTTTATTACTCCCTCTGGCCAGAGCCAATAAACACCAAACAGAGGGGAGTACGGCTGGAGAACAATGATAGCATATTGATGATGTTTGTGGACGAGAGCGCGCATTTAAAGGTTCGTGTGTGCGTGCATGTGGATTAACATGTTTATGAGCAAAAGCTGTCTATCAGCACAAATACTGTGTCTGGATGTCTGTGTACACAGTGATGAGTGTGTGTGAGCTTTTTCTGCATAGACATTTGTATCTGCACTACAGCTGGGGTGTGTTTGTGTTTGCAGGCATTATTTAGAGGCTTGGTGATTTATGATCTGGGTTATGGCTTCCACTGGGGACATATAAAACTACAGAATAGTCCTTTATTGCTTTCTTCTTTGTTTAATCCTACGTATCATCCATCACTCCGTTTCTCTCATTCTCTTCCTCTCCTTCGCTTCATTCACCCTGCTTCTATCTCTATGCCTCTGCATCTCGTTCTATGCTATGGTCCTTGTCTAATACAAACTGGTATTGATAATCTGTCCACTGCACATCAGCCAAATCGGCATTATTTCATCTTGTTGTTTGGTACATTGCAGTTACTTTATCTGTACGGCTCAGCGCTTCCCGCAGGGCAGAGTTACACTTTGAGATTGATGCAGACGATATGCCAGCCTGGACCTAGATGACAACTTATCAGCGCTCTGTATTACAAATGGCCAAAGCACCTTAAGGAAACAGAAAGCCACTCTTTAAATTTCAAATAAACACCAAAAAATTGAGAAACAAAACCTTCAACTGGAACAAAATGTGCTTCATAGCGAGACAACAATCCTTCCTCCAGCCTGAATGGGTACAAGAGCAAAGTTCTAATTATGAGAAGCAGTTTCAGAAAAAGTTAAGGATTTGATTTTAATACATCTGCCACCTTTATTTACTCATGCTGGGCAAATGTGTTCATGTCGTATTATGTACAATTTCTGTATGAAACATGGATAAACTGAAAGCTAAACTCCAACACAGGTAACTGATAACGGAGGTAAAACCTGAGCCCATTTCTTTATTCCTTATGGCAACGAGCTAGATTTCTAGCTTCAGTACAAATGCTGAAACCACAAACTTCAATCTTTCGTGAAAAGGAACAAAGCAGGACAAAACCCCCAAATGTACAGCCAGAGCTACAATGGGATGATTTACATTGCTCAAAAAAATAAAGGCAACACTCAAACAACACATCCTAGATCTGAATGAATGAAATATTCTCATTGAATACTTTGTTCTGTACAAAGTTGAATGTGTTGACAACAAAATCACACAAAAATCATCAATGAAAATCAAATTTATTAACCAATGGAGGCCTGGATTTGGAGTCACACACAGTATTATTGTCCAGAGTTCAGTAGTTTGACAGCTTGTGGATAATAACTGTCTTTAAGTCTGATTGAAGATCGTTTTATTTAAGGCCATTTCAAAATAAAACTCAATAAATCTCAAAAACGGGTGTAGTGTTTGTTCCATTTTTGCAGTTATCTTGTTTGGAAACTATCCCACAAAGTATTGCGAGATAACGCAAAAAGTATTGCACAAAAGAAAAGAAAATTCCCCCATGTCCCTCGCGGGCTCCGTAGAAAGGCTTCATCAAGGGAAGATATTAAATAAATACGTTGTGGAATAGAAAAAAATCGAATGTACCATTAAATGTACAATTTATTTTAATACATCATTAAATATTAAGTGTACCACTAATTACGTCATGTCCTCTTTAAAATTATACTTATTAATTGCATAATAGTCCATTTCATGATATAATGGTACATTTATTGTTTCTAATGATGTATTAAATAAATAAATGGTACCTTTAATTTAATGGCACATTTAATGTTAAATTTCTTTCAGGTTACATTTACTTCACTTATGGGACATTCACAACATTTATTTATTTAATGATGATTTTATTGTATTAATTTTGTCCAGTTTGACCCTCCATTCTTGATGCCTGTATAGGAGGTCATGTCAGAATTTAAATCAGGTGTGCTGGAGCAGACACACATCTAAATCTTGCAGGGAAGGAGTCCCTGAGGACCAGGGCTGTGAACCATTGAGGTACAGTTTCTAAATTGTGAAGGTAATGCCTTTTTGCACTTTTGTTCACCAAGTACAGTTCTCTTGCTAGGTGCATTTTTCTTTCGTTTCAGCAATTTGAAACATAAAAGTAATATCATTGTTCAAAGGAAACAATCACTTAATAAATGAGTAAAATACAATTATGTACATTTTTTTTATTCAGCTGAGATAGGCATGGTCTGTTTCCTTGTTTGATATTTTATTATTTCTTCATTGTTATTCTTTATACTTTAACTGGCCTTTACTACAGCTAAAAACAGGGACTTAACTGGTCCTTCAAACAAAGAAATTGCCAAAAGACTTAATGAAGAAAACAAAAATGGAAGTGGCACAGGAGTGGGAGTCGTTCTAAATGGGAGCGGGATGGGAATGAGAGTCAATTTACCAGGAGTGGGATGGGACAGGATTTGTTTTGTTATGCTGGCCTGGGATTGGGATGGGACAAGACATTTTTCAGTGGGAGCAGGGTGGGACAGGAGAGAAAATCCACTCCCATGTCACCCTCTAGTGTGAACCTGCTTTCATCTGTGAAGAGCACAGGGCGCCAGTGCCGAATTTGTCAATCCTGGTGTTCTCTGGCAAATGCCAAGCGTCCTGCACGGTGTTGGGCTGTGAGCACAACCCCCATTTGTGGACGTCAGGCCCTCATATCATCCTCATGGAGTCGGTTTCTAACCGTTTGTGCAGACACATGCACATTTGTGGCCTGCTGGAGGTCATTTTGCAGGGCTCTGGCAGTGCTCCTCCTGTTCCTCCTTGCACAAAGGCGGAGGTAGCGATCCTGCTGCTGGGTTGTTGCCCTCCTACGGCCTCCTCCACATCTCCTGGTGTACTGGCCTGTCTCCTGGTAGCGCCTCCAGGCTCGGACACTACGCTGACAGACACAGCAAACCTTCTTGCCACAGCTCACATTGATGTGCCATCCTGGATGAGCTGCACTACCTGAACCACTTGTGTAGGTTGTAGAGTCCGTCTCATGCTACCACGAGTGTGAAAGCACCACCAACATTCAAAAGTAACCAAAACATCAGCTAGAAAGCATAGGTACTGAGAAGTGGTCTGTGGTCCCCACCTGCAGAACCACTCCTTTATTGAGTCTGTCATGCTAATCATCAAAGATTTCCCCCTGTTGTCTATTCCATTTGCACAACAGCATGTGAAATTGATTGTCATTCAGTGTTGCTGGACAGTTTGATTTCACAGAAGTTTGATTTACTTGGAGTTATATTGAGTTGTTTAAGTGTTCCCTTTATTTGTTTGAGGAGTGTAGATAAAAGAGAATCCATTTGATAGAATCATCCTGTCCAGACCTAAGTCCAAATCTAAAATTTAGATACTGAGACATGACTTGAAAAATTGATGTCTACAGGTGATCTCCATCTAGTCTGACTGAACTTGAGCTATTTGTAAAGAGGAATGGGCAAGAATTGTGTCCCCAAACGTTTTAACAATTCTTAACTCAGGGTGTTTAAAACAAATCCAATGCACGTTTTCTGTTTTTCAATTACGCGCTTTGTTGTGTTCAACTAACACATACAAATCAAAAAAATATATGTTGATGTTTGAGGTTGTAACAAGACAAAGTTTAGAAAAGCTTGGGGGGTTGAAATACTTACACATTCTGCATACATCTCAAGCTGTTTATGGTAAAAAAAAATGATGTTTGAACTATTACATTATATCTGTGAGCAACAAACATATACATATTTTCAGTTGCTTTTGGATTGCAGACATGGAGCCTCCTTTGATCAGCGTTGTTCCAGTACATAACGCAATTTCTTGGGAGTGAATCATGTCGAGTTTAAAGGCTTTTCTTGTTGTTTCTATGCAGTCTTTGTGATATGGCTGAGCGAATTGTTCTGCAGCGGGTGGCCGCTAGTATGGAGTGCTTTTGCTACAGCCATATGCTTTCTTCTGAAGTAGCCTTTATGAGGGTGGTATTTATCAAAAATAACATCCAAATGAATGCCGACACTCAAGATTTTACAATAGAACTTTGTATTGAAACAAAAAAAATCAATGTTGTACACTTTACCAGTTGGTGGTTTTATTGATGTATCTGACCAGTGCATGTTATTTTAACCCCATTCTGTATGGATGTAACATTCAAAGAGCCTAAATGTAACATAAAATGCAGGCAAACATGCTAAATCCAACTATACTCACATGTACATAGGCTGTAGCTGGAGGTGGGAGGTCTTCTGGGGTCCTTGGTAACCATAGGAGTCAAATCCTCCTATAAAATCAACTGCACAGACACCAACACACACAAACAATGGTAATTAGAGAAAGTCTATTTTATTGGTTAACATTTGTTAACCTCCTACCATGGATGACTCATTTCTTTAGGCTTCAAACACCTACATAAGCGTTGTTGGTGCATCTTGTACCCAAAACACTAGCTCCTTTAAATGCCTTCCAGAGAAAGATCTGTATGAAAACACTTTGATGCACATCTAATTCCATTTTTAAGAGGGAGTGTGAGAATTATGCAGCAATATATTTATGCCCAGGGAGTGCACTTAACTCCTAAATTATCTAGGATAGCTCCACAGACTCCTGAGCTGAGAAGCTGCCAGCAGGTGGGTGCTCTCCTCGGTCTGAAGCACAGAGCCTGGACTTTTGAAGGGAGGAAGTGTTTCCTTTTTTGCCTTTTCTTTGATGCTGTAGCGCTCATAAAAGAGTACTTTCTTGTCTTGATCAGCGGGACACTTTCTCATTTATTCCTCGAGGTTTCTTAAGATCAAGTACAATGTGGAATTGCATGTCACTGCAGAGATGAAAAGTGGGTGTAATTTTTTCATAGGTCTGCAATAAAACTGGAAAGTAAGCCTCAAAATGGAGGCTGCAGCAAGCACCAAGCATAGAGAGGTGCATTCATAACAGAAACAAGCACTGAATGGGAGTGTTGGAAGAAAAGTGTTACAGCCTATTGAGATAAATTGATAATTGCAGGTGTTGACCCTGTTGTTGCACAAAAAAGAAAACTATTCTCCCAATTTATTCAAATACATTGTTATTTTCTAATGTTGCACAACATCAAGGTGGAATTAAGCATGACTCATGACACCATTCAGGATTTTCCCTTACATTGGCTGAAAGTAGTTGTAATCTGAAAAGGTTCTTCTTAAAGCGGCTCGACCAACATCTGTAAAAATATATGTGTAAGGAAACAATGTTGGCATTGTTGTGACGTGTGGGGTTTGGAGAGATTTTAGTTGCCTTTTTTCTGACTCTAGCCTGTACAAGTCATGGATGAAGGGAAGGTCAGTTCCGATGATCCTTTCTGCAGACCTAATGGTTCACTGATGTTTGGACCTGTCCTGTTTTCTTCATGACCCAAACCACATAGTGATGGATGTGCACAGGACAGACTGAATAATGGCAGTATAGAAGAAGACCAGCAGCTCCAGTGGAAGGTTGTACTTCTTGAGTTGCCTCAGGAAGTATAGTCTCTGCTGGGCCATTTTCCGAACATTGTCTATGTGTGAGGAGCATCTCAGGTTTTGAGAAATGGTGGTTCCTAGGACCTGGAAGTGGTCCACAGTAGATACAGTGTTGTTGAGGATGGTGAGGGGGGTGTGTGGGGGTGGTGTTCTCCGAAAGTCCACCATCGTCTCCACAGTCTTGAGTGGGTTAAGTTCCGGGAGGTTCTGACCACGCCAGTGGACCATGCCAATCCACCAGCTGTCTTTATACAGACGCGTCATTGTCCTGCATCCAACCAGTCACGTTGGTGTCATCTGCTAACTTCAGGAGTTTCACAGACTGAGGTGAAAAAATCAAAATCTTTGAGATTGGAAGACCTAATTGCAAACACCCTAATCTTCAGATTCCTATTAGATTTAAGTCAGGATTTAAGCTGGAACTCTGGCTGGGCCACTCCAAAATGTTAATATTACTTCTAGCCAGAAGAAACATGTAAGTAAAATTAAAACATTACATAAATCCAAATCTGTCAGGCAAACAAATAATTGTGGACTTAACTTTATCTTGTAAGGCTTGCAGAATAAGGCAGACTGACTTCCACATGCCTTTTGACAACTTATAAAAAAGATAAAGGTAGCAAAGTAGGTGTGCTTGTCAGAGTAACTGATCGGAGTGGACCCCAGAATGCAGACGGACAGGCGGATTGACCGTAATTAAAAACGGCTTTATTTTAACCAAACAGATGTCCCTCTCGGGTGGACACAGGAATTAACAAAAACAGGCGTAACTGGCTCAGACAACAAAGAGAAGTGATGTTTCCAAAACAAGTAAACAGAATGATGGTGTATATATGGAGCATGAAACAGGTGAAGCGAAAAAGACTGATTGCATGATACAGGTGGAGCCAAATGAATTACTGATTACAGGTTGACAGGTGCAGGGAGTGAAAACGAAACGTAACTGGGACAGAACAGAATCCAAAACTATTCGGGAGAAAACATAACGTACAGAACTAGAAAACAATAATCAGAAACTAAAGCACAACCAGGGAAAATAATAAACAGAAGCGGCATCCAAAACACAGACTGGGAATAAGAATAAATAAAACCCGAACGAAAACCCAAACACCCTCAAATCATGACAGTGCTCAACTATAGAAGTGTTTTCTAGGTTTTTCAAAGCATTAAGAAGGAAAAAACCTACTGTGCACAGAAACATGCAATACATATAATTTATGAATTACTTTCCCAAATCCTTGACTCAACCCCATCAAAGGTTTGTACTCCACGTTTAAAAGCCGGGACTGTGGCAGGAAACCACTTTACTAAACAAACTAACTATTTTGATAAGAAGAGAGCTCAAATATCGCTCCAGAAACATGCAACAAGACTGCTGAAGGCTACAAACAGTGTGTGGTCGAAGTGCTGCTTGCTAAAAGACATTTTCCCAAACACAGGTAGGGTTTTATGTATATATTTGACCCTGTAAGTATAACAGTATTGGAGAAAATATAATGAAATGAACTTGTGATATCTTAATCAAAAGCTTAAAATGAAACTGACCATGTAACTGATTTTACTTAAATGTTGAACAATTGAACAAAAACTTCACACATATATACTGTATTTACCTATTCTTTGGAGAGCTTTTTTTACCAAATTAATTTTATATCAACTTTAATCTTCAATTTAAACACAGACTCATGACTCATTACTTGTCTAAATATTATCTGTTTCAATGTTCTGCACATAAGCAATTATTAGATTACATTTATTCAGTAATGGTTTTCCTGATGCTTCCATCTGTAAACCTAAGACGAATTGTGACTTTCCTATCAAATGATGCAAATCTTCTAACCTTGCTGATCACATTCCTTCTTTGTGGAGCCCTTTTTGAGAAGCCTGGGTAAAGAAAGTAAGACTTTCCTGCTGATTCATGCTGCAGTCAAATTGTCTCTGCAGAGTTTCATCTGAACATTAGAGGTAATGGAGCCTCTAAACCTGTCAATGTGCTGCCTGTCAATCTTTTAAGTCCCAATTTGAGCTTCAGATAAGCTAAACATATGGGTCGGGGTTTTCCCATTTTCTCCAGAATATGAGAAAATTGAATGGGAGTACCGTTTTAAAAAAATAAAATAGCAATTCTAAAAAAAGATTTTCAGATTTTGCTTAAGACCAAAGTGTCCTATATTACTCAGTGCAGACAGACTGATCTCTGGATAATAACCTTAATTACCTGTGCTGTTTTGTTTACTACTGTGTTTGATAGAAATCTATATGCTCTTTTCCAAGAGCGATAAGACTGTAATGAATAGTACTGCACACTTTCACCTGCACGCAACCATCCACAGACATTTACACACATACAATAATTATCAGAGTAATTAGCCTTCTCAGCCATTTAAAGCCTTCATCGGTCCTTAGTGAGTATTAGCTTCTTCACCCGAGGCACGTTTACCCATAAAGCTCGCTGATTAGTGTTTATTCTTCCAAACCACATTATCACGGCACGTTTTCACCAGCCACATTCCAACGGCCGTGCAAGACTTCAGGCTCATCAAAAATAAGATTACAACGGATATTAGAACCCTTCTGGAGAATTTATCTATTTGTTACAAGCAAATGATGCTTGTGATACTTTTTACTTCTTACTAAGCCTTAATTACAATTTATTTTAGTGTGTTTATATTGGACAATTAAGAAGTACTTGATGCTCTAAATTGGCCATTGTTGCAATTCAGTATGAAAAAATGATCACATGAAGACAATCTGAATTTAGAGTTCTATTGTAAGAGGTGTTCCAAAGTCAAAGCTATCAAAAATACAATTTTATGATTCTATAATGTGTTTACTGAGTTATGTGAATTAATAAAGTGCAATCATCTTCCACCAGGTGGCACTATGAAGGACTGGAGACTTCTTCAACGTGTTTCCAGCAATGCCCTAATCGAATACTGGAGGTAGGCATCAGAATGGATGGATGGATGGATTGTTCACTAGGTGATGCCCGAAACCCTACAACCATGTACCAAAGTTCTGTCTTATTCAACAACCAAATCTTCAAAACAAGATGCAGTAAAGAAGATTAATTTGGTAATTATTTTAAACTCCTTGCCAACATCAAATTTAAATAAATGCACATTTTAAACAGTATTGCTTCACACCACTGAGCAGTAAAATGCTCACATTAATACAAAATGCATCCCTTAAGCACTGTCTTATCAAAGGCTGCTTTTGAGCTCTAACAGGCCCTCTTTGGGGATACAAAATGAGCAGAAATGTGTAGGACCAATAGCCGGAGGGCAAAACACAACAATTAAGAAAAGGTCAAACATGGACAACTGTTAGACATTAATTATTTAGACATGGAGGCCAAAGCTAATGTGGTATTTTTGGTTTATTGCCATCAACAAGCCTATTAAAATCCAGTGTTAAAAAACCCCTTATCTCAAAACTCACAGTGAAATTCAATTACTCCCTAATAAACTGGGATGAGAACAGTGATAAATTACAACTGTTTTTCTAACTTTAACAATGTGACAGTGTAAAATATGGCTGCAACCTCATTAAGAAAGTCTGGTGCATAAAGAGCCTTTCAGTGCTGACCTTCAGTTTTTATTTTCCTTTTAACGGGACAGAAATAACTTCACTCTGTCAATCGCAGCGCCCAATCAGCTTTAAGCATGCAGGGAAAACAAAAAAAAACCCGTCTGCTCTCCATGCTTCAGAAACCCATTTCCACTTATCCTATCTGCATGCATTACCTATCAATATTTATGCTTTAGCAAACAGCATCCTTGGCCCGGTGTTGAATAAGACATGGCTGGGTATTGATCTAGTGGAAGAGCAGCACCACCAACTTTAACTGAATAAACCAACTGATGGCCTCAGGTTAATGGGCTCATTCTTGTTAATCCACACACACACACACACTCTTGTTTTGCTATATGTAGTGAGGACCATGTGTTGACTCCCATTGACTTCCATTGATTTTCAGTCATTTTCAACCCTTTCTATACCCTAACCCTGACAATAACCCTAAACCTAACCATTACCAGTGCATGCCTAACCCTAACCTTAACCTAAACTCAATTCACACCTAAGTCCTAAACCTAACCGTTAGCAAAATAGGTCGTGAGGACCAGCAAAATGTCCTCACTTTGGTACCAACGGTCCTCAATTTGATGGTAAAATCAGGAAAATGGTTCTCACTGTGATGCCAAGACAGGAACACATATACACACACACACACACACCACACACACACACACACACACACACAGACATTTTAAATAGAAAAATCACAGAATTGACATGTAACATTGAGTAATTTACATTTTCTCTGTTACTCTTTTAAATACAGCTACGCTGACTGTTAAAATATTAACTGATAGATTGTCTCCTTCCTACACTACAGTTTTATAAATTGCATTTGCTGTACTGATGCTCTGATAAAATGAAAAAATCTTACAGTTTGAATAAAGACAATATTTTCTTAGTTCACTCCATCCTCCACAGTCTGTTGCTAATGTCTCTGTTGCAGGATGCAGGATACTCTAAAAGAATGATCCTTTGTGTGGACGTTTCACGTTACATTTTTTACAGAAGTACAAGATGTCTCCATTCAAACTATCTGCGTTGTTATAACAGAATAACCAACGTAGGAATGATGTTTGATTGAGGAAGAACAATGCATTAGATGCAAAACCCCTCAAAGCTCTTACTTTGCCACATATGACCATTTACTAAACTTCTCAAAAGAATGTGTGGTCAGATCTTTGTAACTGTGCCTAAGCACAGCAGGCCTGCCAAGTTTCAGATTTACACTCACGATCAAATGGATCTGGGAACAGCTGACATTTAAAGACGATTTTGGGTTCTAACCCTTTAAAGCCACAAAACACACAGATGTAAGAATTGGTTTAATTGCAAATTCATTTGCTGAGCTGATGACAAACTTTTTGGCATTTAACAAATTCGTTAAATTTTTGTTGTGCATCTGAAAGCTCCTGTGACACTGTTCCTTATCTTGCCATGAACGATGTCGTGTTTAAAAACAGTGTTTTCATTGGTCTAGGGTTGAAGACATTAGGCACATTTTAAGAAACATTAAAGCCTGGGATGATTTGAACAATGTGTATTATTCTTTATGTGTGTTGGGATGAAGGTTGTAAACTTTACATGGTGCAACTGCATAAGAACTCAGTACGTTTGGTGGGATGTCACCGTCACGCTTTCTTTCGTTTCCCACGCCCAATGCTCACCTGAGTATCTGAAATGAAAGTTCAATGTTCTAGATGGATGGCTGCATGGATGGATAGATGGATAAATGGGTTGATTGGTTGAAAAATATAGGATAAATGGATGGATGGATGGATGGATGGATGGATGGATGGATGGATGGATGGATAGAAAGATGGATAGATGATAATGGTATGGTAGGATCATGAAGACAAGACTGAATTGAACTTGGTGGCTCCAGATTCTATGAATAGAATAATGAAATTAAAAGATTTTAGTCATTTTAGACCAAAAAGTGTCAGAAAACAAGATTTAAGACAGGGGTTTTGGATCCTTCAGCAGAACTGTAGAAAAAATGCCACCTGTCTGATGAGAGGAAAAACTACAGAGTGTAATTTGCTGTTTGATTGTGACCTAGCTTTTCTACGAGTCAGGGATAATGAATAGTTATGAGCCACTAATGCAGTTGCTATTTGTACCATCTGTGTAAAATGTCCTGTGCTCTCACATATCAGGGATGTGGCTTGTTGTTTGATAGAAAAAAAAAACCCTAAACATTTCCTTGCACTAATAACACCTACAGTAGATTACACACTACAAAGGCTTTTCCAGCTTGCAGTTTTGTGGTTTAAAGACAGAGGCTAAATGTTATTGGTTTGGTTTTTCAGACTTTGGTCCATTTGCAGAAAAAAAGCCAATTATTTCCTTTATATCTGCTGTGAGATTTAAGTGGGTGGTGAGGTAGCATGAGTTTCACAGTAAAAGTGTGAGAGTTGGAAGCCTTGGTAATAAGCGGGGCCATTTGCTCTAGGCTTCAATAAAGGAACAGTGCTGTGTGTTCCTTTGGATATATGGCTTTACAAATTACTTGTTTAGTGATCTGGTGTAAAATTATGGCCCCTTTTACAAACACTGTCACATAAATGATTAAAACTGCAAAAATATAAAAAAAAAAAACAATCCTCGCAATTTTTGAGCTTTAGTATTTTAATTTGAGATTTATCTGTGTACAACAATAACAAGTGGATTGGTGTTAGGGTGGCCTGAGGAGCACTTCCTGTAGTCTATGATGCAAAAATAGAAACAGAAATTATTTGGCATGAGTTGTAAAAAGCCAATAGTGCAGGTTTGTTATTTTCAGTTTTTGCATATTGAAAGAAAAATATTCAGCAGTGACACCTCTTATGAAAATCAACTGCTTACCAAGTTTAGTGACAAACATTCAGATGCACTTATTCTAAGATGTAAACTGAGCTTTTATTTCCCTTGATTACTCTGCACCCAGCGGCAGACTAAAATGAGGGGAAAAACTGGTCTTGTTACGAGCTATTCTAAAAGTGCCATTTGTGTCTGGCTATTAGTGTGAAATCAACATTTACTGCATTAAAACTTTCTATTAGCAGAACTTAGCAAACCCATCAAAAGCTTTTGCCAATGAGCTCTGGATGTTCACTTTAAATACCTCCATTAGCAAGGGGGCTACAGCCAATAAAACTGGCCAAATTTCAGCAATTGCCCCCTTTTAAACACCCTGGAATGCGCATTTTGTGACTTGCCTTGGTTAAAGCTGTCTAATTAAAGAGAGTAATTAGGCTAGAGCTAGATTTCATATTCTTAACTACGATCATCACATAAAGCAGCATATCTATACTACTTGAAGAAATATTAGTTTAGCTCATCTAGCTAGCAGCTAGTTTTAGGCCACATATTTTGCTCTCTTGTCCATTCTTGAGTAAGTTGTTAATTACAACTAACAGAAGGCAACTTGTTTGTCACATCGGGAATAACCATAGAATTTTAGTTAAAGTGCTGTTGCTACGCTAGCTGAAAAAGCTAATTTAAGGCTTACTTCTTATACAGATATTACTTTGTTTTTATTATCCAAAATGACTGTATTTGGTCCACATGATGAGGTTCCCTTCTATTGCTTGAAAGCCCATTGGGCAAAAGTATATATTATTAGCAAAATAACATTTTACACACAGCAACTAGGGCTTTTAAAACCTAAAACAATTCAAGGCAAGAGGCCAGTAATCTGACCTGTCTTGATGCATCTAAACGCACCAGCCGATGTGTGTTAATTAAGTTTATTAACTAATTAACTATCCCCTTAAGACTCACTGCTGTACCTGGGAAGTGACGCGGTTGTAGATTTTGCGTATGGGGCTTGACAGTCACAGAGCATACATATTTATCTGTGCTGACCCCTGTCCATCTGAAAGGGCCAATAATGGGCCGTTAAGTATTAGAACTAGACCACAAAGGAAGTGAAGAAGGTGGCCTGATCTGACAAATTATTTTTGCTTTTGCAGCACGTAGATGGCTTGGTTTCATTTGCGTGGCACCAGGATGAAGTATTGGAAGAGTGCAAGCCAGTGAGGCAGTACGATGCTTCAGGCAATGTTCTGCTGGACACCTTGGGTTCTGCCATCCATGTGGATACTACTTTGACATGTACCACCCACCTAAGGGTGAAAGACCATCTACATCCTTTAATGGACACATTATGAGTATGGTCTCTTTTAGTAGAGTAGCCATAATACAAAATAGATCAGGAATAGTTTGAAGAGCACAACAATGACTTTGATTTGTTGACTTGGCATCCAAATTCAACACATCTCAATCTAATCAAGCATCTGTTGGATGCACTGGACCAACAGGGACCTAGCAGGTTAGCACTGTTTTGGCAGCAAAAGAGGGGCCAACAGACTATTAGGTAGGTGGTGATAATGTTATAACATTATGGCTTTAATATATCTTTGTGATGGCTGAGAGAATGGATCACATTTTCCTGCTTTTGGTGGCTGCAACCCTGATGTAATTTATGTAATAGTACATGACAGAAAATCCATTTAGGTGAGCAAGCTGATTGGAAATATGCCATCATTAACTGAATTTGCATTCCCTGTGCTTCTGTCTCTTTGTACAGGGAAACTACTGTTTATTTCTCATCCACAAGTCATTTTTTACTCCTCTTTGAATCACCACTTTAACAGAGTCGGTTGATTGATAGCCCCAATGATCCAAGGAGCTGTGTTGTCAGGGGTAGTTTTCCTCTGGCAGGGTCTGCCAAGTCAAACCTGTTCTGAGTTTACTAACCATTAATCAATTAGCCGTTAGGATGGAAACAGCACAGTACCCAACCACTTCATTTTACAAAATTTTAGGCACTGTCTTTGCATGTATGTGAGTGTGTGTGACTTAATACTTACAACTATCTTCTTCTTCAGAAATGAGCTTGACCACATAACAGGCATAGATAAACCCCGCCAACTGGAGACAAAGACAGAAGCAAAACCAGAAAATGCATATGAAGAATATTCTTTACGCGACACAGAAATAGTGACAAAAAGCCAGTTAGCTTGGACAAACTAAATAGTTGGAACAGACAGGGCAAACAGGTGCTGGTTTAAGTGGAGCAGAACAACTCCAAAATAGAGCACTTGAGTCTCCCTCTCTCATACACACACACTGAATTACATCTTCAACAACAACCACAAGGTTAGTCTTGATCCTAATGGCTGATATGTAAAGTGCTTGAATAAACATCCTCAAATCCACCTATCCACCTTCGCATGCAGATGCTACTTATCTCGCTTATGTTTAATATAGAAACTACGAATATGGAAATTGAAATGGTATACCATTGAGATTTAGAGCCTGTATTTCTCCATACTATTAAAAAGGAAAAGCTTACACCAACAGATATACCTCACTTGGCACATCCTTATAACTAAGCTAAAAAAAGCAGGTGTTATATGATGCGACACTGTAGATTTGTTCTGTTGTTACCAAAATGAGGGAACAATAATAATGAGTTTCTGCTTGTATTTGATATTTAGCAAGTGATGCAATGGTCTAAATTAGCGAGAGCACTTTAGCTCTACGATCGGCTCTCATTGGTTGTCTGTTTCCATGGTAACAGATAGCAAATGACCGACTGAGGCAAAGATACAGGAATGAGCAGCCACTGTAGGGTCGGCATTTTAGTGACCTTATTACCCTTGGACTTTTTTAAAGGAGCAGGAAGGAGAAAAAGTCTGGGCAAAAAGGAAGATGCAGGCAGGCGGCGGCTGAGATGCACATCTGGGTTTGTTTGAGGCAGTATTAGCTGGAATAAAGAGGCTTTAGTGCTCAAATCAGCCTTTAAGTAATGGGGGGAAAATGACATTGACCCGGCTGGTTTTCTATCGACTATGAAGACGAATGCCAGCACATCCACATGCGTGCAAAGCCGTGGTTGTGGGAAACTGCTTTTGGGATTCAGCGTATATCTCAAGGTCTTGACCTCATTTAGTCTAAATAATGTTCAGCTCCCAAAGCCCCTCCCCACCCACTCCTCCCACTGTTTTCTTCACACAGCATTTCCTGCTTTCTTATTTCTTCTCTTACCCTTACATCGTTCCAACCTTTCTTTTTTCCTCATCCTTTTCAGCTCTGTTTCAGACAATAAGACAACATTATCAACGCGAGGGATCAATGAGAGAAAAAAAAAATCAATGGGCTTTATATAGCAGATATGACCACTGATCGAAGACAGAGATAACCTTTCCTGGCTACAACTTCTCAGTTGTCACTGCTGTTGGCTGACATTTATAATTTGAAACATTGAGATGACATCAGCCCCACAGACAGCCTCTTCTAAGGGCTGCCGATCCCCCAGGAAGCATTTTCTTTTTTTATTAGCATCCATCTGAAGGAGACTTTTATCATTACAAAGTTAGAATGTTGTTTAAGAGACCATAAAGAGTTTGGGGAGGCACTTGGAGTTAGAGTGGTTCTGGAGCCTGCTCAGTGTTCTGCAGGCTCATTGCATCTGAAAATGTCTTCGGGGTGCAGTTTTGTTAACGTGACTGAACACGGTGCAGAGAGCCGTGCCCACCCTGTGATACAGAACCGTCGTTAGTCCTCGGCAGAGCACATTTACTCAGCACATCAATATCCTGTTAATATCCCACAAAATCAAGAGTTGGTGCTACATGTAAACATAATATCCTGTTTACAATAAATCTGATTGTATCTCCCCACAATGGGAGGAATCGAATATGATGTCTGAGATGCGACAATATACAAGCAGGGTTGTGTAATGCATGGCTTATCTTTTTATAGTCATAGGACTGACTGATGTTTTATGCTTGTAATTTTTATTTGAACTGCAACATTTTAATGGGGTTTTGAAAGTTTGCATATACATAGTTGTACCTAAGATACATTAAATACTTGAAGACCAGAAAAAATCCTAAACAAGTCAGTGAATCTACAAAAGATTGTAGTAGTAAGAATTACTTTGCCATGCTTTTTCCCAAATTTAAGATGCTTTGTTACACTCTTATTATTTACAGCAAATTACATTTTGAGGGCTGTAGCTGAAATAAATACTCATTAAACCCAGTCATTTTCAGTCTGATGTTGTCCAATTTTGGTGAGCCTGTTATAATTGTAGCCTTAGTTTCCAGTTCTTAGCTAACACAAGAGGCAACTGGTGTAGTGTTCTGCTGCTGTAGCCCCATCTACTTCAAGATTCACTTGTGCATTCAGAAATGCATATCTTGCTCTAAAAATGCTCTGCACGTTCCTCTCTGACCTCAACAGGGCATCTTTGTTCAAACAACTGCTACTCTCTGGATTTTGTCCCCTTTTCAGACCATTTAAGTGCTGCAGATGGATGTTTATCGAGGAAACTAATACATGAACGCTATAACCATCAATTCATGCATGATTCCCACTTTTTGTTAGGCCTGCAGTTAAAACATATCTGGCTATACTACTACTCTACAAAAGCAGTAAACACAGACTAATTCAGGGTCACTTTCAAATACCTACACTAATCTCCATCACTGTTACTGTTAACATATATAGATTTATTGTTAAGAAAACACAGGGAAACAATAGTATGCATGGCAGGAGACAAGAAAAAAAAAAGCGGCCACTGAGAGACAGTGTTGTGCCCACCGACCATATAATAAAATCTACCTGAGTTGAAGCGGGACTAGACCAAAATAAAATGCTCATGTTTAAACAAGAAGAGTTATGTTTACAGACAACAAAACACTGGATTCAACTCAAATAACCCGATTCTCTCTGTGAAACAGCTGATTGTAAAATAGACCAGTAAAGATGAACTGAGATGAAGTACAGCGAAAAACCCTGCAGCGAACACCCACTAACATCTCAGAGCGAAAGTTGCTCTGTATAGAGGAGCTGATGAGTAGTTCTAATAAAAAGTTACTCTATAAGATGTAGTTGCAGATTCTGCAGCACAGCCACGTCTGGCACTGGCAACACAGATTCACGTTTCTTTTCCTCTCCCACAGATGTGACACATTCTAAACGTTTAAATAAATCAACAGCGTAGCACCTTGTGGGGCATTAAAATGATAAGGAAAACAGATTTTCTTTCTATTTTTTACAGAGTATGTCCTTTTCTAAAAAATATATGTTTTAAGCCTCCCTTGGACATCAAAGTCTTTGCAGCAAAACTGCATCTGAACATCTCAACTGAAAATGTTTATATTCATTTAAAACTAAACTTATTTTGATCTTATTTTTGATTTTTGAAAAGAGGTAGCTGAAGAACTAATTACTTAATCAACTATTGTGATATTCTTCATATTAACAGATATAAAGCTGTTCATTTAAACTGTTTTCATCTCAGGCTATTTTACTGAGTCTATCTATTCTTAAAGTAATTACAATGAAACTAACACAAAGAGCTAACAATGTGGCGCCTTGTAATTATTTCAGTTCCTCCCCTTTAAACAAATTTGAAGCTTTTAGCACTTTGACTTTAACAAGTTACAGACTATAAGTATTGTTAGTTTTAATACCCATTGAATTTTTTTCAGTCATATAACAACCACAAACTTCAGTATATTTTCTTTTCATTATTTTGTGACAGACCAACACAAAGTGCCACATTATTTTTGAAAATTTTTTGAAATATGTGGCGTGGGGGGAGCTCTTTTGGTTACAAGTCAACAAGTCTGTTACTCGTCCATACAGTACAGATTTGTGAAGCGGTTGATTAAAAGCTGTCCTGTCTCCCACCTGAGCTGTAGATCCCTGCAGCTCCCTGCTGCTTCACTGATTAATGCTCTCCTCACCCTACATGTCAGAGTAGGCCTTGGTAGATTTGCAGTTTTGTCAAAATTTACAGATGATGGATTAAACAAAGCTTGGGATATTGTTTCACATCTGTCTATATATTTATATAATGTTCCTTTCATGTTCCAATTATGCACTGCTGGTGCCCAATAAACCAAATATAGTAAATCTAAGTTTGTGGTTGTAATGTGAAAAAATATGTGGCATAAATACACGTGTCAGGTGCTGTAGGATGAACAAGATGTTATGTTTTACTTCTTGCCTAGCCATCTGTTCTGCTTTCTAACCTCAGTTTGCATTCATAAGAGCTGAAATCAAGTAAGCTGCTCTTCTGTTTTTTTTTTTGTTTTTTTTTTTGACAAAAACAGGCTTCTTTGTTTTCATTTTGCTGTGAACTCTAGTTACTGAATACCAACTGAAAGCTGTTCAGTGTGACGGGTGAAAAATGAAAATATCTCCACTTCAGCCTGAGCTCTGACAAGATCCTCGCACAGATTGGCCTGACAAGCAAAAACTTGTTCCACTTGTCCACTTGAGCTCACAGCAGTTTGCAGCACAGCAAAGAAAACTCCATGGGAGTTTTTTGTATGAATACATCCCAGCTAGAGAACTTTTTCAAAAAATCTTTTAGTTTCTCTTAAACATTCTGCAATGGGTACTACTGAGCTTCTTGCCATAGTATGCATACTAAATCTAGTTAGTAATTCAACAGGAAGTCAGTAAACCTCGCCCTGCTATTACCTCACAGCCTCAGGTAACGGCAGGGATAAAACCCTTTAAGATATACATATTCTTTTATCTCTGTCTTCCTTTGGCTGTAAAATAAAACCCCGGTTTTGAGCTTGAGCAGAACGTTCTGAACTAATGTTTGCAATGATGATGACTGCAAAACGGGCTTCTGGCACCTCAGTTAAACCCTCCAGTCTCACAAGGTCTTGTCAATTTGTGACTGTAATACACACAGATATTTACAGCCATGTTATTAAGCTCAGGCTTAATAAGTCCGTCTAAAGCTTCTTGGTCAATTTATTTTATAGCTTCCATTTGGCATTAATACCAGATTAGCCTGCATTAAGGGTAATTAAGAGAACAGATTAAATGGAATGAAATGAGACATGGCATAGCTTTTACCTGGAAAGATATAACAAGACTATCTTTAGTTCCTTTTCGCATGTCAGAAGGGATTAATAAAAAGTGATTTTATTGGCCTGGAGTGTTTCGACCTGGACCAGATCATGACTTAAAATACTGATGTCAAAAAGCAACGACTGTGCTTCTACTGAGGATGTGACACATGTCTATTACTCATTGAGTGTATCTGCGCAGAAATATCTTGGTGATTAAAAAGACACCCTAACGGTAATAGCTATGACAGCTTAGCATTTTAACCCTGCTGTGTCATTCGTATTTGAAGCTCCCATACTTCTGTAAAACAACAGATAGTATTAATACCTGCTGCTACAGAATACACTAAGCAGAACCCTAATACAATTAAAAACTGTCAATACACAGTGTGGCCAATGTCAAAAAGGTACTGGTTGACCGTTTCAACTTTTAGTTGAGGAATTAGCTGGAATAAAGTTGGACTTTCATTCTGGGTTTATCTGAGATGGTTACAATTATTCTCAATTTTACCTGCAGTAGACAGCAGCTTATACAATATCACTTTGGAGCATAAAGGGCCATTTATGCTCGCACATAAAAAGGTCTGCTTCTTTCTAACATTGTCAAGAGTCACTGCCCTCATGCCTTCAGTGTGTTAAGTTAGCATGGCTGTTAGGCACCGTTTCAGCTTGAGGGCAGTTCTGAGTTAGGAAGTCGTGATAATTTATATTCTCAGAAGAAACATAAAAAGAAGCACCGCAGGACCTTGAGGCAGTCTATGCAGCCATGAAATACACTGTGGTATGTGAATAGAGAAGTTCAGCAATTTCTGTCATACTTTTCATCTTCTACCTTTCGCTGATCGCATATGAGCAATGTTGGACCACACTGCCTGATCACACGCTGATCATAAATGGCCCTTAAGGGTAAAAGTGCATTTGCCAGACCAGACATGGGCATTTTACAGCCATCCAGCCCTCAGATACCCTCGACAGCACACATGGAAATTATTTGGAAGTCGACATCTTTGGTTTCTTAAGCACCCTAGTACTGTCCTCCAGCAGTGTACACTGTAATGCAAACTTCAGTTTAAGCTAAAAAACTTGATTAATAAGGAATGTGGTGTTTTTAACAAAATGTGGACGGGATTTATTTGTCTATCATGAATTAACTAATTTCCAGATAGGATACTAAGTGAAAACTAATCAGAATCATTGTTGCCTATTTTTGATGCTAACAGGTTTGGATACTAAAAAAATCAAAAAGGGAAAGGGAAAACCCCCCCCCCAACTTTTATTTATTCTAAAATTACCTTTAATTATTTCTATGGCAATCATTAAAAGAGCCTTTTGTGAAGTGGAGCACAAAATGAGAGGACCCCCATGGGTTATTTTCTAAATCTACGATTTCACATTTTATTGTACATTAATAGTTACCAGAAGAAAATTAAAGTTGTATTTGCATTTTCTTATCAAATTTATCTATAGAAAAATTGTGTGCAACCAATGGTCTGGACCTCAAAAGCCGTTACACTTGCTTATGTGGACCTATGGGAAAATAATTGCACAAACATGGGCTATTCAAGTACCAAATTAATGTGAAGCAAAACACCACTCAGAAGAGTGAGCTTCCTTTTTCTAAACAACTAGGTGAAAAAGGTGCACCATTATCCTAATACACCCTTATATATGACACACATGCAGATGCAGGAGCAGAACAAATCTAAAATGTCTTCTTAAAGGTGCTACTGATTGCAAAGGTTGAGTCGTATTGTGAAAGTCTTTTTTCTCTCGCTATTTATTTGGCAGTTTTGCAATACAATGGAAATGTCATCGACAAAACACAAAATCACTTTGCTCAGCTGAAAAATGACATTCACACTTCCATCAGTTGAGAACAGAAAAAGGAGACAACATTAAGATATATTCTTAACTTTAATGCTTTACTATACTAATCTATCACAGAAACATCAAATGAATATGTATAATTTTAGGGTTTAAGTATTGTGTATGTGTGTAAATTTTTGGAGCGTACATTGTTTTTCACAAACTTTTCCAGTTTGATTATATGTCAAAAATAACATGGTGGCATCTGTGGTGTGTGCTTTTTTAAACATGTTAGGATTGAAATCATTTTAGAATCTTGCAAATGTCAAATCGTCTTTATATTAGAAAGTTAGAACTGACAGATGGGGATACTTTGCTTTTTACCACATTCGTGCAGGCTGTGCTCACACAAGACAGATCCAAGACGACTGTAGAGTTTGTGCTTCATGCTTATTACAGCTAGTTTAAGTTAGTACACTTTACCATCTACACAACTTTTTAAAATGTAGACATCTTTAGACAGCTGAGATGCTGTTTGGATGTCTTTCAGCCCAAATACTTATGGAAGTATGTGTGGCATGTAAGGTATCCTACTGCTGCTTCCTCTGCATAATCAGAATACTTTTACTTTTTTATCTTTTGACAAAAAAACATGTCTATATTTGCACTGTAGATATCCAAATCAGTTTAACACGTATTAGTCTAATGCTGTCCAATGAACTGGTAGATTAAACAACTAAACACCAAGAAAATAAATGTATTAATTTAGTCTTCTAGGTGGGTATCCAAACCAAAGTAAGCTGTGGTGTAGTTTCTGCCAAGATACAGTATGTGCATTTTCGAACATACCATTAAGGAGTAGGGCTACTCTACATCTTCAGTGAGCAATGCTGGCAAGGAGATCCCATTAAACTGAAAAAGATTACTGAATCATCATTCTTTACAACGATAATCAAGTCCCAAATGCTCACTTGGCAGAGACACTGAGAGCACCTGGAAGTTTTGAAAGCAGCAAAGGGAGTATTTAGATGAATGTCAAACAGCTGGTGTTCAGTAGGGGAGGACAATCTACAGTGTTCGTTCTGCATATCAACGGCCCAAAAACTTTCAGAGTAAGCATCATGGGATGAGACCTTTAGAAAGCAGGCACAGATGCCAGAGGAGGGCATTTGTAGGTCATTCACCCAGTGGCACAGTTTGTCCTCCAGCAGGGACGAAGGTGGAGCAGCATTTCGCCAAAACAGCTGCAGAGAAAGCTGACTGTACAGCATTTTTTTACCCCATAATGTGAAAAAAATCAATTAACACCTTGATCATAACCACCATTTCAATCCTGTAAGACTCACAAATGGAAAACACAAAGAAAGGCTATTAGAAGTTTATTTTTTTATATACATTTCTTTGGCGTTCAGACCTGGGGAAGACCTGAATGCTGCAAATGACGAGGGCTTGAATGAGAATTTTTTAGGATTAATTTAGAGATGTCTTTCCCCCCGGAATCCGACTGGTGGTGGAGTGGAGGCCTGAAGGATCGGGTTGTTGTGAGTTCAGAAGGAGGAGATGGGGAGAAGGTGGGTCAAAGCTCAGCGGAAGAGCGAGAGAATCTTGCCAACGAGGATCTTTAAAGCGAAGCTTTAGAGATGATTGGCTGAAGAGAAGGTGCGGACTTAATGCTGATTGGATGGGTGGAGATGCATGGAGGAGCCATTGGACCAGCTGAGGTAGGAGGGAGTCTTCCGGATTGAATTTTTGTCAAAAACTTCATTTCCCAACATGACAAAGTGATGTAGGCCCGTAATGAGTTCAACCCTACAAGGTTTTTAGTTTTTCTGCTAAAACCTAAATCATAGCAAGTGTGTTTATTTGCAACATTGATTAGCCACATGTCATGATATTATTTAAGTATTGCATTATCCTTCCTTATGCTGTCAAACATCTTTAACCTGCAAGGGAACACTCTTCAGTATCTAAGACTCAATGAGGGACACATTGGACAATGAGCATTCAAAGGAAGAAATGTGATGAAACACAGCCTCTCTTTGTTTCCAGGCCTGCTCACTGCACTGGCACATGAAAAGCTGTCTGTGTAAATATGTTGTCCCCTGTCACACATATTAAGACACCAAACGTTAGAAGAGATGCAATAAAGGTGATGTTTTACTCAGAGTCTTACTTGATAATAAAAAAAAAAATACAGCAACATTAACATTGGTCTAGTGATCGTATGATTTTCCTTGTTAAACATAGGGGATGGTGAGACCAACAGTAAAAGGCTTATTTTATGATTTTGAACTTTACCTTTTCAATTGTGTTTTATCTTGAGGCTCAGAATAGTTATATTCATTTCCATGTCCAAAGTCAGCGAATAAAGAAACATAAAAGAAAGAAAGTACGCACAAGGCAGCTGAGAACACGGTCAAAAGATTAAAAAAATTATATATGAAATAACCCACCTCAGTGCAAAGCGCATTGAACAGCCAATTAGAGAGGGAAGACAGAGAAAAATCATCTCAAACATGAGTTCAAAGTCCAAAGGTTTCTATGTCAATTTCTCCATGGAAGAGGAAGACTTAATGGAGCCTCATCTGAAAACAGTAGGTTGGAGACCTAACAAACCAATACCAAACCAATGTTTTAAAAGTACCAAGCCCAGTCTACCTGTAATTTGACACAAATGGTGAATAATTGCTTTTGCATAAAAATAATTGTAATTCAAAAAGCTAAAATTCTGGCCACATTTTTTGTTTGTTGTAATTTCTGCTCCAGTTCTGACCAGCATAGTTACTTCCTTTTCTACCAACAACTGTGTCACCAAACATAGAAACAGTGAATGTAAGCAAACAGAACTCCTACTTGGTTATTCTGCGCAGAATCAGTCAAATTTAGAATGGTGTGGGTGTTACTGAATTACAGTAACATAATTTTCAAAACACTATGTCAAGGTCACTGGCTGCCTATCTGCAGTTAGTTTTTTCAAGGTGATATGTAGTTTGGTACTAAAAAGTCACTTCATCCGGGGTTGGATGGGAAGTCAAAGTAGTTATACACAATCCGTTGTTCATTTGGTACAGCAGAAAATGTAGTTCCTCCTTCAGCTACTTATTGTGAGCAAACATCTAGGATTTGAGAGAGGTTATTGCTTTTATTTACAAGTACCACAGCAGATGGTTTATGATAGGAAGGACACATTAAAGTAAAAACCAGGGTAAAACAACACATTTTCTCCCCTAAAAACCTTTATTCTCACAAACGACATGTAAGACTCCCTTAATATCCTGACTCCTCTAGAGCTAGCTGTTGTTTTTGCTTCATGAACCGTGTGGTGTTCTGTTTTCTGTGTAAGGCAACAGGCAGTCATCTGCCTCTATTATATATGGTATTGTAGTGCCTTTTTGTTTTAGAGAGGCATGGGTCCAGGGTGTTTTTTTGCTCTATCATATATCATATAATAATATTTAACCTTTAAAAGCTTGTTGGTTAAGTTTTATTGGCTTCAATCTAAAGTGCTGCTACTGTCATTAAATAAATCAACTTGCTTTTATAATGCACTTTAAAAGAGGGTTACAAAATATAGATGTTTGATTTTTGGCCATTTAAAGCCTTGTTTCTGCAACAGTAGGTCTTCTGTTGGATTAGACCACCGTGTCCGAGCCTTCAATCCCTATACTCATCACTGAGGCTCGGTCACCCATGGACTGCCACTAATTTATTAGCCGTCTTTCCTTAAACCACCTTGGTTGTAATCCAGCCGTCTCAGTTCAGCTTCAAGAGCTGCCTAATTTATCCCACTTCTTGACACACAGGACTATAATGAGATAATCGATAGAATTTGCCTTACCTGTCAAGGTTTTCAATGTTGTGGCTGATTGTTGTAATCTTGCTTTGTGCTGGAAACATTAATCTGTGATGGAAAATGCATTCATCTCGGCGATAGAGTACATTACAGCTGTGTTTTCCTCCTGCAGATAAATTGTGCTGTGATGGAGGTGTCAAAACCACTAAATTAAATCTGTTTATGTGTTGATGATAACTCCAACTAACTCAAACTAACATTTCGCCTGAGTTTGACACCCCCCCCCACCCTGCTCTGTGACAAATTACTTGTGATGAAAATATTTTGTCAGCAAGAGCCGCACTGACACATCCCTGTATTGCCGCAATCAGTGATTACATGTAATCGCTTTCATCTAAATTTGTTTGTACAGTTTGATGCTTGTGCAAAACTATACACAGTTCGCAGCAACACCAAGTGAACTGAAGGAAAGCCTGCATCCTCAGAGGATGCTGGTTTTCATCTGGTGTCTTTAAACTTATATACAACAGCTTTGCTTCTGACTCTGATCTTTGTTTAAATGATTCAGTAGTTTGAGTGCTACCTACAAACAAACAGAAAATGAAGAGTTTAACCTATTCAGCAAATACAGGATGAATGCTGTGGAGCACAACATTTGCTTTAGTTGACTGACATTCAATTCCTCAGTGCTGAGGTTTCTCTTTCCTTTGTCCTCCCTGATAATTGAATGCTAAGCGGTCTGGACGGGATAAAGCTTGGCCTTAACATTGTATTATTTTCTGGCTTCAGTGACATTCAGTTCATTTTGTAAAAATGAAAATGAAATATTTACACATATCTATGCTTGCTTTGTTTAAAGAATGAGCAAAAAATCAACACATTCCATCGTTATTATCAATACAAAATGCTATATTTCATTTCTGTTACATATTTTTCTAAGTGATTTATTTTAAAGCACCACTCCTCATTCTTAGGAAATCATTATGTACCTTCTGTAAAGGGGCATAAAAGTCTGGTTTTATGAATAATTACAAAATAGGAATTACATTTTTGTGTTCAACACATAAAGGGTTAAAAAGTTTGTTTAATTAGCTGCTACTCAAACGATTCTAAACCTTCAATAATCAACATATTAAACAGAGATTGTTTTAAAAAAATAAGACATGTGCAGATGTAATGATGTATCAGAGTTACTCTAGTAAAAATCTCATGGAAAATGCATTGATTAAGGGGTGGATCCACTCCTTTCCAGTTCACCGGCACTTATTTCTTACACTGGCCACACATATTCTTTTTATGAATAAGGGCTACTACTTTGCGCCCATGTATCTAACCATAGAGCATCACTTTATCTGTTGGTTACGTAGTTTGATCATTTCTGAAGATAATTATTGAGAAAAAGAGTCTAAGTTTATGAGGTATAACAGATTATGAACCCTGATTATAACTAAAATATCTCAGCAAACTCCTGCTGGTAGTTCCTGTTAAGTGGTGTTACATTACCGCATATTCTTATTATAGACCATAAGTAAATTATACTAGACTGCTTTCAAACATCGGTTGTCAAAGTGGGTACAAAATGTCCCCAAGCCCGGTACAAACTGACACATAGTCAGGACGAAACATCCCGAGGCAGATGTAAAAATTCGGGTAAGAGACGACCAAAACTGTCAAAGTACAAAATGAGCAGCAACCCGATCCACATCAGCTCCACTCCACGCCTCCTCTGGTTCCGTACTGCTAGCTTTATTTATAAAAGCTCACATCTTTGTGGGATGAAGCCAGTACAAATGGCGGAAGAAGGTCAAAGAGGGGCTCGACTTTGCAGACATATAGAATAACTGTTTAGTTAAAGTGAAGCCGGTCAATGCAATGCTTCTGGTGTATGTATTGTTTGATAAGCCACTTACTGGATGCGATGCTTGCTGCGGCAGTATGTTAATACTGTGGTCCAAGAAAGAGACTGTCAAATTAATTAATTATTTAAGAGACCTTTTTAATTTAAAGTTGAAATATAAAAGACAATACTTTTATATAAATGACATATCCCAGCTTTAAATAAACATGTAATTGGGTCTGTACAAAAAAATAAGAAGGAGAGGATGTATTTGGGGCAACAGGAACTGCACAGCAAGAAAAAAGTTTAGGACCACAATCAATTACTTTTTTGAAAATAGACATTTCCAGCCTAAATATATCTTTGAATTGTCTTTTTGCTTTTCATGATCTGTTTCATGTGCTGCTGTATTTTAGTATTTTCTGAATTGTCCTTCTTTTTGCTTTTTTTAGATGTGGATACTTGTTTTTTGTTATTTTCTTTCTGTTTTAATTTCTTGTTGAGATTTTAAAACATTTTGTAGATATAATGTGTATAACTACTTTGGGCAGATTGAGCTATCTTTAAATGTGTTATATTATACAGTAGGTGCTGTTGTTATAAAAAGCGTAGCCTAAATGACTGCGACTTGCACAACTTTTTTTCTTAAACAGTAAGCATTCAAACCAGCCAATGATCTTCTCCAGGACTTATAGTCTTACCTAGTCAATGTTTTCAGGCGTGTGCACTGAAGACCTGACTGTACGCAGGTTTTCTTCAACAACACAAACAACAGTAGGTAATATCCCTGATTAGTTCCTCCACTTTGGTTAATCACTGCAATTACAACACCACAGAGCCAGTAACAAGCCTTTACTTGGATATTTTTCTTTTTTTTAAATTTAATTATCAACTTGCCGGTTTCATTAGCAGGTTAAACACAGCTGAAAAAAAAAAAAACTGTGATTAAAGATGGCCCTAAAGGAGTTGTGCTCTTTCTCAGCAAAGATGATAATCATAACATAGATCAGAGAAATAATCTGTCCACTCTTTACAATAGAGTGGGCAGATATAGCTTTTAGATATATTGTTTTAATAGTGTGTTTTATTATCTGTTGTTTGGGTGCTTGTTTTGCCAATTGTCAGACAAATCTCCATCTCTAAAGGTGATGGACAATAAAATTAAAAAATAGGCATTTATTTACTGCAGCAAACTAACCAGGATATACAGACACAGCTCAATAAATAAAATAAAATAAATAAAATCATTGAAAAGTATTGTTTTCAGTAATTCAATTCAAAATGCAAAACTAATTTATTAAACAGATTCATTACACAACAAGTGGTATATTTCATGTGTTTATTTCAGCTCATTTTCATGATAATTGTGCTGTTTAATGAAAACTGAAAATTCAGTTTCTCAGAAAATCTGAATGATACATAGGAACAACTATGCAAGTATCAAGCATCAACTATGCAAGTATCGAGTATCTCCATGTACTAAACAGTACATGCACCAAAAACTCTGTCAGGGCCCCTTTTTGTAAATTACAGCATCAATGCAACCTGGCATGGAGTCACATTGATGCAGCCTGTGCCTCTGCTGAGGTGTAATGGAAGACCATGCTGCATACTTTAGCTCATATGCATTAACAGGTCTGGTCTCTCATCTTCCACTTGACAATACTCCATTGATTTTTCTATGGGGTTTAGGTCAGGCAAGTTTGCTGACCAAGCAAGCACAGTGATACCATGGTCATTAAACAACGTATTTGTAGTTTTGGCAGTGTGGGCTGGAGCTCCAGCTGGAAAGTTAAATCAAAATCTTCATTGTCAGCAGACGACAGCATGAGGTGCCCTACATCTTCCAGGCAGACAGCAGCTCAGACTTTAAACTTAAAAAAACACAGTGAACCAAGCCCTGTCGGCTACATGGTTCTGACTGCTGCATTCTCCAGTTCAGAAGTTGTCTTAAACAAAAAATGTGCCTGTGGTTTTTCTTGTCAATTGTGTCGCTTTTTCTAAGACACTTTTTTCTTCCACTAAACTTAGCATTAATAAGCATGGATACAGCACTCTATGAAGAGCAAGCTTCATTGGCAAATGACCTTTTAGGCTAACCTTACATATGTAAGGTGTAAGTGTCTGTCTGCATGATTGGTATAGGCCATAATATGAAATTTCCCTCTTAAAAATCTTTTTTCTTTGTCTTATGCAATATTCTAATTTTCTGGCAAACTGAATTTTGGGTTCTCAGAAGCTGGAGATCATAATAATTAAAATGAAAATAAATAAGTGCTTGAATTCTATTGATGTCTGTGTAATGAATCTATAAAAGAGTTTTACTTGTTGAAATAAATTATAAAAAAGTATCTCTTTTGTTAAATTCTATTTTATTGCGATGTCCCTGTACGGTTTTGTTAAAGACATATACAGACATATTCAGCCAAATATGAAAGGCACTTTCAGATTTGGAGCAGTGGCAGGGTACATCATACAAATCTGTAAGCTACATAGACAATCAGACAGTGAACCCATTAGACAAGCAAACTAGTCCATCACATACCAAAAAGACAACCAACCAAAATAAAATCATGCTCTGGAAAAGATCTTGACAGCTGCTGTCTCATTGGGTATCCTCTTCCCATAAACACTGTCCACACATATCCTTATTTAAGATATCGTTTTTTTTTTTTGTAATTCTGTCCACGTGAACTCTGTTTTCTTGAAATTCAAAACATTCCAACTGACAAACACCCCCTTATTTTTATTATTCTCTCTGTCAGTTACATGAAAATCAGGCAGCTAACTAGTAGGCATGAAGACAACTAGTCTTTCAGTTCATTGTGCAGCCCAATGAAACACTAACCGCTCACTTAGAGATGTGCCTTAAACCAGGCAGCCAGACAGCCAGTGAACCCGTCAGACTGTTGAGTTTGTGCTCAGGGAGCATGACAGTGTTTCAACACACCAATTACTGTAAGACAGTAGTAAAGCTGTTTGGTAGCTTGGCACTCAGCCACACTATAAGTAGCACTATCGATTTACAGAGAGAGACAGTAAGCACACGATGAGAGGGAACAGCAGGGCATAAGGGACAAAGTTCTAGAAAAGAAAAAAATAGATATTCACTCATTTAATAGGCGACATGATGCATACAGGCAGAATAAAAACACAAGCTTGTTTATTGCATCTGTTTGTCTATTTGTGAGCATTCTGCAAAAACAGAGCTGGGCCACAGAGGAGACTGAGATGAAAAGTGTCAGGTCTCCCTTATTTCTCCTGATTTGTCTTTCTGTTTTCTCATCTAATGCATTCAATTATCACAGTTTGACAGAGAAGAAGAGGAAAAAAACAGGGAATGGGTAAGAAATGCAGAAGAAAATGGGATAACTGATTTTGAAACAAATAAATATGGTGGAAGGAGGCACATGGTTAACTAGAGTAGAAAGTCAATAGCTTATTAGAAGCTGTACTTAAAAAGACACCCCCAAAATGTACCATTCTCGAACAAACCTGAAAAACAACTCAACATTCCTGTAAAAGCAAACGTTTATAAAATAATTCAGTGTGTATTTTAGGGAGAAGAAGTGAAGGTGGTGGAGGAGTAAAAATATCTCGTCGTTCACCTGGACAACAGACTGGAGTGAAGATGCAGCTGCGAAGCCGTCTACAAGAAGGGACAGAGCAGACTGTACTTTTTGAGGAGGCTTAGGTCTTTCGGTGTTTGCAGCAAGATGCTGCATATCTTCTATAAGTGTTGTGGAGAGTGTGATCTCTTCTGCCATCACCTGATGGCATAGCAGCATCAGAGTCAGGGACGTAAAGAAGCTCAACAAGCTGATAAAGAAGGCTGGCTCTGTTCTGGGGACTCCTCTGGAACCTCTGGAGAACATTGTGCAAAGGATTCTTCATAAATTAAAGAACATTATGGAGAACCCTGAGCATCCACTTCATGAGACTGTGGTACAACAACAAGGTGTCTTCAGTCAGAGGCTTCTTCCGATCTGCTGTAAGACAGAGCGCTACAGGAGATCCTTCCTGCCCACAACCATCAGCATCTACAACGGCTCTGCATAATATGAGGTACAACAACATTTAATTTCCCTTTAGGATTAATACAGTAAATTTTGAATTTGAATTTGAAGTCTTCAAGTTACGGTAGGGACAACTTTCTTAGGAATAAACATAGAGACTGCTGTTTACGGTAACCAATGCTAGCCGCTCTAATCATGCTATTTGCATATGCAAGATGCTAAAAACAGTGTAAATTACTGACCCTGTAATTAAATTGTCTTTTTGTTTTAAAATGACAGTAAAACCCTGTTAGTCAAGTAGTCACAGAAAGATTACTTTATTGTTTAGATACAACAAAGGAATAGGTTATTTAACACGTCTAACAGTAAATTCTACCTTTTTCCTCTTCAAATATTCAGTAGGGCCACAAAATCGAGGCACAGTCGGGGGTCGACGGAGAGCGCCTGGTGGCTGGGTTGCTCCTCGCTGGACCCGGTCGGGCTAAGTCCGAACACGAGACACGAGGCCATCCCCAGTGGGCCCACCACCTGCAGGGGGAACCATGAGGGACCGGTGCGAAGAGGATTGAGCAGCGGACGAAGGTGGAGACCTCGGCGACCCGATCTCCAGATGCTTAGGCTGGCTTTAGTGATGTGGAATGTCACCTCGCTGGGGGGGAAGGAACCTGAGCTTGTACGGGAGGGAGATATCGACTAGAAATAGTCGCCCTCACCTCCACGCATAGCGTGGGCTCCAGAACCCATCTCCTAGAGAGGAGCTGGACTCTCTTCTACTCTGGAGTGGCCCACGGGGAGAGGCAACGGGCTGGGGTAGGTTTGCTTGTTGCCCCCGACTCAGCCGTCTGGTGTTGAGGTTTACCCCAATGGATGAGAGGGTCGCATCCCTGCGCCTTTGGGTTGGGGACAGGTCTCTGACTGTCTTTTCGGCCTACGGACCAAGTGGTAGTGCGGAGTACCCGGCCTTCTTGGCATTTCTGTCGGGGGTGCTAGATAGTGCCCCTCCCGGGGACTCCATTATTCTGCTGGGGGACTTCAACGTCTACGTGGGAAACGACAGTGACACCTGGGGAGGCATGATCAGGAGGAATGGCCTCCCCGATCGGAATCTGAGTGGTGTTTCGTTATTTGACTTCGGTGCTAGTCACGGATTGTCCATAATGAACACCATGTTCAAGCATAAGGGTGTTCATCAGTGCACTTGGCACCAGGACACCCTAGGCAGGAGGTCGATGATCGACTTTGTTGTGTCGTCAGACCTTTGGCCGCATGTTTTGGACACTCGGGTGAAGAGAGGGGCTGAGCTGTCCACTATTCACCACCTGGTGGTAAGTTGAATCCGCTGGAAGAGAAGAAAGCGGACACACTTGGCAGGCCCAAGCGCATAGTGAGGGTCTGCTGGGAACGTCTGGCAGAGCCCTCGGCCAGGAAGGAATTCAACTCCCACCTCCGGGAGAGCTTTGACCAGATTCCGGGGGATATTGGAGACATAGAATCAGAGTGGACCATGTTCTCCACATCTATTGTCGATGCTGCTGCCCGTAGCTGTGGCCGTGAGGTCTGCAGTGCCTGTCGCAGCGGCAATCCCCGAATTCGGTGGTGAACACCGGCAGTAAGGGACACTGTCAAGATGTAGAAGGAGTCCTATAGGCTGTGGTTGGCTTGTGGGATTCCTGAGGCGGCTGACGGGTACCGTGAAGTCCAAGCGTGCCGCGGGCCGGGCTGTGGCAGAGGCAAAAACTCGGGCCTAGGAGGAGTTCGGTGAGGCCATGGAGAAGGACTAACGGTTGGCCTCGAAGCGATTCTGGCAAATCGTCCGGCACATCTACACCCTCTGCAGGGTACTGGAGGGTTCATGGGAGTTTGCCCAACCGGTCCACATGTGTTTTGTGGACCTGGAGAGGGCATTCGACTGTGTCCCTCGTGGTGTCCTGTGGGGAGTGCTCCAGGAGTATGGAGTTGGGGGCCCTTCATTAGAAGTCATCCGGTCTCTGTACAAGCGGAGCAGGAGTTTGGTTCGCATTGCGTGCACTAAGTCGGACCTGTTCCCAGTGCATGTTGGACTGCGGCAGGGTTGCCCATGGTCACCGGTTCTAGGCGCAGCCAAGGGCCGGAGGGGGTCTGGTTTGGGGACCAGTGGATTTAGTCTCTTTTTGTAGATGACGTGGTCCTGGTGGCCCCCTCTAACCAAAACCTACAGCATGCACTGGGGCGGTTCACAGCCGAGTGTGAAGCGGCTGGGATGAAGATCAGCTCCTCCAAGTCCGAGGCCATGGTTCTCGACTGGAAAAGGGTGGCTTGTCCTCTTTAGGTTGGAGGGGAGTTCCTGCCTCAAGTGGAGGAGTTCAAGTATCTTGGGGTCTTGTTCATGAGTGAGGGGAGAATGGAGCGGGAGATCGACAGATGGATCGGTGCGGCTGCCGCAGTAATGGGGACGCTGTGCCAGTCCATTGTGGTGAAGAGAGAGCTGAGCCAAAAAGCTAAGCTCTCGATTTTCCGGTCGGTCTACGTTCCTACCCTCACCTATGGCCATGAACTTTGGGTCATGACCGAACGAACGAGATCCCGGATCCAAGCAGCTGAAAGGAGCTTCCTCCGTAGGGTGACTGGGCACTCCCTTAGAGATAGGGTGAGGAGCTCTGCCATCTGGGAGGGGCTCGGGGTAGAGCCGCTGCTTCTCTACATTGAGAGGAGCCAGTTGAGGTGGTTCGGGCATCTATACTGGAGGCCTCCTGGACGCCTTCCTCGGGAGGTGTTCCAGGCACTTCACCCCAGGAGGAGGCCCAGGGGACGGCCTAGGACACGCTGGAGGGACTATGTCTCTCGGCTGGCCTGGGAACGCCTTGGGCTCCCCCTGGAGGAGCTGGAGGAGTTGTCTGGGGAGAGGGACATCTGGGTGTCTTTACTGAGTCTGCTGCCCCCGCGACCCGGTCCCGGATGAAGTGGAAGACGACGAGTATGAATATTCAGTAAAACACAACTGTTACTGAATGTATTTTCAATAGATCTTTCTTAAAAAAATACTGTGCCCTTTCCCATTTTGAGGAGTGCTAAAAAATGTAAAGGAGCTGTAATCTGTCTTATAAAGAAGAAGGCTGCAACTGTTTCTATTAGTAATACATCTTCAGAGATAACTTTGAGGAGTTTACTGTCTGTATCACTGGAACATTGCTAACCCAGTAAGGGTTAGCAATGTTCCAGTGATACAGACACTATTTGCTTTGCTGTTATCTTGTTGCAAAGATAGATACATTTTAAATTCATCCAGAGAGCAGAAAAATATTTTTGAATATCATTTATAACGAGAAATTGCAATTTGGGTATAATATTTTTAGCATGCCAAAGATGATCAAATAATCTGAAATTGAAAACTAGCCACTGAATTTCAATCAGTGCATTGCTAATTAAAACCTAGAAATTATAAATCAAAACAATATTTTTATGTAAGAAATGTAATATTTGTAAAATAAAAATGATATTTAATGGGTTAGCCTGCTATTATAATAAATAGGAAACTGAAATGTGACCTAATTTTGCACATTTGTGTCGTTCTCCTTTAAAACTCAACATTACAAGAAAATTGTGGATCTGACTAAAACTGTACACTGCATCAGCAGTAAATAAATGTTTATATGCTTTAGAGAACAAGAATGTAAACGTAGCAAGATGTAGGATAAATTGTTACGGATTTCTACACAAACTTCTTTTCACAACAACTATTGCTTCCCTCGATGGCCATTAGATTAAAGAATGGGTGTAGGCTATTTCACCCTGCTAGCCTTTATTTATTGATGTAAACTGTGCTCCCAGCCATTAGCTAAGACATGCCTATTGATTAAGTAAAAGTTTTTATTTGTAAATTTAAGAAAGCATAGCTGACTCAAGAGAACACTCATTTGAGACAAATACTTACAGCTAGGAGTATCTGCAGTGAGGAATGAGCCACTTCTATGAACTCAAAGTCCATCAGACAGCCAGATATAGATATATATCGGTGGTCCTCCGGTGCCCAGGAAGGAGGAGGGGTGATGGGTGTTACCCTGCACCCAGGGCCGTTCTCCATCCACCAGGAACGATGCATGGACAGGTTGAACGTCAGGACAAGGTCAGACTCCTAAAGAGACAGACAGAAAGACATGCAGGCAGACGGTCAGAGACAGACAGAAGGAAGGTGAGTCGAATTACATCCTGAGACAGAGGACAGAACAGGCTGAAAGTCAGAGCAAGTTTTAACCAAACTGGATTGTGGGGGTGAGTACTAAAAATAGATGCAGAATTTATACCTCTAATGATAAAGGATAACTGAGATTAAATCTGAATCATGCACAGCCATGTATATTGGACAGGGGATAAGAATAATGGTAGGAGGTCAGAGAAAAAAGAAAAACAGAACTGTAGAGCTTGGTTTGGAGATCATTAAAGACTGTTGTCTAGGCTTTCATTCGGAGATAAGGGTCAGTAACTAAAAGGTAACTGCTTTAGTTTGAGGCAACTCTTCAGAAAAATTTGCCAACAGGGGCCATAGGCCAATTTCTGATATTAAGGTAAACAACGTATTTTAAAAGTATGTTGTTACAATAACAGTGCTGCCCCTCCCCAGCCTGTTGCTCCCCAGGCAGTTTCCTAGTAGAACAACAATGCACACGCACACACACACTCTTACCTAAGCGTAATGTAGAGACAGCTCTTAACCAAACTGTTATGTATTTGAAGAGTGGGAGGAAGCCTAAGTACCCTAGAATCAATACATGCAAAGGAAAGACATGCTAACTCCAGTCAAAAACACTCCAGGATTCAAACCTAGGGCTTTCTTGCAAAGGCAACAGTGATACCAACTGGCCCATCGTGCAGCCTACTTTAATAAGGGCTTATTAGATATTTTTGCTCAACTATGTTTCAAAATGAAATAACAATAAATAGCTGTTATAGATAACATTAATATACCTCTACTAATCAATGTTATTTTAGTAGCATAAATAATTATTGCCCCCTCCTTGAACCACCACCTTAACGTGGTGGAGGGGTTTGAGTGCTCGAATGATCCTAGAGGCTATGTTGTCTAGTGGTAGGGTCTCCCCGAGTTGCTCCTCGCGGGACCCGGCCGGGCCAAGCCGGAATGAGAGATGCGTGGCCCTCCCCCAGTGGGCCCACCATCTACAGGGGAACAATGAGGGACCGGTGCAAACAGGACCGGGCAGCGGACGAAGGTGGAGACCTCGACGACCCAATCTCCAGATGCTTAGGCTGGCTGTAGGGACGTGGAATGTCACCGCGCTGGGTTGAGAGGGGTTAAACTCTATTCTACTCTGGAGTGGCCCGTGGGGAGTGGCGGCGGGCAGGGGTGGGTTTGCTTGTTGCCCCCCAGCTCAGTCATCTCGTGTACGGGTTTACCCCAGTGGATGAGGGAGTCGCATCCCTGCGCCTTCGGGTCTTGGACAGGTCTTTGACTGTCATTTCAGCCTACGGGCCGAGCGGTAGTGCGGAGTACCCAGCCTTCTTGGCGTCCCTCTCGGGGGTGCTGCATAGTGCCCCTCCCGGGGACTCGGATTTTTTGGAGTCATCCATTTTGGTCACGCATTTTGACATGCGCAGCTCCACAGACGTCGCTGCTCTGACGTCACCCGGGACTGTAAAACCCGCAGGAGATGAAGTTTGTGGCCATTCCCCACGTGTCTCACAGGACGACGCTTTGGAGGCGCATATCTGGAGAGACAAAAGCTCGCAGGCGAACTTTTTCTCCACAAGGCCATTCCCGGAAGAGCTTGAAAGCTGGAAATCTGTCTGATACAAGAAGGTCAGAGGATTCAAATACCGATCGAAGACCACGCGGACACCCGGAGCAGGTGAAAACCCACAGAGGTTTTATTTCCAAGGAGATGAGTTTCCTCCTTGTTGATTCAGTCGACTAAACGGTTCTTCATATTTTTCCCTCCTGAACAGATGAGAAATGTACAGTTTTTTTTTTCCTTGAGGTGATTACGGAGGTGTGATCCCCCCCCTCGGCCCTGATCCATCGTGAAACAGAGAAGAGAAGAAATCAATGTCAAAGTAATTTCGTTCTTTTTTATATTAAACGGATAGGTGCATTTAGAAGTCTGGGCAGGATGAGGCATAGTGAAGGTGATTTTAGAATCACCAGTAGTTAATCTAAGGTATTAACTTGTTGCATGCAATACTGATTGAAGTGTTTTATGCTGAGTGGTGTTTTCATTTGCTGCTCAAGCCCTGCTGAATCATGTGTGTTCATGTTTTGTCCGACTGATCCTAAATCAGCCAGGATTTTCATTCAAAGCAACTGCGGTTTGTACCTCGTGGTCTGACCATTTTGTTGTTCCAGTTTTTATTACTGGAGTTTTTCCATTGAGTTCCCGCCTCAGAGTTTTATGACTCTTTGTTCGAGATTTTGGGCGATCAGCTGCTAGAAGCTAAAGGGGCGTGGCCCCCCGTTTTATCAGCTGATCGCTGCAATCAAGACATCAACACCCCAGGAGGACTTCTCTTTCCATTTAACCCAAATTGCACATTTTGTCCATAAAACTGCTGGTTTGATCTTAATAGACACTAAATGCGCACATATTTTTCCTTCATTATTATTGTTAGGTAGTCGATTTTCTCCCCTTTGTGTAGAATGGTGCTTGTTAGTTAGGTGAAGGTTTTGGACCAGAATAATGGTATATCAGGATCATTTGGCTTCAATAAATCTTCATATATAAAATTAAGAGAAGCGTTTGTGTTTATTTTGTGCAAGAGTGATTTATCTGTCAAAACAAGGTCGAAGTTCCCCTACCTTCGGTGGAGCGATTGAATAAACAGTGACATTTTGTGGTTTTGATTAATAATTTATCAATTATTAATGATGAATAGCTAATTTAATTATTAAAGAGCTTTGAGCCCACAATCACAACCAGAGGACATCTCTGACTTCTAGTCGTAAGTAATTATTTTTGGTTAAGAAATTAATTTTTAATTTTTAATTTAATACATTTTTTCAAATTATGATTTTAAATTATAATTCTTGATAAATATTAATTAATCAATAATCATAATTCTTACAGACTGGAAGGAATGGCCTCCCCGATCTGAATACAAGTGGTGTTTCATTATTGGACTCCTGTGCTAGTCACGGATTGGCTATAATGAACACCATGTCCAAGCATAAGGGTGTACTTGGCACCAGGAGGTCGATGATCGACTTTGTTATCATGTCTTCAGAACTTCGTCTGCATGTTTTGGACACTCGGGTGAAGAGAAGGGTGAGCTGTCCACATTCGGTCGGTCTACGTTAATACCCTCCCAACGGGAGGATGCCCAGGGGATGGCCTAGGACACGCTGGAAGACTATGTCTCTCGGCTGGCCTAGGAATGCCTTGGGCTCCCCCCGGAGGAGCTGGACGAGGTGTCTGGGGAGAGGGAAGTCTGGGTGGGAAGACGACGAGTATGAATACGAGTATGAGTTCGAAATAATTATTGCTCTTTTGTTTTAAATTAAAGTCATTTTCTAATGTTATGCATGTGTGTTAATAACATGATACAGTGAAGCATTGTGTTTTAACTTGTAGTTATCAAACCAGGATAATTTCATACCAGCCCATGTCTATCCAGCAGATCTTACCATCACAACATGGGTTTAATCAATCCTAATGTTAATATTTCAGGTCAATAACTGAGTCATTCCTTTTGATTCCAGAAAGGACAAAACAGTTAATCTTGGACAGGCTGGCTTCCCTTTTCGAAGAAACATATAAAGTTTTTATGGTGTATGTACTGTAGGTACATATACAGTCGTATCATTTTAAGATGTGATGCCATTTGATAAAAACAAGCATCACAGATGAAAGTAATTACAGAAAAGTATGTAAAGTAAAACAACGGTTTTACGTTTGTGAACATTTTGACGTTTCACATTTTGCTACATGATATAACTTAAACATGTAAAATGTATGTTGGAAAACATTCTGCATGTGTTTTTATATTTCACTACATGACAATACACTCACCGGCCACTTAATTAGGTACAAGTGTCCAACTGCTCGTTAACGCAAATTTCTAATCAGCCAATCACATGGCAGCAGCTTAATGCATTTAGGCATGTGGACATGGTCAAGACGATCTGCTGCAGTTCAAACCGAGCATCAGAATGGGGAAGAAAGGTGATTTAAGTGACTTTGAACGTGTTATGGTTGTTGGTGCCAGATGGGCTGGTCTGAGTATTTCAGAAACTGCTGATCGCACTACCATCTCTAGGGTTTACAGAGAATGAGCCGAAAAAGAGAAAATATCCAGTGAGCGGCAGTTCTGTGGGCGCAAATGCCTTGTTAATGTCAGAGGTCAGAGGAGAATGGCCAGACTGGTTCGAGCTGATAGAAAGGCAACAGTAACTCAAATAACCACTCGTTACAACCAAGGCATGCAGAAGAGCATCTCTTAATGCACAACACGTCGAACCTTGAGGTGGATAGGCTACAGCAGCAGAAGACCACACCGGGTGCCACTCCTGTCAGCTAAGAACAGGAAACTGAGGCTACAATTCACACAGGCTGACCAAAATTGGACAATAGAAGACTGGAAAAAACGTTGCCTGGTCTGATGAGTCTCGACTTCTGCTGCGACATTCGGAGGGTAGTGTCAAAATTTGGCGTCAACAACATGAAAGCATGGATCCATCCTGCCTTGTATCAACAGTTCAGACTGGTGGTGGTGGTGTAATGGTGTGGGGGATATTTGGTTGGCACACTTTGGGCCCCTTAGTACCAATTATGCATCGTTTCAACGCCACAGCCAACCTGAGTATTGTTGCTGACCATGTCCATCCCTTTATGACCACAGTGTACCCAACTTCTGATGGTTACTTCCAGCAGGATAACGCGCCATGTCATAAAGCACGAATCATCACAGACTGGTTTCTTGAACATGACAATGAGTTCACTGTACTCAAATGTCCTCCACACTCACCAGATCTCAATCCAATAGAGCACCTTTGGGATGTGGTGGAATGGGAGATTCGCATCATGGATGTGCAGCTGACAAATCTGCAGCATCTGTGTGATGCTATCATGTCAATATGGACCAAACTCTCTGAGGAATGTTTCCAGTACCTTGTTGAATCTACGCACGAAGGATTAAGGCAGTTCTGAAGGCAGTTCTGAAGGCAAAAGGGGGTCCAACCCAGTACTAGCAAGGTGTACCTAATAAAGTGGCCGGTGAGTGTATTTTTACATGTGGAAGAAAGATTTGAAAACATTGCATACATGGACGTCTTGCCAAATTTCAAAGGACACCTAATAAATCTTTAAATCTCTGTGCTCTTTAAAGTCACACCGAAAGCAAAAAAATGACATAATATGACGTAAAACCATTATGAAAGCCATATTTTCTTGTGTTTTGCCATCAAAATTAAATTGCTTTTTGGTTCCTATAAATTGTGCCATTTGTGATAAAACTATAGCCTGCAGCCACTCTCCCATAAATGCCGAAACGTAATTTTTATAGTCACATTCATATACTGCCACTCTATTTAAATTACACAATATAACTTTACACCTTTGAAAGTGAATTTAAACAGAGTGCTGGTTCCTGATCAGTTTAAGAGACCATTATTTCACTCTTTAGATTTTTCTCAGGTTTCACCTCAAACACACTTGACTCCTTCACCTTTCTGCAATAGCCTCCCTATGTTTGCCCCTGTTCATTTTCTATTAATTTGCATTGCAGTCTATCCTTTTTCTTGCTCAGCCTCTCTCTATTTCTGTATAATGAGTAAATGCCTCATTAGCACAGAGCTCTGATTAATGCCATCTCCCCTTGTTGTGCTCCTCTTTTTAATAATTAAAGTGTCTCCAAATTTCTCCCCTGCTCCTTCTTTGTCATCACTCTTCCTTTGTCTGTCACTGGCTTCTTCATCCCTTTCTCCTCTACTTTTTATAATCCTTTCCTTCTCACATGTCCTTTTCTTGCTTCTTTCTCTGTGCTCACTCTGTTTTAAAAGGGGCCAGAAAAGGGGTAGTAATTATTTCACTAAGGTATTATTCATCAGCGCTTAGCTAATAAGCCTATTTAAAAACCGCACACACAAACAAATGTAATCCACAGTTAAAAGCTGAATTTGGCAAAATGCCATTAAGATCAGGTAGGAATCAGTGCTGCTAATTGTGTTGTATACTCTTTATTTGTGAGGGTAATGAAAGTGTGACTGTGGCCCACTAGGAAAAAAAGCTTCACAGGAACTTTGGTTTCAGGAACAGCATGAAGGAATTTATACAAAAATATACTATTTCATGACAAGCAAATCATATAACAAAATAGGGTGTGAAAAAAAAGGGCAATTAGTTAAATAAAACCATTTCACCCAGCTGAGTAAGCTGGCTGTTGGTAACTAGCTTACTCAGTTGGAAAATGTAATTAGCAGTTAATTTATAAAAATATATCCAATTTTTTTATTGTCTAGTAAGAATCTGGTGAGAAATGTCGACTAAACTATCTATCTAATGACCACGTTAGCACGAGTACAAAAAACTATTAATACTATAAATTAGCTCACATTTCTTTGCTGCTAAATTATAAAATCCACCTCCTAGCATCTCCAAATTAACATGAACTGGCGTGTCTGTTTTGTGTATGAATATACAGTACAGACCAAAAGTTTGGACACACCTTCTCATTCAAAGAGTTTTCTTTATTTTCATGACTATGAATATTGTAGCTTCACACTGAAGGCATCAAAACTATGAATTAACACATGTGGAATTATATACTGAACAAAAAAGTGTGAAACAACTGAAAATATGTCTTATATTCTAGGTTCTTCAAAGTAGCCACCTTTTGCTTTGATTACTGCTACGCACACTCTTGGCTTTCTGTTGATGAGCTTCAAGAGGTAGTCACCTGAAATGGTTTTCACTTCACAGGTGTGCCCTGTCAGGTTTAATAAGTGGGATTTCAAGCCTTATAAATGCGGTTGGGACCATCAGTTGTGTTGTGCAGGAGGTGGATTCTGCAGGTTTACTGGTGGTTCCTAGAGTCTCTAGAAGTAGAATGGGAGGCAGATCCTTTAGTTATCAGGCTCCTCTCCTGTGGAACCAGCTCCCAGTTTTAGTCCGTGAGGCGGACACCCTGTCTACTTTTAAGGCTAGGCTTAAAACTTTCCTTTTCGATAAAGCTTATAGTTAGAGTGGCTTAGTTTATCAGGGAGGGAGCCTTCCTCCCTCCCTGTTGGATGGAGTAAGGGGGAGTCAGGTTTAGCCTAAACCGGCTCAGTTATGGTTGAGGTGCAAACACACCCTCCATTTCTGCTACCTGTATGACCCCTTCTCTTTTCCAATGGTTATAATCAGTCTGACAGAGAGAGGTATCCCAATCCTTGTGGTTTTTAGTATAACAATGACCATCAGTGGGACCCTTTGTGGGGTGCCTTGAAACGACATTGTTGAAAATAAACGCCTTTTAACTAAATAATCTGAACTGAAACTTCCAGTGTAGTTATGCTGCTATAGGCTTAGGCTGCTGGAGGACATAATGACCACTTTCACCCTCTTCGCTACATTCACACACTACTCTCCAATTTTGCATTATTTGCTGTAATTTCAGCTTTTAACTTTGTTCTCTCTCTTTTCTCTTCCTAGAAGCTACACCTGGCCTGACTCTGTGTCTACCTGTGACACCTTTCTGGAGAGGGGCATCGTCCAAGCTTCTGCTGGCCACAACTAAATGCTCACCCTCTACCGATGATCCACATGGCCCTGTCTTTTAGTGTTTAACCCTTTCTCTCCCCTAGACATGGCAACTGACTGAGCTTTTACTGTGACTAACTCTATGTGCTCTCTTTCAGACTCTAACCTTGAAAACTGGCTCAGAGTTTATCTGTTCTTTCTTTCTAGGTGAAATGACTAAAGGAGCTACATCCATTAACATTTACTTTTCCTTCCCATAGAAAGTATTCCTGGATCGGTGCTTCTTTGTTCTTTTTGTGTCTCTGCTCTGTTCTCTCAAACCCCCAGTCGGTCGTGGCAGATGGAGGTTTCTTCCTGTTAAAAGGGAGTTTTTCCTCTCCACTGTCGCTACATGCATGCTCATTATGAGGGACTGCTGCATAGTCAAGGCCAGTGACTGTCCACTGTCTCTACATGCTCATCCGGGAGGAGGGAATGCTGCAAGTCACTGACTGGATGCAATCTGCTGGGTTTCCTTAAACAGAAAAACTTTTTATCCATTTTGAATAAATAACTAACTCTGACTGCACTGTTCAATGGTTAGGATTAATTGGAATGTATGTACCTGACTTTTGTGAAGTGTCTTGAGACAACATGTGTTGTGAATTAGCACTATATAAGTGCAGTCGCAAAAAATATCAAGCGCTACAAAGAAACTGGCTCACATGAGGACCGCCCCAGGAAAGGAAGAGCAAGAGTCACCTCTGCTGCGGACGATAAGTTCATCCGAGTCACCAGCCTCAGAAATCGCAGGATAACAGCAGCTCAGATTAGAGAACAGGTCAATGCCACACAGAGTTCTAGCAGCAGACACATCTCTAGAACAACTGTTAAAAGGAGACTGTGTGAATCAGGCCTTCATGGTAAAATAGCTGCTAGGAAACCACTGCTGAGGACAGGCAACAAGCAGAAGAGACTTGTTTGGGCTAAAGAACACAAGGAATGGACATTAGACCAGTGGAAATCTGTGCTTTGGTCTGATGAGTCCAAGTTTGAGATCTTTGGTTCCAACCACCGTGTCTTTGTGCGGCGCAGAAGAGGTGAACAGATGGACTCTACATGCCTGGTTCCCACCGTGAAGCATGGAGGAGGAGGTGTGATGGTGTGGGGGTGCTTTGCTGGTGACACTGTTGGGGATTTATTCAAAATTGAAGGCATACTGAACCAGCATGGCTACCACAGCATCTTGCAGCGGCATGCTATTCCATCCGGTTTGCGTTTAGTTAGACCATCATTTATTTTTCAACAGGACAATGACCCCAAACACACCTCCAGGCTGTGTAAGGGCTATTTGACCAAGAAGGAGAATGATGGGGTTCTGCGCCAGATGACCTGGCCTCCACAGTCACCGGACCTGAACTCAATCGAGATGGTTTGGGGTGAGCTGGACCTCAGAGTGAAGGCAAAAGGGCCAACAAGTGCTAAGCATCTCTGGGAACTCCTTCAAGACTGTTGGAAAACCATTTCAGGTGACTACCTCTTGAAGTTCATCAACAGAATGCCAAGAGTGTGCGTAGCAGTAATCAAAGCAAAAGGTGGCTACTTTGAAGAACCTAGAATATAAGACATATTTTCAGTTGTTTCACACTTTTTGGTTCAGTATATAATTCCACATGTGTTAATTCATAGTTTTGATGCCTTCAGTGTGAAGCTACAATATTCACAGTCATGAAAATAAAGAAAACTCTTTGAATGAGAAGGTGTGTCCAAACTTTTGGTCTGTACTGTATGCTTAGTCAGGTTTTAAGTTACTGGTCCACAAGTTACATTTTTATAGTTTCAAAGATACACTTAGGCAGAAAATGTGATCTTTCAAGTCGAGGGCTTGTGTATCTGGACATATTAAAAATGATCTGGTCTTGAGCAGTTTCTAAAATATATTACTCTCATTGTACACAAACGCACTACTGTTTCCAATCTATCGTTATTTATCACATGAAGATGAAGCTAAAATATCTGCTCTTCCTGTTTTGGAAGAATTATGACCCACTTTTCTTTACAGTAATACTTGTACATTTTAAGACTGCCAGTAGAGTTCAGACCAAAGTTATTCATGCACCTGGCATATTTAAATTTAAATTAATCTTTTATTTTCACAAACGTGTTTTTTTTTCTGACTGGAAGTAACATTAAAGTTTTGGAGTGACCCAGCCAGAGATTAGGGTGATGGCCAGGAGGCATTCCAACCTCAAAAAATTGGAGCTCATCACCAAAGATAAACCTTCAATATACTAGTAGAAACTCGTAACTGCTGGTTCTCTTAAAGAGAATTACCCTTTTTTCACCCTCATGTATTTCATAACCCTAATGCAAATATAAGATGTCTCATCTCCAATGTGACTGTGCACCCCTAATGTCAAAATCAAACCAGAACAGGCAGAAATTAGATAGTTAAATACAATATATAACTGACGTTATGCAACCCTCCAGATATTAAGAGATGTAACAAACAACGACAGCATAGCTCTGTTGCCAGCAGTGGAATACAAACAAATTAAAAAGCAGCTGTGCACTGGCAGAGATATATTGATCTCATTTGTTTGAATTTATATTGCAAGGTGGATGAAGTTATAACTCTAAAGACATCTTGAAATTTATTTGTTTGGTGATTTATGAGCTGTTTGAGACTCAGCTATATAGAAACAAATATTAGCAAACACCACCTCTACCTACTTTAAAATAATTTGTACTTTTTCTTTCCCCTCACACACTCTGTACCTCACACCATCTATAATTTCCCGAGTGCCAGTGGAGGATCATGCACTCATGCTCTCAGGTCTTTGTCTCTGACTGTGGGCTAGAACCGCTTCAATGAGCCACATCTGTTTTTGCTCTGCCTTCCTCTTCACCTCTCCCTCTCTTTATGCCTCAGGCCTTCTCCCATCCTGTCTATCACTCTTTCTCAATTTCTCCTCAATTTCCCACCTCCATATTTTCCTTTGTCTTTCACTCCCAGGAGGTGGAAAAACGGAGAAAAGAAAAAAGACCATTCAGACTGGTCTATCATCTGATTGTCTGACAGTCAACAAGGGAAGAAGTGGCAGCATTTTAATCATGCTTGGATCCCCAGAGCATAGGGTCAACAATTACTGTATAAACAAATTGAAAATAGAAGAAAATCTAATTTTCTGTGTGTGCATGCCGGCTGGAAAACCTGTGTTAAATAGTATAACCCTGAAACGCTTCCGCATGTGGTTTTATGATCTTTTTATTCATTCAATTTTGAGAGGAAATGTTTCAAAATAAAATATATTTGTGACTGACTTCCTTCAGCAACTTGTTTTTACTTAAAGTTTTACTTCAGAAAAGGAGGTTTAGTTTTACTTATTTCTTGTATGATTTTTCTGTATAACATTAAGAAAAGATTATGGAGTTAGACACTGCCTTGGAAATGTAGAAATACCCACTGAATGTTTCACATTTTGTAACATAACAACAAACTTCAATGTATTTTGTTTGGATTTGATGTGATAAGAACTGCACAATTATAAAGTGAATACAATTTTTTTCTATAGTTTGAACAGTGTGGTGAGCATATGTATTTAGTGCCCTTTACTCTAATACCTCTAAATAAAATTAATGCAATCATTTGCCGGAAGTCACTTAATTTAATCTCAGTATAAATCCAGCTCTTCTGTGAAAACTTCAGATGTTTATTAGGGAACAGTAATGAACAAACAGCATTGTGAAGACCAAAAGACACAGCAGACAGGTTAGTGATGAAGTCGCTGAGAATTTTAAAGCAGACTTAAGAGATACAACTTGGAGTATTGCTTATAATGGCCCAAAGTCCAGACCTAAATCTGAAAATCTGGGACAAGACTTGATAATTGTTGTCCTTACAATCCGAGCTCAGGTAAAAGTCAGTGTCTAGATGTGGAAAGCTAGTAGAGCTCCAGGTAGTTTTACAATCTAAAGGTGGTTCTACAAATTAAATCCGGGGCCTGAAGACATATGCATGCCACACCTGTTTTGTTTTGTTTTAAGTCAAGTGGAAAAGAGGTATGGGATACCCATCATTCTTGTGTGGATTTCTTGCCTTGGCTCATTGGCTCACTGTTTAAGTTTTGTTAGAAACACACAAAGTGAATTCTCAGCAGAGTTAAATGGAGAAAAATCCAGTGCTTGGTGGAATGATAAGTATGTTTATAAGTGGACAAATCATCCACGTAAGGCAGCAGTAATGCAAGACTGTCTTTTATGATAAATTAAGAAAAGGATACTGCTAAGGAATCAGGAAGAGCTGGACAATTCAATGTGCTAACTGATGAATTTGAATGTTACGCAAGGCACTACCCTCCAAACACCTTGCGTCCATGCACAACATTCTATTTAATAAGAGTTACGCTAACCAGTTGGCCAATTTTCTTTTGTTTGGCTCTGATCAATGATCAGCAGGTCAACTATAAAATCATTTCAAAATTGTCCAATTCATAAATTACATCGAAACTGAGAACTACCATCACTTTTGGTCTTTAAACGCATTAACCCATAGCATTCAACTTAAAGCCCTTTTTAGAGGTCAATAGATTCTGATAATGATTAGGTTAATAAGGAAATTTGTAATTGTTTTGTTTTCCTTCATTTTCAGTTGGATTCAAAACTACTTCCTCTATCAAAGAACATGCAGCATATTTTTTGTGTTTTTGTTCTGTTTTCCTGAAAAAACCCCAAAAACAAACGATTGGAATGGGAATATGTAGTTTAGATCTCAAAGAAAACCTGGATTCAGTATCTACTAGGAAAAACCTGATCAGTGAAACTCTACTATTTAAGATTGGCTAGTCATTGTGATTATTTAGTCCAGAAAAATAAGTTGAGGATCTTTTTAGCTCATAGGTCCCGTCCAAATTGATCTTAAATAAAACCGTAGAAAGTCAAGATTGGCCTATTTGATCTAGCCCAACCACCTCTGATCCACATTTAAGCATCAGTAGACAATTTCATGTCAACATCTGTTCATCTTTTCTTTTTCAGCCACATTTTTATATTTAGACAAAAGGCAATGTCATCTTTTCTATGTCTATTCCTTGAAATTTAGCTCATGAGAAAATGTTACTTTATTTTTTGAAAAATTAACCAAGGGAGATAGATCCAAATGTTCAGCAAGAGAAGGCATTTTAGTGAATAAAAACTGTAAACCAAATCCAAACCTATGCTCAAACCTATTATTTTATGTTCAGTCTAAATCAATGCACTGAACAAACATTTTCTTTACTTTCTGCTGATTCAGTTTTTTAACCTGCAACCTTATTTACCCCACTGTCTCCCTTTCCTTCATTTTCTTTATCTCTGCTGTCTCTCTCCATGTGTTGTGTCTGTGTTATTTCACATCAACACAATCAGTCACAGTGCATCTCACTACATTGGTTTTCGATAATTTCCCATGGGTGTTAGATGAGGTCTTAACCCGTAATGCTTGAAGCACTTCTCTCGTATCAGATTTGGTTGGGGGTTCAGGGTATTTGGGAATTGTTTTCTGGGTCTGTCTCTGTAAATTTGCTGGAGGGTACCTAGCGATGAGATCTGCTCCAGATTTTAACCCTGACCTTAACCATACCAAACCCATTACCATTTCTAATAAAATGCTCCGACGCAGCCATTCTAATGTCGTCAATCTTTTAAATGGTGGAACAATTAAACCACTAAAGGGACATCCAATTTTCATGAAGGGCAGAGGTTGCAGAAAGAGGTTGCTTGCAATCCCTCCAATCAAATTTAACCCGTTAAAACACAATTTTCCGGTGTTACAGAAGACCTAGTAGGTTCCGCAATATATCTTAACCCTTAAAAAAACCCTTAACGCTAATTTATGATGTCTGGTTGTTGTATCTGAGCACACGCACTGACATGTCTCAGATCCATGTTTTTTATCATGTGTGAATTACAAATCACAAGATCCCCCGCAGCTTCACATAGACATCTTATTTACTCCAAGAAGGTGCAGCTGATGTGAGAAGAATTGGCTTTATTTCTCAGAGCTCTTTGACAAGAACAAAGAAAGCCTGTTCTGGAACGGTCCAAATGTTGGTCAAAATTGTACATTTTAAGAACTAGACAAGAGATCTTTGTTTCCCAAAGAGAGGTAGTTTTTGTTTGAAAGTCAACCAAGAGGGAAGTAAGGAAGAATTAAATTTTTAAAGTGTAAAGGGTGTTAAAATATCTCAATCTGGGTTACCTTTCAACCTGGATGTTGATGACGATGCATCAATACAGAGTTAAAAGATCTTGCAATCATTTTTTAGGTACATAAAAGTAGGTTTGGTGTGAGCTGAGTACGCTTGCTTTAAATTTTAAGGAAACTGTTTCATCATCCAATCAAATCAAGTCAGAGTAAAAGGTTCATTAAGTAAAGCTAGTCTAGTAGCCAAAACTTTCTGATTTCTGGACTTCAAGAAGCGATTTACTAATTTTGAACACAATTAAAATATGGAAGTGGATAATTGAAAACCAGTTCTGAAATAATGCTGCTCTGTAGAAGAAAAACATTGAACTAAGCTCACTTCCCAGATATCTTACTGGTATGTAACTTTATGCAGTTTACTTGAGGATGTAATAGGCTTGAGTTTCATCTTTAGGTAAATTGAATAATTTATATAAGCACATAGCCAAGGCTAAAATTAGGGTCCCAGTCCGATTCAAGGTACCAGACCGGGGTTCCATTTAAAGCATTTTTTTTAACAATAGTCCCTGACAAAGATTAACGACAGATTCCTGTTTTTATCAACTGTCTGTTCTAGCCATGTGGACACATTCTGTAAAATTTTTACAAAATGAAAAAATTCACATCATTTACTCGTGTGCATTAGGTCATCCCTCCAAATCATTGAATTCAGGTGCAAAGTGAATTCCAGCTTGGCACTTTCTGTAGGGTGCGATCTCTGCAAAAAATCCAGTATGGTAATTTCCTTGCTACTAAATTTTCCACAGCCTGTTAGTGGTATTATAACAAAGGGGATGTGACTGGGAATGACAGTCGCTTAGCCATGAAGTGGTAGGACTCGTAAAATCACAGAGCGGGGTCAGTGGATGCTGAGGTGCAGAAGTCTCCCACTTTCTGCAGTGTCAGTGGCTAAAGCCCTAAAAGGTTTATGCAGCCTTTAGATTGGCTTATAATAGAGCATAGGGAGCTTCAGTGAAGACCTTTGCTCTGGAGTGACTGATCACTCCTCTCTGTGTGGTGATCCATTGGAAAAGTCTGAGTTTGGCTGTTCCTGGAAGAACAGATTTTGAATGACTGCATGGTTTAAAGTTTTGTACAGTTTAATTTAGTAATGGGCTGTTTTCAGGAGCTGGGCTCTGACTTTTAGTTCTGGTGAAATAAACTCCTGTTTCAGCATACCAAAAGGCATTTTGGACAGTTTTATGCTCCTAAATATGATGGGTCAGTTTGGAGATGGCCCCCTTCTGTTTATACATGGCCGAACACCAGGGCATAAAACAACGAGGCATAGAGAAACTTGACTGATCTGCAGAGTCCCATAGTGTCAACCTGACAACACCTTTGGATGGATCACAGCAGAGACTATAAAGCAGGCCTTCTTGTCCGACATCAGTGTCTGACCGTACAAATGCTCTTTTGGCAACATACTGTAGTTTATGATAAATGATAAAACTAACTTTATTTGAGGTGATGTGTTGCTGGTTTGGACAAAATATCTTCTGCTGTCCACACAGAAGAAACTGCAGAATCAATAACATTATTGGTGAGTAACTAAGTGCTTCAAATCCAAAAATTAATGTAGACTATGTAACACTGATTAAATATAGTGTGATATTTTACTGCACTTTAAAGCTTTTTTCAAGCATAGACGTGGCATTGGTTTTAACGTATTGGGCTGGGTCTGATCATTAAATGAAACTATTTAGCTTTGTATTGGGGGCAGAAACATCTTGATTGGGGTATTCTTACTAAAAATGAAGAAAACAATATTAATAATTAATCCCTTAATGTTTCAATTGTTCTGTCTTGAAGAGCTAGCACTTAAGATACAAAAGTATGAATTAAGGTTGTATTCAAATATATGAATATCCAACATTAGCTTGGAAAAAAGTTAATTTGATTGCGGGAGTTATTCTTTTGTTATTTAATAAATCATACAGCCAATCCGTGTTTAACCCGCCTGTTCTTGAACATGAGACTACACGGAAACAATGAATAATAATTAAATGAAATCACTAGTAACATGAGCTTAGGGCTCAAATGATAAAAATTAGCTGGTAGAAAAAGGTCCCGCTAGAGAAGGGTTGATGGGAAAAAAGGCAATTTCATGCCATGGTTTCAGCAAATGCATCCATTGATCAAACACTCTCAGGGCTGATGGATTAACTCGGTGAATCGGGGTGGATGTTTTAACTAGAACGCCCGTGATTAAATGTGTGGGATCCTCTCATTCATCGTCTCAATTGGCAGCGGTGAATGAATACTTTTGGGGTTGGTGGGGGGTTTAAATTAAGTAGCTATTAGCATTCAGACTGGTAACGGTGATCTGTTTATTACTTTCTTCCAGGATGGGTTGGCTGGTTTGCTGCTTGATTTAGTGTTATATTTCTTCAGCAGTAAGAAGCTCCCGTATGCTGACAACAGGCATTGAAGTTTTTATGTATCTGATATGAAAGGTATTTTCCATGAATGTGACAGATAAAAAGAAAACCTCTCTTAAATGTCTTTTCTTTTACTTTTAGTTTCAGCTTTTGTTGTCCCAAATTCCCATCTCTTCCTCATTTTTCTCTCAGAAACGACTTGCTCATATTTGGCTTTCTTCCTAAATACATCTTCAATAACTCTTATCACACCTTCACCTGTCCAAACCTCTCTATCGCTCTGTTTACCACCTATGCCACTCTTCTTTATATAAATCTTAGGTTTTTTTTTAAATCCATCTATCATTTTATACCTTTCATTTCTTTTCCTGCTGGTCAATCCTCTCTGTCTGACTGTTATTATTAGCTACTCATGTAGAAGTACATCATTTTGAGACTGTGGCATGTCAATGTTATGCAAGTACAGTCACTTTTTATTTGATTGATGCAATAAATAAAAACGTCTGAGCATACAAACAACACATGCATGCACACACTTCACATATTCACACTTTTTTATGCTAAAACAAATTATGCGGGACAAATCTCCCATGTAACCCCCCACCTCAACCATCAATGATTGACAGTTCAGCTGGCAAATGTGTGTATGGGTCCATGCGTCTGTACCCGGCTTCATTTGTAATGTGATACACTGGACTCATGACAGTTAGCTGTCTGAGAGTGAGCATGTATACCGTATCTGTGCCATATGCAGATTTTTGTGCATGCATGTGTGTTTGTGTGTGTGTGTGTTGGCAAGCTTCAATGATAGTAGCTCTACATCCAGAGGCTCCTCTCCAAACCTGTCAGGCATGCCACAACAGAAATCTTTTTAAAGATTAATTTTATGGTGTTGCTGCTATATTAGATAGTGCAGTCGTGAGTGACAGGGAGGATGGGAGTGTGACAGACTGATATGTGTTATAAATCTTGGGCTTAAACTCAAATTACTGTCAAGACAGGGTGTGCACCTTATCTTGCCTCTGGGGCTCAACAGGGACCCTATGGAAGGCGGAGATACACCTTAGATTGAAAGCTTCATCTAATAGATAGCTCAAAAAGAACAAAAAAAGACACTAACTCTGTAGATCTAATCACCTAAAGTAATTTATCAACAAGTTAATACAAAAGGTAAGCCTAAACAAATTTAAATATTAGCTTTAGTGTAGATAAAGGAGTCTGATTTGAAAAGTGGAAAGCGTACCAGGCTCCAAAAACTGTCAACAAATTCTAGAAACACATGAATGAGATGCAGTGGGCCACAATGTCCTGGGCATAAAAAGCATCAACCAAAATGACCAGTATATCAATGACTGTGTTCTTTGTCAAAAGATCATAGACATTCTGAAATTGGCTTTAGCTCTTGCTTTGGTACTGCAAAGATTTCACATAATATATGACCCTCCCATTAGGTTGTAATAATAAGGGATGCCTTTGACTGAAGAAACACAACTGTCATGAATTTAAAACTCCTAGTTACAGCAATGTGCACATTTAGTGTCACCCCTGTTAAAGATGCATGTTTTACAATAGCCACAAAATCTCACACTAAAAAAATTTTGAAAAATCGAACCTTTAATTTAAGCGCATTTAAAAAATCCCACATTAACAAATAAAAATTTCACAAAATCAAATGCAGAAAATCACAAGCAATCCTAATTCTATTAAAGTAAATGTTAGTAAAATGTTTAAATTTGTACTTCACTTTGTGTTAAGGATTTATAACTTATTTTCCTGGGACATAAATATGACATTACACAGAGGACAATGTCTCTTAGCCACTCTTCAAACTGGGAAAGACAAGAGAACATGCAATTAAAGTAAGGCTACAAAGAAAAGTATAAGAAAATGGCCATGTGTCTTATAGTCTATGTAAATGTCGGCTTTCGACTGTAGATAGTTAAATTTCTTATTCCTTATAAAATTATTTCACTGTTAATATTCTGTTGTCTTATGTTTATTTGACAGGGATTTTTTAGATAACTGAAGAGGTAGCATAGGAAACATTTTGTTGATTGCAACACAGCCAGACTCTGAGTTGACCTGGATTTTTAATTATTGGTAGAACATTTAATGTCAAGAGTCAATTCTCAATCTTAAATAATCCTGGTATCAACAAAGACTTCCCTCTAAGCAAATGTCGATGACTCATTGCAGAAGTGGGACAATCTGCTCTCTTCAAACCCACTTTACTATTGTTTCTGTCTGTTGTTCCAGTCTCTGTCCATCTGCTTGCCTGACTTCAGGATTTCAAACTGAGCTGACAAACTCCAACATGTTCCCACCTTCACTTCCGTCTCCGGGGAAAATGTCAGAGGTATTTGACAGATTTCATAGCTGATATTTCTGGCTTTGTTGTTATGCAACAAAACATAGAGAATATTTTAGTTTCACTGATGAGACATCCGTCTGGGAGGAAAAAAAAAACACACGCACACAGCCGGCAAGTATCATCACGAATTAAAAGGAAACTGTTTCCTCTGCTTAACTGCAATATTTTCTGTAATGCAACACTGATAAATGTTTTCAAGATGTGAATCTGGGGCTTCAGGCATTCTATTCGCTTCCAAACAGGCTGATTATTGCACTGATAAAAGTACACTGCTGGAGCTCGGAAGCAGAGTCTGGATATCAGGTCTATTCATGGAAGAAAAATATGCTCTGAAAATAGCATCAAAGCAACGGCACTAATCCAAGAGTCACTGATGAAATGGCAAAAATCAAAGCAGCCTCATTGTGTTCCATAAACAGAAGACAGATCTCTGGAACGGAGATAAATGGAGGATGTCACTATCACTTTAATGCTGCAAAGCCAAACTACTAGCCTGAGTGAATCAAGTAATCAGACAGTTTTTTCTGTACTGGCCAACACATAAAGGCCTGCATTATGAACTGCTGTTGATCATTTATGGTGGTGCCGTCATGATGGCGACTGTCAAGTAACGACAAAGGAAGTATGGCTGAGGCGAGAGAGAGATGAAGAGGCGTCCGCGACAGCCTCACATGGCACTTAGCACAGAAACATGAAAAAGACTTCATTATAGGTTGAGTAGACGGAGGGAAGGAATGAATTACGTGGGGATGAAGAGAAGAGGCACAGGAGGGGAAGAAGAGAGACAGAGAGGAAAAGAGGAAAGAAAGAGGGAGTGAGGCTGACAGAGATTTGACTTTACATCCCAGCATTCACCTACTGAATACTGACAAGTTAGTGCAATATACATAAACTGAGAAAAGACTGAGCAAATGTCATATCACTATGACATATGCTGAATTACACCTGTAAGGAATAAATGAGAATTATTGTATAGGTAATACCAGAGGTTTACTTACACTGTGTAAAAAGGCACATTTAAAAAAAAAAAAACACATTAAAAATCAGACTCTGCTCAGCTCTTCTTGTATAAGTTTCTTGAAATTTTAGAGGCTTACATTTCTGTAGTATCTAATAGCACTACCCTTAACCTGTATGAGTTGGGTCAAAAATCTGGGTTAATGTGTGGGCTGTGTGATTCTCCTAAGCCTTGTCTTTTTTGTCCTTAAGCCGATGTGCAACTATTTTGGTGTGCTTAGAGTCATGGCACATTTGGAAGATCTCCTTGCTCCTAACCTTTAACTTCCCTGCTGATTTCTTCAGATTTTGCTTTAATTTTTCCACATAATGTGAGATCATGCCAGTGTAAACCCATCCCAGAACCTGAAATGAACCAGAGAACCATGCCCTGGCATGGTTTCAACTTCCAGTTTTGACAAGGTTTATGTGGACCCTGGAGCAGTTCACTTGCAGTATGTACGCATGCCAGGCCAGCATACCAAAAGCAGAAAGAAAGGATGGAATGTAATAGCAACGTGTAAGAAGAAATAGAGGAAAAACAAAGTAAGAGCGTGAATCTGAAGATGAAAGAGTTTGAAAATGTCTTGTGGGGCTACGTGGAGTAGTGAAGAGCTACATTTGAACACCAAAGTTGCAGTAGAAACCCCGATGAGACAAACTTTCTTCTTTGTGCTTTGTGAAACTGTCCCCATTAACAATCGGTTGCAGTTGCATGACTTTGTTTGGTCTGGTCTAAGAAATCTCTGTGTGAAAGCAAGCCAGGCCAACTGAACATGTGGATTTTTTCACATTTACTGATCCCTGGATGGATTCCTGGACCAGACCAGCAGAGTGAATGCACTCTAAAAAACATTCACATGTGACCCTGTAGTTCACTGAAATATTGTGAATTAATCAGCAGGTTACAAAGCTCTGAAATCACCACCATCTGATGTTTCCCAAATTGTTCAAATATATAGTAATGTTATTGTATGATCTGAAGCATACCAGGTAATTATTAGAAATAACTTACTTAGAGGACAGCAAAGTCAATTTTTAGGAGTGGCCATAACAAAGCCATCATTGTGATGGCTAGAAAGGAGACCCAAAATGTTTGACCCAAGAAAGACAGTTTCAAAGCCCATTCTACTAAATACTAAAGAAATGTAATGTGTAATGTGAAAAGAAAACAAAAAAAACGGATAAACCAAGAAAAAAGATTGTGTCTCTCTATACATTGTATATAAATATCTGATTTCAACTATATTTCCAAATATTTTCTTGTTAGATATTTTCCCAACATATCCAGAAAATAACACAATTCAAAAAATGTCTGACACCAAAGTGTCAGACAATCAAGTCTTTAAGCAACATACAAAAAAATATTTCCTAGAATTATGTTTTTGCTACATCTTTGAGCATTATCTAGCTAGATTTTTTATTGTTAAATACAAAAATCAATAAAAGTTTCTGTTTAAAGCATTTTCGTTGGCCTCCAGTATGCAAAATACTTTTATTTTATAGCTAATAAACAGAAGCTATTGCAAAGCTGAGAAGCACATTCAGCAGAAATGTTATTTTATTGTGTTTTGTTAAGCTTATTGTTGCAGTGATTGGAAATAATCACACCACAGCTAAAAAAATTTAATGTGTGAATCAGTGCAATATTAACCCTCAGGTCAGTAAACAAAACCGGCATCTGGAGCTGATGGATGTGCATATCATGCAGTAGAACAGCTGGTGGAACCAGTTGGAGCAACAGGGGGGAGCTGGGACTTTGTGGCTCTCTTCTCCAACACAAACTGGGTCAAGGTTGATGAGCCCTTGAGCGAGGCGCACAGATACAGCTCTGGTCATAAAAAAACAAGCTGTTCAATGTCTGGTCTGGGTGTGCTTGACTCTAATTGGTCAGAAGATAATTGATAAATGTGTTAGTAATCAAGAGGCTGCTTTGTTGTTAATAAAAACAGATGTTTTGATTCTGGTAAAGGGAGATAAAGCCTTTCAAATTACTTTTCTATAATTATCAGGAGAAAAGTTAGCAAAGTAATTTAACACCGGAAAGAAAGTGGTACTGTATGTTTGGTATTGCTGCACAGCACATGTTTCAATCTCACTGTTGAAACATTTAAACTGACCCACAGGCTCATACTTTTGATATGATTAAAGACAAAAAGCCCCAAGCAGCAGTACCCTGTCCTCAAAGGTAAAGTGTGTTTTCCAACTGCTGAGCAATGAGGAGAATAAAAGGTCTAAATGTCATTAAAACTGGAGATCAATGAAACACAGGCAGAGAGTGTAGGGCTCACTGTAAAACTTTTAGGTGCTGTGTGGATGGGAGACAAACTTAACAAGGCTCACAGTGTGTGTGAGACAGGTGTGGTGTGTGTGTGTGTGTGGTGTGGTGTGTGTGTGTGTGTGTGTGTGCGAAGCTCAAAGAGGGAATGAGGGAAATCGAGTAGAAGAAGGCACCTGAGAGAGCAAGAGCTGATAAAATTAAATCCTCTACAGCATTTACTCAAGTCCCAGCTAATGGTAATTGTGATTGGAAAGATGGGAGAAGCAATAAGATGAAGAATAAGAATGATGTGTGTTGGGGAAATGCAATTCACTGTGATTTAACAAACCAACTGAAAACACGTTACTGAAGCGTTCAGCAGAATAAAGTAAATCAGTGAAAATTGTGATGGGAAAACTGTTGTTTTTTTTACAGCACAATGTAATCAAACATAATCAACACTCATTCGCTGATTTTGACTTTTTATGGAAGCACTGATTGCTTTAATCAATTGTCAAAGTTGATTGCTTTTAGTTGAAATGATGATAAAAAGAAACTACATACTACTACATACAGACTACACTTCAAGTCAAAATGTGTGCAAACCGTCAAAAATGATCACCTATTTAGCAGCAATAGCTTACCCTAGAATACTTAAATAATCAGAAAAGTTTGTAGAGGACTCAATGATTGCAAGGTTGCAAAACAAGCCTAAATTGTCAGCCTTCTACCTTCGTCCCTAAAAGTTACCTAATTATTTAGGTACCATGCATTCAGGCTCTCTATGCTGGTAGAATATGCTTATTGTTGTTGCATAAAATGTTTGCAAAGGTAAAGTGGTTGTTAGATGGTAAAGCCAGCTTTTGCAATAAACCCAAAGCAGTGAGACATTAACACTGCTGAGTTGCAGTATATACCAGATTGTTATTGTGACATTCACCAAAGCATATCATATGAAATTTAATACCCCTCATCAAACCAATATTGACCCAGAGGCAATATTTCAGCAGAAGGTCTAGTGAAACTAATGGCACGTTGCATTCTCTTAGTAGTTCATATCAAGCCTGTGGCAGATACCACAACCTGTACAGTAAATATCATATAAGCTACAGCTTGTACAGAAAATAGCAGTAGCAGACAAGTCTTTCACTTCATTCCTTTAATTTTCATCTAATCTTCATACAAAAGTGTGTAAATCTTTAAGATTCTTGGCCTGTCCTGCATGCGCCCCTCTGTCTCTCTCTAGCTCCACTCAGATTCTCAAAGTTTAGTTTGGTAGGTGCACAGCAAAACCTTTAGCTTCAATCTCAAACCATAGTGTTTACAACCATAAACATTTAGAAAATGTCTTGTCTTTTGTTCTTTTATGCCCTGTTGGATCAGAATCTGTTGGAATTTCAACACAAGGCCAAAATGTGGCTATTTATTAATAACAAAACAGAGATATGGTGCTAATTACACAGAATTCCACACCATTTCTCTTCAAACAAACTTCTGGTCACTTCTAAAGCTAAAGGTCAAAAGCCAAGTTTTGATATGGTCATTGTGACTTGTGAAACTGCTTAAAGATCAGTTCTTCTGTTGTTTTCCTTATATTTCTATGCTTACTATTGTTTGTTAATTTGTTTCAGAACATAATCTCTTCTCCGGGCAAATGGTGTCACTCTTTTCTGTTGATGTAATTTTGTTTTCTGTTTTCATACCCTGTGTTTGATCTGCTCTCTATTTGTAGAAGATTTCTACAAATAAGTCCTGACTGATTGATGGATTTTGAAGTTAATCTGTACCTGGCTTTACACTATAAAATGTGGTAACAGGTAATGCTTCCCCTCATGGCTCTTTCAAAATAATACCTGTCTGGAGAATTGACAATTGCCTCCCATTAGTCAAACTAGCATGCATTTCCAAACAAAGAATCTGAAAACATTTTTGTAACTTTTTTTTTTTTTTATGTGGTTACAATTCATCCACTTCATGGAACAAATTCAGCAGACAGTTTTTGCTTTGTTTGCTGTCTTGGTATCATTTACTTTATTTATTTTTAAGTGCTTGAAAGCTGCTTAGATTAGCTCTTGGTCCAAACCAGGGATGTCCTACGTGCGGCCCGGGGGCCATTTACTGCCTTTAGAATGATTTTGTGATAGATGCAAAGTTGGTGCGCCTGCACAGGTGGTTGATGCAGACACTTTAAAATCTTTAGGACAAGATTTTTACTGAGAAATTAATTTCTTCTATCAATGGAAACTTTTAGGTACAATACAAATACTTTTTCTTTTATTTAACCACAGTTGCTTTCACTTTGATTTATTGGTAATTGGAACCACAAACAGTCAGCTACATTTACTCAGAAGCAGACGTGAGCACACCTTTCCAGTAAACTTGGCAAAATACAGCAAGCATTTTTGAAGAAAGAGTGACCCAGATCCGGTTCTTGCTGCTCAGCCACAAGATGTCTAACCCCAAAACTTTGGAAAACTATATTCCTTTCTTTAATAAGGCATTTGAGCAAAAGTCCTTATCTTTCAGATCTGTATGATCTAGACCTACATTTCTCCAACATTTAAACTATTTGATTTATTTCACTAAAATATTGCATTTTTAGTTTATTGTAGGTAAAATAGAAACTTTTTATCAAAAAAATTCAGATTTTTGTGGCCAATGAGTACTTTCAATATCAATATTTTGGCCCAAATGGCAAAAGGGTTGGACACCTGTGGTCTAAACGGTTTCAGATCTTTACCAATCTTAACAATTTCCAATAGAAGACCCATGAAGCTAACATGCACTAATCTATTAAATAATATTAAAAATAATGCATTATCTTGAAATTTGAAATGTTTAAAGATCATCAGTTTTCTTAAGAGACACAGAAAACTACTTTGGTGACTGGAATGGGTCAGTTTTCAGCTTGATTAACCCTAATCCGTGACCAGCAAAGCAGAAACTGAAAAACCGATTCTTGCTTGTTAACTGAGTTCACCATACTTAAGAGAGCATCCAGCAGCACTCTTCGGTGTTAATGTTGTTACTGATGGAAGAAGAAACAAAGTTAACTATTTTCAGTAGAACCAAGGTGTTTAAATACAAAGGATAATTGGGGACATGAAGAGTGTAGGAATCTATGTAAACTGTATTTCCTTTGGAAACAAGTCTGCTGTTCATTCAGGCTGCAAGTTTAAACAGTGAGCATGACTGCAAATCACAAGAAGGATGCAGGAATTGTCTTTAGAAAAGCTTACAGGCTTTTGGAAATATCAGATTTAAGGTATTGATCTACATTTTTCAGAGAATTCACGCAAAGACTGATGTTTGCAAATGCTTCCCACATTAACTGCTGATATAAATACCAAAGACTGCTAGAAATATCAACATCATAGTCATTTTATGCAAGGAAATGTGTATCGTTATGAACCGCAACTTCTAATAATTAACTTCTAATAATTAAAATAATAATACAAATAATAAAAATAATAAAAAAATAATTAAATTGATAAAGGCAATATTCCAATATTTTTTTTAGATGTTGTATCCGCTCTCACAGATAAAGACAAACAACCTTAAGCTACTACTAAGACTTTTCTGAAAGATCAATCATCTTCAGTTTAGACAGTTTGTCAGCAGTAAAAATTTGGCATTTTCAGTGTTTCTAATTGTTTAGCTATTATTGTTGTAAATTGAGGCATGTCTCAACTTCAACTCGAAAGGAACTATGGCAACTGTTTTTTTTCAGCCTGCTTTTCTGACAAGTGTTTTGTGAAATCCTGTAGTGGAATTTCCATCTTCAGGACCCAGCTGTGTTTTATTGCATCTTTTCATTTCTTAGTGCAAAAAATAATCCAGTGGAGAATATTTAAAAAATATATATTTAACAATTTCTGCCACTAATCAACCAAGCAATGCAAATTTTAACAAATATTACTCTCACTGGGGGACATACTGTATTATGCAGTACATTAGCATGATTTTAGAAGCATACCAGTACTCACTGAGTAATTTGGTATTAGTGACAGCAGGGCTGTTAAGGTAAATGCCCACATTTGAACATAATGTCTCAAGAAAGTGGTTATTGCTTTCTGGAAGACCACTGCGGCAGAGAGGACTAAGACATATTAGACTACACAGCAACACTTGTTAAACAGAGCAATGCACTGCTGGGCTTTGCCTTTACATAAGAATTTATTGAACAGTTCCAACACTAGTTTTTCAGTCAGAATATCTTAAAATTAACTTTTGTAACCTCTGAAATCCTCCACGTAACGATGCAACACTGCAACGCAGTGAGAGCGACTCTTATTTCTGGACATGTGCAGCAGAAATGCATTAACAAGAATGAGGAAAACAATATTTGCTTACTCTGGACAGATCTCCAACCTCCAGGTAGAAACAAATGATGAAAACATTCCAGGTCATCCAGATGACAAGCCAGGCTGCATACTGCACACAAAGGGAGACACACCGAGGAAAGAGGAGTCAGACACAGAAAAAAGATATGACAAGCTTAGGTTGCTAGAATTAAAAGGAAAACATGTTCATGTCTTGCTTTTGGATAGAGTGAGATTGAGGAAGAAGAAAAAGAAGAAGAAAAAAAGAGACAGAGGGAGGCTTCGGTTTTGATGTTGTTAAAATGCAGACAAAGAAAAACAACAGCGAAGACTGCAACCAATCTCCTGAATCAAAACAGACAGCGAGAGAGAATGGATTGTGAGTTTCTGCACATGAAAAAAGATTTATAGAAAGGAACTAACTAAAGATAGAAGGTATACAGCTTTCATCGTCTGAGTCATCAAACTCAACATTGTTTGTAAGAGGAAAGAGGTTTTAAGATTGTGGCTCTGCAGAATAAATAAATCCTGTTATTAAACTGGGAGTACAGCATCACTTAGCCTCTTAATTCCTAAATTAGGGACCAGAGTAATGCTAAACAACAAGGTAAATTCATGATATAGTTTACTGTGTGTGTGTTATGTGTGCAGAACTCACTCCAGTGACATATCTGGGCCTGAACTGAATGGTGCCAAACAGGCCCAGGATGACGACGATGATGTGTAGGAAGTTGGTCAGGATGGGAGCCCATTGGTAGCCCAGGAAATCAATCACCTGACGCTCCAACACACTGACCTGTGGGAGGGAAACATGAGAAGAGGATTTTAGTGCCCCGAAAAATACATAAACAAATCTGATAGTTGTGGGTTGTCACTGCATAAAAACTACCCGTACTAAATTTCATTTTATTTAATTCATTGATTTATAACGAACTTTAAACATCCAAATAAACAGACCAAAGCACATAACAATAAAACCATAAAAAAACGCTCAAAAGTATTACAGAAAAAAAACAATTTGGTTAAAAAGTAATGAGCTAAGAAACATTAAAAGCCTTTCTGAACAAATGCCTTTCCAATTTGCTTCTAAAAAGACCCTGTTGGGTGATAGAAGCTGAAGGTGATTTTGCCTCAACTGGAAGACACATATATTACAATTGTCGAGTCTGGAGGAACATGCAAACTCTGCATGGAGTTTGCATGTTCTCCCCATGCATGCGTGGGTTCTCACCAGGTACTCCAGTTTCCTCCCAGAGTCCAAAAGCACGACTGTTAGGTAACATATATGGATGGATGAATGGATAGATGGATGCATGGATGGATGGATAGATGGAGGATGGATGGATGGATGGATGGATGGATGGATGCATGGATGGATGGATAGATGGAGGATGGATGGAGGATGGAAGATGGAGGGGATGGATGGAAGGATGGATGATGGATGGATGGATGGGGGGGATGGATGGATGGATGGATGGATGGAGGGGTGGTGGGGAAAAAGGGGTGGATGGAGGAGGAGGTGGATGGATGGAGGTATGGGATTGGGTGAGGATGGAGGGTGGATGGATGATGGATGGATGGGAAGGAAAAGGGGTGGAGGATGATGGATGGATGGGATGGAGGGGGAAAGGGGGATGGATGGAGGGGAAAAGGGATGTGGAGGATGATGGATGGAGGAGGGTGGAGAGGATGGATGGATGGAGATGTGGATGGATAGATGGATGGATGGATGGATTGATGGATGGATGGAGATGTGGGTGGATAGATGGATGGATGGATGGATGGATGGAGGATGGATGGATGGATGGAGGATGGATGGATGGAGATGTGGATGGATGGATAGATGGATGGATAGATGATGGATGGATGGATGGATGGAGGATGGATGGATGGAGATGTGGATGGATGGATGGATGGAGGATGGATGGATGGAGATGTGGATGGATGGATAGATGGATGGATAGATGATGGATGGATGGATGGATGGATGGAGGATGGATGGATGGAGATGTGGATGGATGGATAGATGGATGGAGATGTGGATGGATGGATAGATGGATGGATAGATGATGGATGGATGGATGGATGGATGGATGGATGGATGGATTTCAAACTGGCCCATGCTAAGAAACATTGCCCAGAAAATATGCATAGAAAACAGGGAATCAATCCTGTCTAATAACAGACATTAACATTTTTGTGGAAAGCCTATTTTTTATGGACTTAACTAAACAGGATTTCTAAATACTGCTCTATTTATTACAAGTTCAGGACAACTTGACAAATTGGGTAATAAGGCATAATATAAATATCAGCTCTGTTTAACTTTTCTTCACCAGGGCTTATTCAGTGCAGCGTCAAAATATTGTTTCTACACTGGAACAAAAGAAATGTGAAATATACTAGTGAAAAACAGCAGCTTTATAGCAACTAGACTTTCAACTGCAAGTGTGATAAATACTTTTAACTTTTGATACTTCCTTATGCTCAGCTGCAGATGTGTTCATGGTAAACTGCAAGCACCACAAACCTGTAGCTGTTATGGTGGAATATTGAAGCTGAGAGGCATAAGAGGTGTTCATTGTATTGCAATGTAGACAACATGTCATTTGAATGTTGGGTGAAGTTGATCTTTACATCACAGGGTTTCAATGAAAATATTTTGCACTTGGGAGTGCAAAAACTACACTAGCTGTTTCAGGAGCCAAATTTCCCATATCCAAATTTACTATATTAGAGTGAGAACATGTCACATACACAATATTACTCCTACTTTGGTTATACTTTGACATTTTTCTTATGAAGCTGGTTGCTTTTTCTCCTACTTTGGTTATACTTTGACATTTTTCTTATGAAGCTGGTTGCTTTTTCTCTGTCCAATCCTTGTACTTGACCGTTAAAGTATATTGCACACGATAGTGTTAGCCAGCCTGCTGTGCAGCCATACTTTCAGAAATCACATAACATTTTTGTGGGCATGGCTTGCAATACTGTATTATGGGGAAAGCAAATTCTTCCATATATTACAGCCAGTTTTACATTTCTCCTTAGAAAGCTGTGTGGCACAGTGATTTGCATTAAGCTACCCTGGTAATTGTCTCAGGTGTGACCATATGAGTAATGGAGTCTTTAGACGATGATTTTGCTGTATGATGAAAGAGCCTGTAACAGATGTTCTGACTTTGTGGAATAACAAATAGTTTTGCATATCCAATGTCTTTTGTGGACTTTGTATTGATAATTGGACCAGGAACGCAACAAGATTAGATCTACAAAATACCAGTACAAAAACGACAAGGTGCATCACCACTCTAGAAGACTCTGGGTGTTCGTCTTTTTGCCATGTTTTACAGTGATGTTCAAAGTAAAAAATATCCTCAAACCCAGGAATATCCTCAAATTGCACCTTTTAACCTAATTTCAAATATTGCGTCTAGTTGGGGACGCACAATAAGTGTCTATTTAGCTCTTGTCATTGCTGTGTTTCATATATCTAATTAAAGAAATGGGAATCTCTGTGCCATGCTATGCCATATATAAAAAAATCATTATGATACCAACAAACTTTAGCATCACAGGCACTATTTCCTGTCTCAGTTGTAGATATCTACAGCAGCAGGAGTCCATCAAACAGGCTGAATACAAAATGACATGCAAAGCATGATATCTATGTGCAATATTAATGCTGCACATAAGCTGCAATAATGATATATATGCTCTCTATTGTGCAGACCAAACTCCAGTTAATTTGAAATCATCCAGAATAAATCCAAATTTGTGCACTATTTTTGATTTTAATAATCAGTTGCATGTTGTAGTCATAATCACTAAGCTCAGGAAGATTAGCAGGTCAAATAAATCATAAAACGCCCAAAATTATCATGGCTTTTATGCTCATAATTAGATCTGAATTACATATCCTTTCGGCATAGAAACATTTTAATCCTTGAATGATTCATAGGTCAGAGTTAAGTCTTAACAGAAAAACAAACAAACAAACTAAAAAAATGTCCTCTGAAAATAGTCTGTAAAAGACCACAGAAACCTCCATTGTATGGAAGACCATTTCTGCCATAATTAAGAATAAATACAGAAATCAATAAATGACTCAATAAAATAATTAAAGGGCCAAAATGTAGATAGCAATATGAATGAGTGTAATGGCACACTCATTTATATTTCTAGCTAAATGCAACAAAAATAATAGAAAGAAGAGATTTTTTCAATAATTGATCAATTTATCAGATATAAAAAATATATATATATATATATATATAATATTATATATAAAATTATATATATATTATATATATATATATAATTTTAATATATATATACATATATAAAAATTCCTATTTTAATCTACTATTTTTATTTAAACCACAAATTTTCAAATCATATATTTTTTTCTTGAACTTTTTTTTGTTTATTTAAAATGAGTGAATTTCTTGCAGTTTTATTTATTCTACCCCTTTTATTTCTTTCATATTTATCACCACTCAAATTTAAAACATGTTTTTTCCTCAAAAATATATTATTTTTCAAATTATTTTACTGTCCTTTTTTTCTTAAGCACTGATATATTTTACCCTCTAATATATCCCTGTAGTATTTTTTTAACCAACAGATTTTCCTGAGCCCATTTATTTCCCTCTTTCTTTTTTACATCACAGAGGGGGCGGTCTATGGACCAGCGTCACCGCCTCAGCTTCTCTCCTATTGGCTGAGGTCAAGCCTCTAGGTAGTTGCTGCCGAAGCGTCATTATGGCTGCCTGGTTCTCAAAAAGAGCTAGCAGAAATGGCTAACTTAAGTTTTGTCATATTGTTGCTAAAGAAGTCAGGAGCATTGTGGATTTTGGTGGCAGATAGCACTGTTAGTCGGGATTGTTTACTGTATCCTGTTGACTCTAACTGAAGTGACATATAGGGATGATATATATAATATATATATATATATATATATATATATATATTATATATATATTATATATATATATAATATATACACAGTGGATTTTGTTTGTCCTCTCCTTCTGACTGATACCTTTGTACATTGAGATAATTTTGAAGCTGTTGTCAACTCTTTGCAAACTATGGTGGCTTTACCTAAAGAATGGAAACATCAGAGATATTCTACTAGGTCAGTTTAACTTTGTTTCAGGTAATATGATTCACTAATATTAAAGTTAGGTGAGCATCCAATAACACTAAATGCTGAATTAAAATATGCTTTATCAAAGTATTAGTTTAAGGGTTTACAGACTTATGCAACCAAGTTAGTTATATTATTTTTATTTTTTATCTCCAAAAATATTTGTTCTTTTTTACGGTTGAATCAAAGGGTACACATGTTGCATTGATTTATCTTCGCCTCATTTTTTCACATGAAAGAAGTTCCCAAATGAGAGCTACTGAATGCATATGACAACCTTTGCCATTATTCAATCACATTTAGACATCAGCAGACCTCATTTTTATGTTGTTAAACCTAAAGGCAACTCAATTTCTCTATGACATAATTTTGCTCAGGGTTTCATCCTAGTTTGCACCAAAATCCAAATAAGTTGCACCATTATAATAAACTCCCTTAAGTGTCTGAAGAAGCTGTTAATCAGAATATAGCTTGAATCCCAAGTGCTTTATTTTAATGAAGTAAATTGTAATCAGTTATACATACATTGCTCTTGAGCGCACAGTGTGTTTGTGTGAGAGTGTGTGTGTTTGGGGTTATAATCCTTCAGTCACTGGAGCCTCATGCTGAGATGGTTAATGAAGTCAGCACAGCTCTGCTAAATTTATGAACTCGCAGAGACAGGGAGAGGGCATTAGTGAGGTGGGGACACGGAGACAGGATAACAAAGAAGAAGCAAAACAAACTTTAACTAAAAAAGAGATATTGTTCTGGGTTATCTCTATTCTCTTGCCACACAAATGTCTGCACGATTGAGTCTAGAGAGCCCTAATGTGAGACCATATGGTTACACTGCAGCCAAATGGCAAATACGAATACACACGCACACACACACACGCACGCACGCACGCAGCACACACGCACACACACTTATGTCTGAATACAAAAAGATATAAAATAACAATCAGATATCAGTTTTATATGAGTTTAGATATCAGCAGTGAGTATAAGAATTAAAAGAGGAAAAAGGTAGATAGATGAGTTTGTTTGGTGTGGTGACATATGTGCATCCACCCATGTTGTGTGTGTGTTTTTCCATGTCAAGGGAGGTCTGTTGTGCTTGCACTTGACAGCACCTGCTGTTACTGGACACACTGGGCCCAGCTGGCACCACAGAGTGTATGACAGTGTGTGTGTGTAGTAGCTGTGTGTGTGTGAGAGAGAGAGTGGAAAAGACGGAAAAGAGAAGAAGAATGAGTGACATTGTGCCTCTTTGTGTGACTGCCTTTCTGTGCCAGCTCTCTTTCTCAGTTTCTTTGTGTGGTTGCTTCATTGTATTATGTGTAAGTGTGTCCTATTGACAATTATAAAGTGCTGCAACTGGGCTCCTCTCGCAAGCATGGACACACACAGAAACAGAGGTCATTAGAAAAAAACCAAAGGCCTCCCAGCCTATTACAGAGGCCCCCTCCCCCCTTTTATCACCGGTAAGTTAAACAGTCTTCGCTCCAGCTGGGGATGCATTTACTTACCCGTTCTGCCCCAAAATACCTCAAATGCAAGAGCAGGCATAAAGAAGATGTTAACATGATCGATCAGTCATGATAAAAGTAAATGTTCCCTGCTTCAGTTTGCTCTAACATGGGTTAATATGGGATCATATTAAAGCACTATACCAGCCATCTGTTCCTTTGCTTCGCACTCATCTTTTCACGTGAAATTCTCATTACATGGCTCAGCTGCAAAAGCAACCAACACCCCCCTTAGTTTGTTGTTCTTTGTTATCCGACTTCTCAGTTCTCCAGACAGACAGAAAACAAAGCACAGAGGGCCTCTTAAGCCGGCATGCTTTGCACCTATCAAGCGACCAAAGAAGCTTAGGATAAAGTGTGAAATTGCCTTGGTTTCCCAACAACGTTAGTCCAGGGGGGAGATTTGATACGTTGGGATGTCTAAGCAGAAGACTCGTGGAGATACATTAGAAGATACGGTGGGTTTTCTGCTATACATTCAGCTGATGAAAGATTTTGTGACGCACAGGTGGAGCTTCAAGCTACCTGGCATGGTCCTGTGGGATCTGCTGCGGCATGCTTTGAAGCTGCAGAAAAAGATGTTCATTTTAGCGCTGCTGCTTGGAGCTGAGGTACACTCATGTTCAGGTTGTTCACCCACTCTGATACTGTAAACCCACCAGCGGACATCGTCTGTTCGTAATAAAATGATTTTGAAAGATGGTTGAGTTTCACTCTAAATATTTTCATGCCTTTGGGAGTTTAGTCGGTATATCTTTGTCCAGTTTGTGTATGGTTGAGAAAGCAGAGAAGTACTTGATATGCCGCCTTCAGTCAATCTGCCAACACAAAACCATTCAGGGACCAAGAATGTGTTTCTTCCCTCCTACTGTTTAGTTGTCTTAAAGTAATACTTGTGCACTTTGTAGCATCAGTTTTTCAAAAAGTCAAGAGGTATGCAGATTATTCTTTCAAAAAGTCATCAACATCTGTCTGTTTTCTTGTTAAAACTTAGGCTATATCACTTTTCCTTAAAAAATCCCTAACTCCAAAGGTTGGGACTTTTGCAATTAAATGAAACAATTTCTTTAGTAAAGTGTATACTACCATTCAGTAGCAGATTGACAAGTGGCTTTCACATAGAGAGCTTTCACAAGCAAATGTATGCAATCGTTAAATGCAGTTTCAGAGTGCTATATTTAAGGTCTCCAGTGCAGATCACTGGTGAGAGTGAGCACTAAGATGACCCCTGTCTGTGACTGGGAACACCTGGGCCCGCTGATTTCAGTCAATTTGGGTTTGATTTGTTTTACACCACACAACACTTACACATTCATACTCTCATAAACATCTGTACCCTACAACATTAAGGCTAAGTGGTCATCATGCTATTTTCTAGTATGTTAGGTGTATGGATGTCAGATGGCTGGATTTTGAAACCAATAGGTAGGCCTACCTAAGGGGATCCACACATATGAAGCTTCTGGTTGCATAATACAGAACAGACCGATAGATGCACACTGCTTTTGCAATACTGAGCATCTTCTTACTGTTGGCTGTGTAGATGAAGATATTTTCAAAAATGGAGAAACAAAATAAAGAAATCTCTGAAATTGTGCAGCAGAGGTCCAAGTTTATTTAAAATTAAAAGTGTCTCCAGCTATCAGTTTTAGCATGTATAGCTCTCAGTTTAAGCTGAGGACAGATTGCTTACTGTAAATGTTTCTGACTAGTTTGTTGTTATAGTTAACAATTGAGCATTACTAGCTCTTAATACAAGTGGGCTTACACACATATTTAATGAAGTTAACTGTTTAGACTGAACCCAGTGTTTTAAGTATTCACACTTGTTTTTTGATGATTATGAGCTAATGTATTTGTGCCTACATGTCTTTGCTTAGTTACATCCTAGCAGGAACTTGGAGAAACATACCTTAGAGTTTAGTCACTCGTTGAGCTGTAGTTCATCATCTCCCTGGGTCTTTTTTTTCCTGCTATTTTGTCTGTAGTCAGGAAAGTTATGGACTTCCAAGTCTACAAGTGGTTTTCCTGTAAAGTTTATTTGAGTGAGAATTTCAGTTGGAGTTTTGTGCAGTCTACATTCAAGTCCATAAATGACTCAGGAAATTATGGCTATTATAGATATGATTGAACAGTTCTGATGACAGTGAGTGGGCCAGAATGGGGGAAATTGGATATTTAATGGAGAGATTTCCACCTATGATCATCATTGTGCCGTTCCATCAGTGCTCTTATTTTGTCTCGCTCTTTTAGTCCTCCGCAGTTCGCTCTGTCTCATGCACTCTCCCTCTCTTTTCATTTCTTTTCATCCCTTTACCTGTTCGCTCTTCTTTGCTCATCCTGTCTTCCCCTGCCCTCTTTGCTGTTTTCTGTGGGAGTAGCCTAAGTAGCCACAAATGCTCCCTAATAGCCTCCAATGGAGATGAATTGATCCCTCTGCGAAAAAGATCAATAGGGGATTGCTTTTGCGGAACACAGTGGGGTAATGTGCATTCTGGTGGACTTAATTAACTTAACAATAAACTTTATTAACAGGATAAAAGTTAATGATAAAGGCAGAAATAAATACAGGCTCAATGTGAAATGGGAGAAAGGAAGAAGAGCAAATATTCACTTTAGTGTGATTCTTTTTCTTTTTCTTCTATGTTGATAGTCGTGATTCTTCATGTGACTCATGAAAGAAATTTTGGACATTTTTGAGCTTCTTCTGCCTGTTTTTTTTCTCTACCTTCTATATCACCTCTCTTCTTCCAACACCTTTGCCAGCCTCTTCTTTCTACCTATCTCATCCATTCAAACTGATCTTTGCCTCTTTCCTTCACCCCATGCCCCTAACTCCGTCTCTCTGCCGTCCTGTAATGGGTTGAGGAGGAGAATTTGATCAGCAGTTGTCAAAGGTCACACAACCAGGTGAGAACTCTCAGCCTAAGAGCCGAGGGAATGAGCATGAGCGGGATGAGGCACGAGGGAAGCAAGAAGATAGCATAAGAAATACAGTGCCCTGCAAAACTATTCAAACCTGTTGAAAGTTTTAATATTTTGTCACGTCACAAACAAAGCCAGTGTATTTTATTATGATTTTATCTAAATTACAAAGAGAAAGTAGTAATTGGTAGTTGAATTAATGCATGGTTTTCAATTTTATTTACAAATAAAACAGACAAAATGCAAAATAGCTGAAGCTCAATCAGATTGGATGAAGAGTATCAGTGAATATCAATCTTCAAGTCCATATATTGTGAATTAAATTCATGTCTGGACTTTAACTGGGCCATTCCAATAATAAATTTGCTTTAATTATACCCATTTCATTTCAGTTCTGGCTGTATTGGCTTGTTGTCCTAGTTTGAAGCCTCTAAAAGGGAAATGGCCCTGTATTTGGCTCCATCCAGCTTCCCATCAACTCTGACCAGCTTCCCTGTCCCTGCTTAAAAAAAGCATGCAGACAGCATGATGCTGCTGCCACCATGTTTCAAGGACGGGAGTTTATTCACAGTGATGTGCAGTGTTTTCGGCCAGACATGGGGTCAGACAAAATGTTTTATTTTGGTCTCATCAGCCTAGAACAATTTCTTCCATGTTTTAATTTATCCCCTACATGGTTTGTAGCAAACTGCAAACAGGACCTCTCATTCCCAGATTTGTGGAACTGGTAGTTGTCCGGACTCCAGAGTTATAGTGATTAATATCACCATTACCAAATGTATCAGAAGAGGTGGACAGTCATGCCTTGGTAGAAGTTTAATCATCCAATACTCTTACCATTTATAGTTGATGGATTGAACACTGCTTTGCTTGGCATATTGTTATAGAACACAACTCCGATTTAACCATGCATCATTTCACAATTATGCTCGTTTGTTGCTCTATCACATAAAATCCCACTGAAATACATTGAAGTTTGTGGTTTTAATGATCAAAATTTTAGAAAATGTCATATAAGTTATATAAAGACTTTAGCAGAGAACTAGAGGTTGTAAGCAAGTAGGAGTGAGGGCACAGCAAAGACATGCAAAGAGATGAGGCAAAGGGAAGATGGAATATTAGAAATGGAGATGGTTGAAGTACAAGGAAAGGAGGGGTGAGTCTGTGCAGTAATGGAGGGAAAATAGGAGGAGGCAGATGAGGTAATTTACTGTTTTATGACACAACAGATCTGGTAACAGATGAACGCATATTAAATATGTAGGAGAACAGAGTAAGGAAAGTGGGGGGTTGATGATATGATCGGGAAAGAGGATGGGAGGAAATTAACTAGACAAGAGTGAAAAAAGAGTGCTCAGGTAAAGAAGGAGATATGGCAGAGGACAACATGTGACACTTCATTTAAATCACTTACCGATTCTGTCTCATCATCCTCCTCAGCGACAACCACATCTTAATCACCTCCTGATCTCTTCATGCCCTCTCATCAGAGCTCTGTTTTTCTCTCAACCTGTCTTATTTCCTTTTTTTTTTTCTACTTAGGATAAAATACACTTTCATCCCTCTGCTGAGTCACATAATGCTCACAGAGAGACTTAACTGTCTAGAGCAATAACTTAACTTTCATATTATCCTATCATTCATAATCAAACAGAGCAAAATCTTTCTTGAACGCACTAGAGGCGCTTCCCTACTGGCTCCGCTGCCCCTTTCATCAAATGCTAATCTATTCAGAAGCTGTTTGAGCATCTTTCCCTGTAATAGCAGCTACATATGTGGTCTATTTGTGGGCAAGGGGAAGAACGTGTTCACTAAATATAACATGCAAACCTCCGGCATTGTTTTTTTAATGTATTTTTAGATGCAGACAGTAAAGTAGTGCAGTGGTTGGCCATGCCACCAAAAAGAAAGGAGACAGATTTTAGATAAAGTTTGTGGATTTTAGATAAAGTGGTTATTGTCAAAACCTTTTGAGATTAGTCAGCAATTACCAGAGCAGATTTGCATATTTCCGCAGCAAAACTAGCACTTACATTTCGGCTATGTGGTGACCTTAACTGTAAACCTCAAAATTCAAGGCAGGGTTCTGGTTCAGTAGCACAAGATAAGGATACTTCTTTAAGTGCTCTTTTATGTGGTACATTATGTATGCTTGTGGCAAAATGCATACAGTTGGTTTGTTTAATTGGTGGTGCAGTCTCAAATTAAAGGGATGTTTTTGTTTTTAAACGGAGTTCTGTGGAGATCTATGTTTAAAAATAACGGTCTGAACAACCTGAGTTTAGAGAAACAGAGGTTCTCCCCGGCGAGCTAATGGCTACTTAGACTGAATCCACTTCCATCATGGATTTGTGCCATCCTAAAACCACTGTAGTCTCGAAGATTGTATTCTAGTTCATGTGAACACTATTTTACAAAGCATTTCATGGCTATTACCCAGAATAGCTTTAATCTCTGGGTAGAGCTAATAATGTGTTTCATTTTTCCTTTCTTCATTTTTAAACAGAAGTTTATAACTTCACCAGAAAATGTAAGAAACATAATTAAAATTGTAACTTGTGTTTTTATTATTATTTCAAATGCAAATAGGTCATGGTAATCTGAGCAGAAACATTAACCAAACTGGAGACTGTTTTTCCACTTGTGTTCAAGTGGCAATGTTCTGATCTTCATAACAAATAATAACAGTACTTCAACTGCTCCCATCTTTAGTATATCAATAATTTTATTCAAACTGTCCTAACTGACATCTCAAATAGAGCTCCCAGAAATGTTAATGTAAAACATTGTTGTGGTCAGGTAGTCTAGTCTAACAGTGATGGGACAGCCAATACAAGTGTGGGTTCTTGTGCACAAACTGATATCTCAATGACAATGAGATATGGTGTAGCTCTAGTTGTAAATATATAAGCACAAACTGAACAAACATCTTAAAATAGTATTAAATAGAATTGTTGACTGCATTACTTAAATCAACAGAGAAGCAACTTGCTTCACTCAAAATTCATAACTGTAATCTCAATTACAGTATAATTTTTTATAGGGGGCGCCGTAGTCAGCCTTACACATAGGGTGAAGAGCTCCGTCATCGAACAGGAGCTCGAAGTAGGATAGGTGCCTTTCCTCATCAAAATGAGTCAATTAAGGTGGTTCGGGCCTCAGATTAGCATGCCCCCTGGGCGCCTCCTTTTGGAGGTTTTCCGTACACATCCCACTGGGAGGAAAACCCAGGGAAGAACCAGAACTAAATATCCTGTCTGGCCTGTTCTCGGATAAGCAGAAGCCATTGGATAGACGGATGAAAAGATCTAGCCCCATTCTGTTCATACTGCAGCCAATGGGCTTTTTGCGGCCCCTGGGAATGATTTTGTGGAGTTTGTGACCGCAATTCAAGGATGGTACAAATTTGGGCCACCAGCACAATTGTTTTGATGATTTTTCACTAAAAAATCTTCTTAAAATAAAAATATAAGTTACAACGCAAATTATTTGTCTATTATTAACCACATTCTTAACCTTCATTGTAATTTCTTAGTAAGAAGGACAACAAATAGCTAGTGACATTTACCCAAAAGCAGATTTTATCCAATTATTGAACTTACAGCAAGCCTTTTAAAAGAAAGAGTGGCCCATATCCCATTCTTGTATTGAGAACAGACTAACAAACATGACTTTATCAAACAAAGACATCATTATTTTGCCAGATGTTAACCGCAGCTCTGAGGCATAGCAAACATCTGTTTAACAGAAAACTCCATCTTTCTATAGAAGTTGTCAAATTATCCACTTACTTAATTGTGTGGGGTGCTAAGTCCATATTTTAATTACAGGTTAGCTTTTAGGCATTACTAAAAAATTTTATACATTTCATAAAATTATTGGATTGTTCTAGACAGGCAACTTTTTCATTTTTTACTATTGGTTTATGGTATTTATTGTCATATTCTTAACATGTTTTTACTTTTTCTGTCATGAACTTGGAGGAATATTTTCTTTAGTTTGATGATCTTAAGGATGTGGTACCATAGCTCTTGACTATGGCAAGACCAAACCTTGTAGCAGATGTCTAAGGTTTGACATAAAACCCAAAACTCTATGGTTGTTTTTACTTGACAACAGAACAAGTTTAGTGCCTGGTTCAGTAAATGAGGGAGGCTTTTCATCTTTGCTAAAGATGATTGTTTTATTTTAGGTTTCACAACTCTTACTAAATGTGAGGCATTTGGGAAAAATATGTAAAATATTTCTGTAAGTACTATGTGACACTTTTTCTGAACAATCCTTGGGTAAAAGTCAGACATAAGACATTTTTTCTAGATTCCCTTTTATTGTTGTGAAAATTGTTTTACAAAAGAATACAAGCAAAATACACAGAATATCAAATACAATTTCATCATCCCTGTGAAAGAAGCCTACTGTACATGAGTATTTCAGAGATTAAATTAAAAACAGTGGCACTACATTAGTTACTGCTCACAAAACGCTGTCTTTCTGTCATTTGATTCCTTGGGTTTGCATTTTTTTTAGCCTGTCATAATGTCAGTTTTCTTAAATCTGGCTGCCAACGCAGTCAACAGATGGACAGAGAGGACGGAGCTAGTGTTTGCCAGTTAGTGCCACTCTGTAAGTACCCTGATGTGTCATGTGAAACAATTGACATGGATCAAGATGGGAGTATGTTAATAAAAGAAGTGCTGAAGAGAAAGCACTGCCAGGCTGTCATTACAGTCACTCATCTTCACTCTAGACGGTCCACTGAGAAACGTGATGAGGAACTGGCTGGCCCTGAGGCAAAATCCATTTTCTCACCTAATTTACTATAATAAATCCAGTGCCTAAAAAAATTTTAACAGCAGTTTCCCCCCCCCGAGTTGAAATCTTATCTTTGAAAAATGAAATTATTCCCTTTGTTCGCCTCTCGTCTTTGTGTCTCTGTTTTTGCCATTTTGATTCTCAGCTTGAAAATATATTTCAGCTCTGTAATATACTGAGGTTCCAACTCACTTTTGAACAAGTAAAAGACAACATTGTGCCACATGTAGAGAGCCTGCCACACCCCAGCAGTAAGGTGAAGATGTTTCAAGGTGACAGCATGATTTTACCTATTAACTCAATGGGCTGTGCCATGTTTGCACCATTGACTAAAAGAATGCAATCAGATTGAAACAACCTTTAGTCTGTTGAAAAGGTTTCATCTACCTTACCATGTATTGATGACCTAAGTAAATGAGAATATAGAGTGGAAACCTGATATTACACTGTATAAACAACACAACCTTTTTGCATCGCTTTCTGACAGTACTTCAACCTAAATACGTTTTTTTGGTTGTTTTTTTTTGCTAAATGGCAAAATAATGAGAGAGAGCATTTTGAAGACATTTTTTGTAAATATTCTTTAAATTAAGAGGTTTACATACATTTCCTTTGTATTTGGTAGAATTGCCCTTTAAACTGTATGACTTGGGTAAAGCGTTTTGGTCATCATTTCACAGTTGCTGGAGTTTTGGCCCATTGCTCCTTACAGAACTGGTTTAACTGTGTCAGGTTTGCTGGCCCATGTGTTTACAAATACCTTTTCAGGAATACCCACACATTTTATTATGGTAGCAAAAGTTAGAGTTTTGTCATGTCCACAGGAAAACATTGACTTCGTTGGCCTTAAGCCACTTTGTAATTAATTTGATGGCATGTTTAGGGTTGTTGTCCATTAGGAAGACTTATGGGTCCAAGCTTTAACATCCTAGTTGATGTCTTGAGATTTTGCTTCAGTATTTCCACATGTTGTTTTTTCCTCATGATACTCTTTAAGTGCACCAGTCCCTCCTGCAGCACCCCCACAAAATGTTAACAATCTCATACTTTAAAGTTGGGATAGTGTTGACTTGCAAGCTTTTCCTTATAGTCATTGTGGCCAAACAATTCCAATTTCTGTTTCATCAGTCAGACCATTTCTCCAAAAATCAAGGTCATTGACACTGAGTGCATTAGCAAACTGTTTTTTATGTTGCTTTGTAGTGATAGCATCTTCCTCTCTGAGTAGTCTTTCTGCTTATGTTGGTACAGGGCTCATTACCTTACCAGCCCTTACCAGCTCAGCTAACATTTTAGGTTAGCTGAGCTGCTAGGGTTTTTTTGCTTTTTCTGTAGTTAAGTCGCACTGTCTCCAGATGAATGTCGCACCTTCAGACATCTGGTAATTGTACCCAGGAATCAGAATTTGTTTAAAGGCACAATGATCTTAAATTAACTGAAACTTCTGAACTTAAAGTAAAACATTGTTTTATTCATTATTCTGGCATTAAAGCAATTAGAAATTATTTTGGTAATCCAAATTAATCTAAAATAGGAAGCGTTTAGAAAAAAGAGATAATGTGTATTTATGTATAGTGCATTTAAACGTTGTTTTAACTTTATCTTTGATCATATTCTTCAAAAGCTTATTTTCCTCAGTCAGTCAGCTCCTCTGCTGTTAGCACCATGACTCCACCTCACATTTCCTTGCAAATTAAGCAGAATGATTAATATTCCTAGGAAACATTTCTTTATGTAAACGTGGCATTTAAATGTCAGAAACACTGGGTGATCAGTCTGGTATTTGGAAGCATTCCACCCTTTGCCTCTCTGGCTGTCCATCCCTCTTTCTTTATTTATTTCTGCAAATGCTCCTCTGTTTTTCTGTCGCTGGGATGTTGCTATCACTCTGTACATAAACTATTTAAAAAAATCTCCAGGATTTTGTTTCAGTAACTGTTACCTGTTGTGAGGTTGTCTAATTTACCTTCTGGTTTGCATTATAGGAAGCATACCTAATGTTGTTTTTTAGTACTATAGGCATGGGGCAGTTTGTTGAATCAAGGTGTTCTAGAATTTAGAAAAGTAATGATTTGAAAACCAGAAAACATCTCAGTCAAACTAGTGTAAAGAAAAACCCCAAATCTGACCATGGAAAGTCAACATGCCTTTGCTCCTCCTGAAGGAATAATGTTATTTTGCTAATTTTGGAATTCATTACTTTTACTTAAATAATCCACAATTATTCATCCTTATATAGTGAGAAATATGGAAAACCTTCTATATGAATAATTGTTTTTTATTCAATAGAATAATTACATTTTTGAAATCTTGACTCTGAAACAGACTCAACCTGGAGATAATGTTTTATCTACAATCATAGATTGTTTACATTTGGCGTCCAATCTTGTCTAAAGAAAGTTAGACAAGAAGTAAAATAAATTTTCTTATTTTCTGGCAAATGCGATCTGGACACACTCTGTCCCAACTTTGCTTGTGACTGGGGGAAAGGAGACGTCTGGTCAGCCAAACTATATTGGCTTCTGTGGGAAAGAGTCTGGTCTTAGTTGGGTCCAGGTCAACTGAGGTCTGAGATTTACACAGAGAGATATGGTACCACAGAACTAGCTAGAAGCTGCCTAGTTAAAGTCTGAACCCTGGTGTGATCAGCCTCGTGAGATCTGCTTGATATAAACGTCTTTTTGGCATCATTAGCTTTGTTATCCTTTTCTAACCTTTGAAAGAAGTACTTGCAAAGTTTTTTTTTCCCCACACCTCTTACATTGTCGGTTGATCTTCTCTAAGAGAAGTGTTTTTCAACCCAAATTTGGTTCTGAAGTGATCCAAAATGAGACACCACCAATTCATTTAATAAACTGTAACAGAAACAACAGCCTCTCAATACGAGTGACCATCACGGTCAGACAGAACCGCTGTTGAAGCTGGAGAAAACTTAGACAACCATCTGACCCTCATAGTTAACACTATCTCATCCTGTTCTACGAGGCATACATACTTTGAATGTCTCTCTCTTCTCTGTTTGCTTTCCCAAAATAACTCCCTCAAATTAATGTTAGGTATTAGAACTCAAAATTAGACTGTCAAAACCTTCACTTTTTTGAGAAAGTGATAGACTTGTCATAAAAATTAAATATTAATTCTGCTTAGAAATTATGTTGAAAGTTAAATTCTTATTTGGAAAATGTTTCCCATTCCTGGTAGCAGTAGTAATAGAGAATGTTTCATGTATCTTGCTTGTGTTCTTTTTACAGAATTAAATCATTACAATATAGACCTTAATTTGACTAATAAAAATATAATCTAATAATAATATTAATAATATAAACTAATTTGGCAGATGATACCAAATCCTAAATTAGAGAGATATACAGAATCTCATTGCTTCCTTAAAAGTGTGACAAATATGTTAAATGAGATAGGTAAAGAATTTATCCATCATATAAATGTTTTTTGTATATTTAATACATTTTTAGACAGATTTATTATTTACTTCATTAATATACATTGTTGCCTTTAAAGTTGGAATAAATATTTGTCTTACCTTTGGCTCTTTCATTGTGGTTTAATTTTTGGAATGACGTTTTTGGAAAAGATTAATCAATACAATTTTGAGAATATATGCATCTTATTTGTCAAAAAAGAGTCACATTGTCACAATTATTTCATGAAAAGAAGTATAATATATTTTATTGAGACTTTATGGGAGAAAAGTGTAGTTTAACAAAGCATATAAACTATTACTCCGCACTACCAGTCAGCTGGCTGAAAGTAGACTACTACAGAAAAGATAAATTTAGATGTTAATAAATTCATAAAATTAAAAGTCATGTTGCCCAAAATCACCTTATTATGCTTGTGTTGCTCTATAAAGCGTTGAACAGCAAAAAGGTATAATATTCTGCACATTTAGCAACTGTTTCTTGTTTAAGCTCCATTTTCAACTACTTGTTATGTTAGCAGCAGTAGGAATGATTAGTTTTGTTTTAGCTTTAAAAAAGGGAAGATAAAATGTGTAGTTTTTAGTTAAAATTTGGTCAAAATATATTGCATACTGTATAGCCATTAAATTTTTACTTCAAGGTTGTCATCCCATGACTATCTCAACAGTACCGTGGTTAATGACATATCATTAATAATATTCCCATAATACTGAGATCAGGAGGGATCTTGTTTATGCTATCTGAATACAGAGGGTTAAGCACAAACAAAGACAGACAATTTGGAAACAGACACACACAGACACAGCTGGAGGACATTCTCCCTCTCTCAGACTATCAATCAGATATGATTATCCTGCCTCGAACAGGAACATGTGTGTGGCCCCTCAGCGTGTGTTGATGCTGGGATGAATGCGTCATTAGGAATAATTGTAGGTTGCAGCAGAAGCTTTTTATTGTCATTTGCAATGACTGATCAACTGATTATCATTAATATTATACACATCAACTCCTCCTTTTCTTGCTCTTTTTCTGTTTCTGTTTCCCGCTGCCTCATCAAACTCATTGCCATGATCTTCCCATTGCGTTGCACTGCCGCAGACGAACCATTGAGTTGAATATGTGATGTTTTCAAAACCTTCATGCCTGTCAGACAGTAGAGATGCACCTTTTTTTGTGGGGAGTTTTTTTAAATTTGACCCACCAACCAACAATCAGAGGCAATGAAGGGAATTTTCTTGTTTTTCGTCTGATTTACCCAAACCAAGAATAGGCAAACCTCAATATATACTCTAATAACTGTCAGAACAAAAAGCTCTGAGTTGTAGAAGTATTTTACCTGCTTAGTTGTCCTTGATTCTAACTGGATCGATCTACATAAAAGAGGAAAAAAAGGAAAAGACAACTGCTGGAAGAAATTACTGGAATTACAGATTTTTATAATGATACTTTACTTGTTACTAGATTCTGAAACTGTGCAGGGTAGAATCTCCATCCCTCAGTGATTTGCAGGTAGCAGTATAGGTGAAGGTATTTTAACATATGTCAGGAGTTATACAATTTGTGCAAATGGTTGTGTTCTCCTGCTTCTCCTCTCCCCACTCTTTTATAGCTTTGGCTTCCCTTGCTTATTGCCTTTTCTCCCCTTCTTTATCTTTCATCCCTCCTAGTGGCTCTCCCTTTCTCCTCTAGCATTCTTTTTTTCTTTCACCTCCTCTTTGTCTGGCTTCCAGCTCGTTCGCCTCTACCTATCCTTCTTTCATCTTCTTCTCTTTCTTACCAGTGCTTTCCCTGTCTACAATGTTCCCCCTTCCCATTATCTCTCTTTCCCATTTTTTCCCCACCTCCTCTCTCCCCGCACCTCCATCTTCTCTTCTTTCTCGTAATCGGTTTCTGTGTCACTATTCAAGGCTGCCATACAAACCTAGCAACTCATCTCAGTCAATCGGTAAATGAATTAAAAGCCCACCAATGGGTTTCCATTCGTACACTCATATCTTAATGGCCGATCTATGCAGGCACTACTTTTATGAGAATAAAATGTGAGTGTGCTTGTGCCTGTGTGGGTTTTTGCGGGATTGGTTTGGTTTCTGCATGATGAATAGGAAGAATTAGAGAGTACCTCTATTGTACTCGGGGGCTCTTGTTTTCTGCATGTTCATGCATGTGCGCTTGTGTCTGCATGCTTAATAAGTGGCTTTTATTTTTTTGGCCAGACTTGTGTGCGTACCTATTCAGAGTAATGGCACTGCACACAGCCTGATTCGAGTGTGTCGTTATATTACAAGTGCATGCACGTGTGCGAGGGAAGAAGTGGAAATGACACCCGATAAACCCACAGATGGACGCCCAGCGGGCTGGGGAACATTAAGTTTGAGCACACACAGATTGGTAAGTAGATACTGGCCGCTCCCTCTCTCGGAATAACCACGAGGGTGGCGAATGAAATCAACCACATCATTAGTGGTTGTGCTGTGTTCCATGTGTGTCTTCACGTGGCGAGCCTGCAAAGTGTGTGTTGGGTTTTTGGGGGAAAATGGATCACCTTTGGGAAACTGTTGATCTACATTTTGGTCAGCGCAGAGAGCTGGCTGCAGTTTTGAAATCATAATCAACTTTCTTGTCAGTTGGTTCACCCCAAGTGTTTCAGCTCCCTCACTAACTCAGGAGACAATTATACAAGTCTGATTTCTTGTGTGTGGGTCAGGGCCAAAACTAAATTAACTCTGTCTTCCAGCCTCAATGGGAGACATGAATAGAACCTGTAGTTTCCCGGCCAAACAATGAGCTACACGGTGTCACATCATTTAAATAAGTTTCATTGTGCTCCAGGTACTCATTGCATCAATGGATGCCAGGCACTTCTGTTCTTCAAGTCGGCTGTTATGGAGCAGAAAATGTGGCCGTACTTTATATAACTGCTATCACTGACGACGTGCTGCGGTTTTCCCCGTTCACTGTCAGCGGTGAACGACCACAAGTTGCACATGTGGGCGTGAAAGCTCGTTCATGTTTACTGTGTAGAAACGCCCATAAGCATATTGCTCGTAAGCCATTTATGATGTCTTGAATCTAGAAACCTCTTCAGCTTTCCATCAATGGGCAGTCAGCTACTGAGGGTCAGTCAGAGAGCACTTTATGAGCCTGTGTTCAAAATAGTAGATATTCTACATAGACAGGGTCAGTATGAGACTCTGATAGTATGATAATCTGAGTAGAAAAACCCCAGTTTTACGATTGTTACACAAACATTTAAAATTATTTTGCAATGCATAATTTAATTGCTATTATTCAAAAGAGAAAGCAACTGTTACTCAAATATTTCAGTTTGGTAATATTACAATTCTGTTACCTATAACTTTTTTTATTGACCTTGATGTATAGACTTAAGCAACTATCTAGAACAAAAAACATTTAATTTTGGAGGAATTTCAACTACTTATTAGGTAGAATCCTAATACTTTTTAATGTTCCCAATTTGTCTTTCTTGTGAGAAAATGTAGGAGCCTTCTATCAACCAACTGACTGGCAGTGTGCAGCAATATGTGGGGGAATGTGAGTGCAGCATTACTTTCTGCTGCATACAGCTGGAAAAACCATCCAATCAGTCCAGCAGGTTTTTGGCATCTCTTCAAAAGGGAATCATACCGTAAGAACGGTATGATCGGAATTCAGACCCTTAATACTGGTAAACAGCCCATACTTAATGTTACAGTAAAGCCCAGAAGTATTCATACATATTTCTTCATTTGAACAACGTATCTCTTCTGACAAGCTGGAGGTCATTTTAGCGTTTTAGAGTTGCCCGGCCAGAGGCACAAGAATTTCAGGAGAAAGCTAAAGATTAGGGTTAGGATGAGGAGGCCTTCCAACCTCAAAGCCTTGGAGCTCATCACCAATGATAAATCATCAATATGCCAGTGGAAACATGCAAAAGGTTGGCTAGTAATCATATGAAAGGGATTGCTATCATGTCAGTAAAATTGTTTAAAATTTTTCCAGATGATTTTTTTAGAAATACTCCTTTAGATTTTTTTACAGAAATGGCCTGTCTCATTTTCAAACAAAAACAAACTTTTTGGTTTGAATAATCTTACATCTAAATCTGCTTTGTTGTTAAGCCCAAAAATGAAGAATTTTGGGCTTAACATGTGTGATGAAAATAAAATAAAAACAATAATAACATAAACACTCAGTTATTTTCGATACTACTTCTTCCATAGTGGGTCATGGGGAAGCTGGTGCCTTTCTCCAGCAGTCTATAGGCAGGAGGCGGGGTACACCATGGACAGGTCGCCAGTCCATTGCAGGGCAACACACAAACAACCATGCACACACTCATTTACACCTAAGGGCAATTTAGAGAGACCAATTACATAACAGTCATGTTTTTGGACTGTGGGGGGAAGCTGGAGTACCCGGTGAGAACCCATGCATGAATAGGGAGAACATGCAAACTCCATGCAGAAAGACCCCCAGCCAGGAGTCAAACCCAGGACCTTCTTGCTGTAAGGCAACAGTGCTACCAACTGCACCACCATGCAGACCTGAAATTAATGAATTAAGTTTTTTTATTTTTACTTTTTCATATCCTTTTAAAAACACAACAAAGGCTAGAAAAATTGATTCAGTTACTTATGTGTTGCATGTGTTTTGGGAAGCTGCTCTACTTTCAGAAGCTACATGTTCCCAGTGCTGTTAGATTTTAAATTTTTCTTTTTTTTTTTTGGGATTGATGTTGGGTGTCCAACCATTAATGCTACATTCACAAATGTGAGAAGCAGCTCTCCATCCCATGAGCACTAATGCAGCCCTATGCTTTTTTTACTGATGATCTGGGTTTGAACTGTGGGCAGCTCAGAAGCTGTGTTGTCCCTCTCCTCCTTTAGCGTGGAGGATATGGTATCTGTAATTTGAAATGAAACTCAGCTCTTCTTAAATAGGAGCTCAGAGCCAAACTAAAGCTTCATCGTTTTGGGATCTTGTTCCTATTGTTAGTAAATCAGTATTTCTAGAGGGGAATTAATACTGTGGATGCATCAGCAAAGTGCTTTCACTGATAACAAATTTAAGAAATGCTTCTCAGTTACAGTGGCATCCATAATTACTGACACCACAAAAAAGCCTTAAAACAAATGAATCTTTTTATTATAGTAACAGACTTTCACCTTCAACCTGTATTGTTTTTCACAGATCCTGTGGTTTCAAACTTTCTGACTTAGACCAACACAAATCCATCTGCTTTAATTGAATGAGATGCTCTCTTGTCTTTACTATTTTGAATACTGGCTAAGAAAATAGAAGTATATTATTTTTTCTACTGAATGAAAGTACTTAAAGCAAATTTGGATTGGTCTTCAGAAGGGATGCACCTATATATATAATTTGGGCTGATATCGATATCCGATAATAATATTGCTGTTACTCTCCCTTACTAATATTTACCAGTATCATATATATATTTCCCTACCCTTCCAACACAAAGAAAAAAATTACCACAATACTGATATTGCTTCTCTGCTTCAGTTCAACGCCCCACAATCCTGCACTGCATTACTATCATCGTCACATGCTTAGTATACCACATGGCCAACCCCCTCCCCTCACCCTTCAAAAACACAAACAAATGGCAACAAGATGGAAATAAACATTACTTATCAGGCCGACCCCGAGATGTTAAAAAATTACTAACATCGGCTGATACCGATGTTGATGGAGATATTGTGCATCCCTAATTTAAAGTTTTTTTGTAAAAGTATGCCAGTGGCATAAACAATTAATTATTTTAAGGTTTTCTATGCGACTTTATCAGGGTTGCCAATAAATATGGAAGAAGCTGTATATCTTTGAAAACATTTAGTTTTTTTAAGCTCATCCTTTGGATTTTAGTTAAGTAAAGTACTTTAGATCACGCCTGCACTAATATTAGGAAATAATGAAATTGAAATATTGTTAAGTATTACAATGACAATCCACATTTTCCTCACTCCTTCCTTTCTCATCAGTCATAATGATGCTTACAGCACTCTCTGTGACCTTTCATGTTTTTTGTCAGGTGTGGACATCTACTGCAGTGAGACTTTAGCACTGCGGCCATGCAAGACATGAATTAGTGACACTTGGAGCATAATTGCCACAAAATAATGTAGTCTTATTCCGTCCTTTGCTATGCTAATTGTAATTACACTGATGGTGTAATATAATAAAAAACTATATATTTGTAATCTAGAATTCCCATCAGCTTTACATATTCTGTCTATATGTAGAACCGAACTACGTATTGATTTAAAAAAGCCAGTCTCTTGAAGATGCAGTTTTATGCTTTTAATGTAACATGCTGTGGGTTTTGAACAGGTTTAGCCATGGTCTGTTTCATCATATTTTCCATACTCTTTCTGCTCAGGTGGACTTCTGTATCACTGGGTGTAAACTCATTAGGTCTACATCTCCTCATTTACTAGACATATTTCATATACTGGTGCTTGAAATGCATCACGATTATAGATTCATAGCATCATTTAACCAATACAGCCTGTTTTTCATGTCAAGATAGAATTAACATAGGTTTTACTAACCACTTATAGCAGGGGTGTCCAAAGTGCAACCCGGGAGCCATTTATGGCCCTTGAAATGATTTTGTGTGGCTCCCAATACCAGCTGAAGAATAGTATGAATTTTGCCACAGGTGGTTCATGGAAAGACACATCTTTCAATTTCTTAGGGTGAGATTTTTTTCACTGACAAATTAAATTCTTCTCAAAACTGAAAATGTTAGAAACAATCAATCAATCAATAATCACTCTGAGAATCCATGGCTGAACTTAAAAATTTAAGTTTACAGACACTCTTCCATCCAATCTGACTAAGGTTCAGCTAAAAAGGACATATCTTGAAAATAGTATTTTTTCCCCTTATAATTCTGTGCTCAATTGTGTTGTTCTATCACATAAAATCGTAATAAAGTACCTTGACCTTTGTGCCTGTAATATGGAAAAATATTTCGCCACAAAGTTCTTACAGATCTCTCTCTTCCACCTTCCTGTCAGTGCTTACTACAGCACTACTTAATCTCTTCTATCAATAATCAGCACTACCAAGTTGCAGTGTCACTCAGATAAAGAAGTGGGATGTTTATTAAAGAAAACGGCAATATTAAACCTAATTGGTAAAATGAATGGTTTGTGTAAGGAGCCCAGAGCTGAGGCCCAGGGACAGCTACTTTACATCCCTATTAGAGTGTTTGTTGCATTAGTTCTTTCCTCCAACTAATCAAAGTTAGTATCACGGCATACTGCGGACTAGCAGCCTGCAGCAATATGAAATGCATTACATAGGAACTTCAACTTTGAAAAATGGGGGCTATTTCTAAAATGCACTGTAATGTTCTCTGGGTGCTCATGCTTACGTAAAATGATTCTATTGCCTCATGCTTTGAGAACATGAGTATAAATCAGTTAACCTACGCATAACGCCACAAAATGACACATTGCACTTTATTTTTCAAGACGTCCTAGCCTGTGTGGGGATATAAGAGCCTTTCTGCCACACATTCACATTTCTGCATACATCCCACCTTTTCTTTTAAATTGATTTTCAATGTAATAGAAAGTTTTTATATTACTTCCATAGTCTTCTCTTCTTGGCATCTTTATCCATCCATTCTTCTCTCATTCCAGCTTAGATTATCTATAAATTTAACACTTTCCTTTCATTCCTTCAACCTAGCACCAGGTTTTGTTTTCTTTTCTTTTCCTTTCCTTTCCACATCCTATTTTGTCTTTCACTGTCATCCTTCCTTCTTTAGTCACACATTACCACTACTAGCAATCAGGTTTCCACAGCAACACGCACAAAAACACACTGATTCACAAAATCATGCATGGCCAGTCTTTGTCTTCACCTTCACACATGCAACACAAGTTGATATAGGCTGCCAGACACTTGCCAGTGTAATCAACCCTACACATGAAGACTCGCACACATCACCACATTGGTGCTCTACCTACACATACACTCAGATGTAATCACAGCGAGTGCTGAGAGTGCAGTGCAGAGGTGTGAGAGCTCTCAGTGCTGACTGCCTGCCATCAATCATAAAATCCTTTCTGGGGATTGAACAGCTGACAGTGTCGGCATGACACATCGTCTCCCTTTATATCAATCAATCTCACCAAAGGCCAGTAAAAGGCCCGCAGATTGCCAAATGATATTGGTTAGTGCTCATCAGACTTTGTGAGTGACTATGTCGGATTTAGGGGGAGAGGTTTGTTTTTCCAGGGTTTTCAGTTTTTTGTGCTCTTCAGTCAAACTGCTGTCTCAGCGCGTACAGATGCAAGCCCTGAAATAATGTACGCACAGGTGAAGACGTGTCAAACATAATATGAACAGGGAATAGTTTTTCGAAAATTATTTCCTGTAAAATGTAAAAGGTTAAGTTGTAAGAGCTGGTGAGGAATAGATTAGGACACCTACCCATCTATTCCTACTTAAAACAATCAATATCAAACACAAAGGTATTACATTAAGTGCACATAATGAAAACACTGTTAATTAGCATTTTGAAGTAGGTTTGTCGTACTTAAACCTTTAGTTTGGTCTGTTTGTGAATGTCAAAATGAGGGTAAAACTTGGGTGTATTCACACCAGGAAAGTCCTTTGGTCCGCTTGTTTGGTCCGGAGCAAAAGCGGACTTTAATTTTTTTCGTTTTCACATTGTACTTTTTGCAAGCGAACTATTACTTGTAAACAAAGCCACGCGGGTGAAGATCATTGCTCCCATTGGACCGAAATGACGGGGGTGGGACAGAGCACAGACCCTGAAATTTAGGCAAACAGCTGTAGACGTGTTGCGTGCAGCACCTCTGTTCTGCATATTTGTGCCGTTATTACAGTTGCNCATAAAAATTGAGCCCAAAAGGGCACAAACAAAACCCCAGACCGTTTTAAGTGCTATTTTTCAAAGGGCTTTTCCCAATTTTTGGCTTTGGGGTGTTGCAGAGACCCTTGCCTTCCACATCTTGTTTTGAAGATAGGGGTTTTTTTTAATGTCAGAAAACCTTTTTGCCCTTTCTTTTTTTCAAGTTTTTACAGATGGTGAAGGCTGCTTTTCCAAAAAACAAACCACTTCCCACACCTCCACTTTTTTGTTCCTAGCGACTGGATTCCCCGGTCAGGGGAATTTTTTGGGGGAAAAACTGGAAACCAGGCGCGGAAAAGGCCCATATAGGGTCCTATTAGGGCACCCCCCCGCTGTTCCCAAAATAGCCCGAGGGGGGGTGTTGCCTGGGTTTCCCACATCCCGCAGGAAAAACTCCACTCCTCCAGCTTCAAACTGGCTTCCAGGACACAAGTCATCTTCCCTGGATCCACCCCTAAAAGGTGGAGGACACCCGGGAAAGCAACAAACAAAGGGGCCCGTAACTTGATTTACTGACCGTGATTGAAAAAAGGGGGTTTTAAGAACACTTTTTTCTTCAAGGCAAAAAATAAAATTCCCTTGGGGGGTGGGAAAAATTATTTTTCCAAAACTCCCTTTAAAGGGCCCTCGGGCATTGCCTGAAAGTTAGAAATCATAATTGGGCCCTTTGCCTACCTGCCCCAAAACACCACAGTGAGAGGGCACATAAAACATACAAGGAAAAATCTCTAACATTGCACATAACCTTTCCCCCCCCAGATTTATGGACTGGCGACGTCGCAACAGAGAGACTGTCCCCCTATATATATAAAATTTTATATATCAGATATATTATTTTATTATATTTATTTATATCGTTTATTAATAAAACAAAAAAAGGGTCCCTGGGTTCGATTCCCCCGGGCCGGGGGGGGCTTTCTTTCAGGGATTTTTCCCTGTTTTTCCCCCTGCCCGTGGGTTCTCCCCCGGGGACTCCGGCTTCCCCCCACATCCAAAGACTTCCTGTTAGGTTAATTGGGGTCTCTAAATTTTTCCCTTAGGTGTATGAATTAGTATAATAATATAAAGATAAATTTTATTTTTATATTATATAGATTATACATTATATATATAAAGGGATGTTTGGACACAAAACCCCTTTTTTATTCAAAGAGTTTTCTTTTTTTTCATGCATATAATATTTTTGATTTCCCCCTGAAGGCATCAAAAATATGAATTAAAGAACTTTGGGAATTTATACTGAAAAAAAAAGTGTGAAAAAACTGAAGGGTATGTCTTTTATTCTGCTTTTACACCCCTCTTTTGGGATTCTTTTTGATAACTTCCAAAAAGGTATTCCCCCTGAAAAGGGTTTTTACTTCACAAGTGGGGCCCTGTCCAGGTTTAAATACGTGGGATTTTTAAGCCCTTTTAAATGGGGCGGGACCATCATTTTGTTTTTGGGGGAGGGGGGGGATACAGTAAACACTATGTCCCTCTGAATTTGACTGTTTAAAAAAAAATTTTATTTGGAAGAAAAAAGGGGAGCTCAGTAAAAAAAAAACGGTGGCCATCAAATTACTTTAAAAAATGAAGGTCATCCCCGTCCCCAAAAAATTTTGGGAAAAAAATTTAAAGGGCCCCAAATGCGTCGAAAAAACCACAAACCTACAAAAAACTGGGTCACATGAAACCCCCCCAAGGAAAGTAAGACGAAGAGTCACCTCTGCTGTGGACGATAAGTTCATCCGAGTCACCAGCCTCAGAAATTGCAGGTTAACAGCAGCTCAGATTAGAGAACAGGTCAATGCCACACAGAGTTCTAGCAGCAGACACATCTCTAGAACAACTGTTAAGAGGAGACTGTGTGAATCAGGCCTTCATGGTAAAATAGCTGCTAGGAAACCACTGCTGAGGACAGGCAACAATCAGATGAGACTTGTTTGGGCTAAAGAACATAAGGAATGGACATTAGACCAGTGGAAATCTGTGCTTTAGTCCAAGTTTGAGATCTTTGGTTCCAACCACCGTGTCTTTGTGCGACGCACTTTTTTTCACAACCATCCATAGCAATGTGCATACCATTTCTTTCAATGCAACATTCACATAACCGGTGTCACCATTAACTTTCCAGTGACACAGTAAGCAGTCAACGGGTGGTAGTCATTAAAATCATCGGGATACAGAAGTTGAAGATTTGTGTAGCCGCTGTCAAGCTGATATGATCTGTAATGTTCCATATAAATAAAATGAATGGTAAATGAACTGAACTTATATAGCGCCTTTCCAGTCATACAGACCACTCAAAGCGCTTTACACTAGAGCTACATTCACCCAAACGCACTCACTAACGCTCACACATTCATACACCGATACGTAGATCGGTAGGCAACTTGAGGTTAAGTGCCTTGCCCAGGGGCACATCAACATATGGCAGGAGGAAGCTGGAATCCAACCCACAACCTTCTGATTGCAAGACAACTACTCTTCCTACTGAGCCACAATCACCATATACCATGATGAGAACCTCCAAGCAACAAAAAGCACCTCCTCAGAGTCTAAATGTTCAGTATCCTGTAGAATTCAGGCAGCACACCAATTTCTCCTGCAAAAATGATCATGTCCTTTGCATACTGAGTCCCAGATATTTACAGATATTTTTCCGGAGAATGACATTGAGGAGACATATCCTGATCTGTCTAAGGTACCACCCGAATATCATGCACTTAAGGAGGTTTTCAACAAGTCCAGGGCTACGGCACTTCCACCTCATAGACCCTATGACTGTGGCATTGAGCTCCTACCAGGCACTTCTCCCCCTAGGGGTCGATTGTATTCATTGTCAGGACCAGAGAACCAAGCCATGAGGAAGTATGTTGATGAGTCAATAAAAGCTGGTATTATTAGGCCTTCTTCTTCTCCAGCAGGGGCAGGCTTCTTCTTTGTGGGAAAGAAGGATGGTTCATTGAGACCATGTATCGACTACAAGGGTTTAAACGACATCACCGTCAAGAACCGATACCCTCTACCACTTATGAACACTGCTTTCGACCAGATTCAGGGCGCCAAGATCTTCTCAAAATTGGACTTGAGAAACGCTTACCACCTTGTTCGTATCAAGGAGGGGGATGAATGGAAGACGGCATTTAACACTCCTACTGGTCACTATGAGTACCTTGTAATGCCTTTTGGTTTAACCAATGCCCCTGCAGTTTTTCAGGCATTGGTGAATGATGTCCTGAGGGATATGGTTGGACAGTTTGTTTTTGTATATCTTGATGACATTCTGATTTATTCTCAGGATCTGGAAACCCACAGAAATCATGTCCGGGCTGTCCTCCTCTGTCTTCTTCAAAATCATCTGTTTGTCAAAGCTGAAAAGTGTGAGTTTCACACCACTATCACTTCATTCCTTGGATTCATCATTTCTCCAGACCAAGTTATAGTGGACCCCTCCAAAGTCAAGGCAGTCTTGGAATGGCCTTCTCCTAACGACCGCAAACAGCTTCAAAGCTTTCTGGGGTTTGCTAATTTTTACAGATGGTTCATCAGGAACTATAGCCTCGTTGCAGCCCCTCTTAATGCTCTCACATCATCTAAGACAAGGTTTGTTTGGAATGAGACGGCTGAAAGAGCTTTTGTCAAGCTTAAAGGATTATTTACGTCTGCTCCTGTTCTACGGTCCCCTAACCCAGATAAACAGTTTATTGTGGAGGTTGACGCCTCAAACACAGGGGTTGGAGCTGTCCTAAGCCAAAGAAATTCTGATGGCCGTACTCACCCATGTGCCTTCTTTTTTAGGACTTTGTCCCAAGCAGAGCGCAATTATGATGTGGGGGACCGAGAACTGTTGGCAGTCAAGTTGGCTCTCGAGGAGTGGAGGCATTGGCTAGAGGGGGCTAAGGAACCATTTCTTGTATGGACAGATCATAAGAACCTGGAGTACCTGAGATCAGCAAAGCGCCTTAATCCCAGGCAGGCAAGGTGGGCTCTATTTTTTGGAAGATTCAACTTCTCTTTGTCTTTCAGACCTGGAGTCAAAAATGGCAAACCAGACGCCCTGTCCAGAATACAGGAACCCTCCGAGTCACAGACCTCTGGGGAGGATGAGTTTATTCTTCCGGAATCAGTGAGACTCTCTGTCACCATGTTGGAGTTGGAGGGAGAGGTTAAAGATGCCACCAAAGACCTCCCTATCCCAACTTCATGCCCACCTGACCGGTGTTTTGTCCCGGAACACCTCGTACCCAAGGTACTGAATTCATGCCATAATTCACGTCTGTTCTGTCATCCTGGTATCAGCAGGACGTTACAGATGGTCCGAACTCAGTTTTGGTGGCCATTTCTTGTCAAAGATGTCACAGATTACGTCACGGCCTGTACTCAATATTCCCAAGCCAAGTCTTCTCATCGCCCTCCTGCTGGACTCTTGCATCCCCTACCCATTCCTCCTCGTCCCTGGTCACACATAGCCATGGACTTCGTCACAGGTTTGCCAGTTTCTAATGGTTTCACAGTTCTGTTAACCATCATCTACAGATTTTCTAAAATGGTTCACCTAGTCCCTCTCAAAAAGTTGCCCTCAGCCAAGAAAATGGGGGACATTCTGGCACGTGAGGTTTTTCGCCTCACGGCATACCCACAGACATTGTCTCAGACAGAGGGCCCCAGTTTGTGTCACGTTTCTGGAAAGAGTTTTGTTCCTTGCTGGGGATTACTGTTAGTTTGTCCTCAGGATTTCACCCACAGTCGGATGGACAGACGGAGAGGGCCAACCAGGAGGTGGAGACCAAACTTCGCACACTATGTGAGTCCGACGCAACCAAATGGTCTCAAAATTTACCCTGGGTTGAATATGCTGTCAACACCCTCCCGGCTAGTGCCACGGGGTTATCCCCTTTCCAAGTTGTGTTTGGTTTTCAGCCACCCTTGTTCACTGTCCAGGAGAAAGAGGCTGAGGTTCCTTCTGCTCAGGCCGCGGCCCTAAGATGTCAGCGCGTCTGGAGGAAGGAAAGAAGGTCTATGATCAGAATGTCGGAGGTGCAGGCACGCACAGCAAATCGTCGGAGAATCCCTGCTCCAAGCTACAAGGTGGGACAGAAAGTTTGGCTATCCACCAAGGACCTCCCGCTTCTGGTTGACTCCCGTAAGCTGGCACCTCGTTTTGTGGGACCCTTTCCCATATCCAAGATCATCAATCCTGTGGCTGTTCGTTTACGTCTGCCTCGTGCCATGAGAGTTCACCCTACCTTCCACGTGTCCCGGATCAAGCCCTATGTGGTGTCCCGTCTCGGGCCCACCTCCGGGCCCCCCCCACCCGCCCGGCTTCTTGCTGATGGCCCAGTCTACACTGTCCGGCGCATCATCCAGTCCAGACGGCAGGGACGTGGCATACGTTACCTGGTGGACTGGGAGGGCTATGGTCCTGAGGAGAGGTCCTGGATTCCGGCACGATTCATAGTGGACAAAACCCTCATCCGGGAGTTCCATCGCCTCCATCCTGATCAGAATCAGAATCAGAATCAGAATCAGAATCAGAATCAGAATTCTTTATTTGTCATTGCTCCACATGGGTGCAACGAAATTTCCAAAAAACCAGAACAAAACAGTGCAGGCAAGTAGTGCAAATTTAAGGAAAATAAATACAAAAAAAGTTTAAAAAAGGGCAGTGCCGGTGGAAACAGATATATATATTATATATATATATATATATATATATATATATATATACAGAATATTTACAGGTTATTGCACGTGAGGTAGCATAATGCAAAAGGAAAAATTGCACGGAATGTATTTAGTGTTTATGTCATTATCGCTAGTTACAGTTGTTACAGTGTACATGAGTACATGAGGCGTTCAGGGCAACAACAGCTGTAGGAAAGAAGCTGTTTTTCAGTCTGTTTGTTTTTGTCCTTATTGCCCTGAAACGCCTCCCAGAGGGGAAGAGTTCAAAAAGATGGTGAGCAGGGTGTGAGGGGTCCCTGATGATGCTGCGGGCTCTCCTGAGGCAGCGGGTGGAGTAAATTTCCTCCAGGGAGGGGAGAGGGCAGCCAGTCAGTCTTTGAGCGGTGTTGATGACCCGTTGGAGCTGCCTCTTCTCTGCTGCAGTGCAGCTGGAGAACCACAGCGAGCTCAGCACCGACTCCACCGTGCAGCGGTAGAAGGACAGCAGCAGCTCTGGTCGTAGGTTGTTCTTCCTGAGAGTCCTCAGGAAGTACAGTCTCTGCTGCACCTTCTTCAGGATCGCCGTGGAGTTAGAAGTCCACGTCAGGTCCTCGCTGATGTGGGTGCCCAAGAACCTGAAGACTGGCACCATCTCCACCCTGTCCCCGTTGATGATGATGGGCTGTGTGTCCTGTTTACACCTCCGAAAGTCAACGATGAGCTTTGACTTGGAGGTGTTCAGAGTCAGGTTATTGTCCATGCACCAAGCTGACAGATGCTTCACGTCCGTCCTGTAAGCCGTCTCATCCCCTCCTGAGATGAGCCCCACCACCGTGGTGTCATCCGCGAACTTGATGATGCTGTTGCTGGGGTAGGTGGGGGTGCAGTCGTGGGTGTAGAGGGTGTAGAGCAGGGGGCTCAGCACACAGCCCTGTGGAGAACCCGTGTTGGTCCTCAATGGAGAGGACAGGTGGTGTCCTACTCTCACCCTCTGGGAGCGGTCTGTCAGAAAGTCCATAATCCAACTACAGGTGCTGTTGGGGAGACCCAGGTGACCCAGTTTGCTCACCAGCCGGCTCGGGATTATGGTGTTGAACGCCGAGCTGAAGTCCAGGAAGAGCAGCCTCGCGTAGCTCCCTCGCTGCTCCACGTGGGTCAACGTGGTGTGCAGGGCGGTGACGATGGCATCCTCCGTGGACCGGTTGGCCCTGTAGGCAAACTGGTGGGGGTCGAGTGTGGGGGACAGATGTGAAGTGATATGAAGCTGAAGTCGGCCTCGATCCTCTGCCTATTGTCGATCTTGGCCTCTCTGATGCCTCTCCTCAGCGCAGCACGAGCACAGCTGTAACGCTCCCCGTCTCCAGACCTGAAGGCGCTGTTCCTTTCCCTCAGCAGTGCCTTAACATCCTTGTTCATCCAAGGTTTCTGGTTAGGAAACACCCGGATGCGCTTCTCCACTGTGACAGTGTTGACACAGTGGTGGATGTAGCAAAGCACCGCCGAGGTAAGCACCTCCAGGTCCTGGTGGCTGAAAACGTCCCAGTCTGTGCTTTCAAAGCAGTCCTGCAGCTGCAGAGAGGCACCGTCGGGCCAAGTGGTCACAGTCCGGGTTGTGGGGGGTGAACGCTTCCTCAGCGGTGTGTAGGCCGGAATCAGGAGCAGGGACATGTGGTCGGAGGTTCCCAGGTGGGGCAGCTGGATGGCCCTGTAACCATGCTTAATGTTCGAGTAGGCCTTGTCCAGAGTCCTGGTTCCCCTGGTGGCACATTTAATGTGCTGGTGGAATTTCGGGAGCACTACTTTCAGTTCAGCATGGTTAAAATCCCCTGTGGCCACATGCACTGCTTCCAGGTGTTTGTTTTGTTGCCGACTGAGCGCGTTGTGAAGGTGGCTAAGGGCCGAGCTAGCGTTAGCATCCGGTGGTATGTACACAGCTGTTACCAAGACTACGGTAAACTCACGGGGAAGGTAAACAGGCCTGCATCTGACCGTGATTAACTCCAGGTCAGCGCAGCAGTGCCTATCTATGGTGGACGTGTTTGTGCACCAGCTGTTGTTCACGTACATACACAGTCCTCCTCCCCTGGTCTTACCGGAGTCGCGGCTCCTGTCGTGCCGGTGAGCTGTGCGGCCTGCTAGCTCGATAGCCGTGTCTGGAATGGATGAATGAAGCCAGGTCTCCGTGATCAGCAGGATGCAACAGTCCCGAACAAGCCTGTTTGCTTCCAGCTGAAGCTTGATCTCGTCCATCTTGTTTGCGAGGGATCTGGCGTTGGAGAGGAAAACGCTGGGCAGCGATGGTCGGTGTGGTCGCTTCCGCAGTTGGACGAGGACCCCAGCCCGGCATCCACGCTTTTGCTTCCTCTCCCTACGCCGCCTCCTCCTCCTGCCCGCGGGGGTGAGTGCCCAAGGGGGGCCCGGTGTCCGGGCTAACTCCGGTGGTGTGTTGCGTGTGTCTGTAGACTCTTCAGATGTGGACTGTTCGCACCGTAATCCGATACGGAAAAGATCCTGTCGGCTGTTGGTGGTCAGCACGCGACAGGTTGAGCGGAGAAGAAACGAGATAACTAACAAAAACACTAAAAAGCACTGTTTTGTGTGAGAGCTACGAGCCGCTGCGACCATGCGCGCCGCCATCTTGCTTTTCATAGCCTCGGGGTCCGTCCGGAGCCGGACCTTGAGGAGGGGGTACTGTTATGATTCTGGCCCGTCTCCCTGCTCTGCTCTCACTCATGCAATTAACTCATCTGCTTCACCTGTCTGCTGCTGCGCTGCTGCGCAATCACCGTCATGCCACACACCTGTGGAGCTGCAGTTATATACAGCCCTCTGACAGGCAGACGGTGCCAGATTTTCAAAAACATTTGTGAGTAGTTATCCAGCGTTCCTTCCTGACTGATCTCGTTCCATGACCTTGCCTTGCCTTTAGGATTATTCCCTCTTGCTTGCTCCTTGTCTGACAGATTGGATTTTGGATTTCGACTTTCTGCCTCTGGTTTATGTCTCTGCCTGCCCCTTGTCTGACGCCTCTAGCCCTGGAATTCGACCCTGTTTCTGTCCCTGGATTTACGTCTCGCCTAGCAACTGATTTATTCAGCCTGAGTTCGCCTGGCTCTCTAGTCTGCCTGGATGTATTGTCAAGAGGACAATCACAGCTCTCTGTGTTCCTGTCACAGCGTCAGCTGGTTCCCCGGAGGATTTGGATCAGTCGGCAATCCGACTTTAGTCCGTTGGACGCTTCCTCATTAACTGTCTGGATCTCTTCCTCCTCTGGATTCTGTGCCTCATCACCAGACTGAGAAGGTTAGTGGCTTTATCTAACTCCTTGCAGATCCTGAGTTTTATTCAGCCACTAACTAGTCTCTCTGTTCTCAGTGGTTCCTGGAAGCTGACTGCTGTTCTTCTGCTCTCTGATCCTGAGTTTCTGAATAAACCTTTTTACTTATCACTTTGTGTTTGGCTGAATTTGGGTTTTCTGTCTCTGGTCGTGATATTAAAATTTAAAATATCTAAAACTTATTTATGACTAGTAAAAAGGGCCTTTGCTGAGAGGCCCCTGACAGAAAGGGCCCCCCAGAAATATATTGCTCTCCTTAAACATTTATTTAAAAAGCACAAATTGGATATTTTTGACACCAGATAAAGGGCCAGCTAAATACATTAACTCAAAATGTAGGAAATCACCCCTGAATCAAACAACCTTGGGGGGGTGGATAAGGGCCACTTTCAGTCTTTTTTTGAAAAAACCCACTCTCTTGCCTGTCATGTACAATAGTTGTGCTAAGATTTTTAAGGAAATGGTCTCAGTGTCTTCAAGATTTGGGACGACAATTTGAACAAATTGAAACTATTTTTTCCCCTTTAATCTGTTGCTTTGTACCTGTGATTGAACTGGTCATTCCATGGCATGAGAGTTTGTGTGGTGACACTTTTGTAGTCTAAAATGTTTTTTCATAATTGTGGTATAGTTGTATTTTGGGTATTTCCCCTGCCCAAGCCATTTGACAAAAAATTTGAATGAATGTATATGAAAGTTTTGTTTATTACGTTTGCAACATTGCAGTTTATTGCCTTTTGGTTTATGTTCTGTTACAGTTATTTTTCTTAGGTTTTATCAGGATTTTCTGTGTTGTTCTAGCCATGTTTCTGTCAGCCAGTAATCTGTTTCATTTGTTCCACCTGCACCATGCAATAAGTTACCTTGTTTCACCTGCATCATGCTCAATATATACACTGCTGTTTTGTTTATTCCTCGCGGAAACATTACAAATCGCTTCTTTCCTTCACCCGTTCATGTTCAGTCTGTTTGTTTGCTTATGCCTCCACCTGTGAGTGAGTTTTGGTTTGCTTTAAATTAAACCTTTACTTACAAATTAAGATGTCTAGTCGGCTGCCCTCTGGGGTCCTCCGTCTTGCCAAACCTGACAGTCCAGGGTGAGGTGTAGTGCACACATCTCCAGTGGTTACTCTCCCTGCTGTCTGCAGCAAGACATGAGGAACGATACAAAAAGAGTCACATATCGGACATATGGGAATGTTTTACATTGATCATGGAGCAACAATAACGAGCAGAAACACTTGAAACTTGAAGAGACACCAGTAAGCAGGCTCTCCAGGTATCAATGCAAAGGTACAAGGATAGGCATGTTTCAATTTATTATCCAAAAATACTGAGGTATTTTAGAAGGCTCACAACTGAAAAATGTGTCTAAACTATCTTACTCTTAGGTCTAAAGACTGTGATTAAAACTAAATTAAAATGTGCTGTGCAAATCAACACAGGATCTAAGTGCCCAAGCTCAACTCATCAAAACCAGCCCAACACCATGAACCTCTCTGCACCAAACTTTGCACTTGACACAAAGCAGCCAATCAGGTGTGTCCCCCTGGCACCTGCCGAACCCAAACTCATTGATATTACTGACAGACAGAAGCATGATTCTTCACTTGAGAGAACACATCTCCACTGCTCCAGAGTCCAGGGGCAGTGTGCTTTACACCACTGCATCCAATGCTATGCATTATACTTGGTGATGTAACATTTTGATGAAGTTGCTCAGCCATGTTATCATTCTTTGATGCTCTCTATGAACTGTTCTTAAGATGATCTGAAGGCTGCACTTCAGATCGGAGGTCTGTAACTACTGAGTGCAGAAAGTTGTTTCTCAGGATCCTTTCATCTGTGATTTGACGTGTCCCATCAGTTTGTGGGTGATTCTCGTCCATCAATACACTTCCTTCACTTTGTTATAATCTACCCCACTAGCAGTGGACTGAATGTGGTATATTTATGGTGAGGAAACCTTTAACACTGTTGCTTATGCACTGGAGTAGCATTTTATCACAGTAGCAGGCTGGAATTTGCTGAGTTCCAGGAGCAACAGTTTTTCCTCAGAAGCAGCTTGCAAGCCTAGGAAGTGATTGGAACACTTGAATTCAATGATTTGGAGGGGTGACCCAATACTTCTGGGAGTATAGTGGGTATGTATTCAAGTGTATATACACATTTCTGATTCACTCGGCTCATTTCTCATGTTTTTGGCCAGTCGTAATCCCCTGTTACTTTTATATGTTTGTGTTTCAGAGCCTTATAGATGCCCTTAGCCCACAAACTGGTGAAGTAAACCAGGGTACCTAGATCCTACCCCGTACAAGTTTTGGTTTATAACAATTTCGGTCTCGGTGGCTTAACATACACATGAGGCATATCTTTAAAAAGATGAGAACTGTTACGAACAAGGCAAAGTAATAAGACTATGAGTTGGGTCCAGAATAAGGTGAGCAGTATTTTCTATTTTCATTGTTGTATGTTATCTTAAGAAAATGGGTCACGCAAGAACAAACAGGAGATCCACTCCCCATTATGCAAAAAGACATTTTAAGAGAAAATCTGTTATACCACCACACCAGTCTCCCACCTCCCAATTAAATCACCTATTACTCTCCTGTAGGACAGAATACACAATTAGGGGTATGATCGACCACTCGTGTATGTGAGTGGGTCTTTGCATGCATATGCACTGCATCTATCACATTTTTCATGGTGTTAGATTAAATTTTCTGTCTGTACGGTATGCTCTGAAATTTGATTTGTACTGTAGTCTGCGTCGATTTGTCAGCCCTTATTGTGGCCATACTATGGGAAGATCAGGTGGACTTTTGGCCACTATTGCCTAATACCTCAGATCGCCAGACGCGCATGATCATTGGCACAAGCAGAGCAGGTCTACGTTTCTGCACCACACTAGCTAACTGGACAGCGATTGCGTTTGTACAGGGCTTATGGACTTTTACAGGCTGCAGGTAGCCCAGGTGCAGGTGAGGGGGATTTGGATGAGATTCTATAGTATGAAAAAGATCTTGGCTCACCAGCTGCATGTCTCTACACTATTTGAGAACCCTTCAAGGCTCATGCACAGTTACAATACATGGATGCAAGTAGGCAACTCCTCAATTGTTGCCTAAATAGCTACATATGGGGGTAATGGCAGGGGTTTCGTTAGGTGAGGATCGGATTGTTTTTCTCTGATATTATATATTAGAGTTGCTGAGTCATGCTTGCTGAGTAAGAATTGCTATTAGAGATTTTCGTCATCACTACGACTCTTTCTATGTTCATACATAGAGGAAGGTTGACAGCCCGTACCAGATGCAGGTGTATAAAATGTTAAACATCTGTGGGTAACATAGTTTCACTTCAATTGCAGCAATGCAAATTTTACAAGGTGATGAAGCCATCTTGTCCAATTCAGACAACTTATTTCGTGTTGCCTGTGTTTGCTTGGTTCCTGGCTGATACTTCAGCTTCTAATTACTAAGACAGAATGAAGTCACTGTTACTTTTTTCTTTTTTACCCTTCTGTGTTTTGTTTCCATGTTCAGTAAGTGAGGTGGACCATATGTGTGTCTTTATGGGTGTGTTGTGTGATGCTATCCCCAGGGTTGGGTGTCTGGACTGGGTCCCTCTCCAGCTCTCTTACAGCTAACCAGCTTGACATTGCTGTCGGTGACAGTCTCGCCTGCCACTGGACTAGAGAAACTGGCGAGGAACTCTGCTCCATGTCGTGTGGTGTGGTGTGTGGATGAGGATTCAGAAGAGGGTGTGCCACGGCTGCCAGGCTCGAGATTGTCTGGGGTGTCAGTGTTGGAGAAGTACTCTGTGCATGTCTTGCGTGCCGAGGCATTGTTTCAACCCTTTGAATTGGACAGCTCCGTATGCTATGCAGCACACAATTCCAAGGAGTTATGGAGAGGTAGTGCAGGAGGCGTTAATGATGCCAGGGACCCAGATGGCTTACCTACACACTGGACAGTTGTTTGGCCCTTGCAGGACTGAGTCACAGCTGTACATCTATGGAGAGGTTGGCTGCTATACTGTGCCCATTCAGCAACCTACGTGCCCCAGGCATGGGAAATACTTTCTGAATACTTTCCCACATCCACATCTTCTTTTCCACATGCTTTTCCAATTTCACCACCCCCACACTGCTACGTCACACAGCCTTAGTTCACCCTATTTGTATTTGCCTTAGCAAAATTCATCTCATCCCTGCTGTGCACTGATTACCCCCACCTCCTCATGCCAGATACAAAGTGGGGGGTAGAGCGGAGGGCCCTGTGGAAAGAGTTGAAACTCAACGCCTTCTGTAAAGTGCTTGTGCCATTAGAATAGGAAATGCCACGTTGGGGCAGCAGTCTATGTAAGCAGTCATCCTGTATTTTACAGAAGAAATGTCAAAAAGGAAAGATTTTACCTGGCACTAAAAATGTTAGGATTTTTTGTTATTGATACTTGCTTCTTGTTTGTGGTTTTGTATAACAATGGCCATCAGTGAGGTCTCCGTAGATGGAAAAAACTGTCCTAGTACTTTTAATGCGGGGCGTATAAAAACATGATCTTTCACCTTTTGATAGAAGCTTATAGTTAGAGCGGCTATCGACTGTAGTTATGCTGGCTAAGGCTTAGGTGACTGGAGGACAAAACCCCCCCCCCCCGACCATTTTTCTGTACTTTATTTAATTCGCCCCCTCATAGTGGACAACACATCTCAACACTACTCTCCAATTTTGCATTATTTGCTGTTGATTTCTTTTTAAGCTTGTACGGATTGTTTCTCTCTTCTCTCTCTCCTAGAAGAATACGACCTGGCCTGACTCTTGCTCTACCTTTGCTTCACTGTTATTTTTTGGATGACACACTTTCGGAGAAGGGGCACTAAGGCAAGCTCTGGTGGCAACAAAGGAAATAACTCCAACCTCTACCGATTGATCACCCGTGGCCCCTGTCTTTCAGTGTTAACCCCCTTGTTCTCTCTCCCCTAGACGATGGCAACTTTGACTGAGCTTTTACGATTGACTAATGCTCGTATAGTACATCTGCTTTGCTAACGTACTCTATACCGTGAAAACCGGCACCTGTCAGAGTTTGTCTATCGTGGTTCTTTCTCTTCAAAGGGTCGAAGAACCGGGGTATGCCGCCCAGATAAAGGAAGCCTACGCATTCAGTTAAAAATTTACTTTCCTTCCCATAGAAAGGTCTCCTGGATCAGTACTCTTTCACTCCGTACCTTCTTTGTGTTGCTGCTCTGTTATCTAAACCATAGTCGTCGTGGCAAGGTGCGGCCGTAACTATCAGCCACGTAGACCTAGGTTTCTAGCTTGGAGAGTTTCGCCTGTAAGAAAATGGTAGTGTTCCGATCTCCATTGTCACTACATGATGCTCCGTATGAGGATTGCTCGCAGAAGTCAACGCCCAGTGGAGCTGTACCCACTGTCGCCTACCCATGTCTAAATCCAAGGAGAGTGACTGCCTACCGAAAATACTCCGACGCGCACGATGCAATTCTGCTGGCGCATTCTTGTAGATAGACAAAAAAGAACGTTTTATTCCAATGTTGTGAGCAGTAAGATAAACTTGAATCTGACTGCACGTCAATGCACTTCATATAGGTTTCTAATTGGAATGTTATGTACCTGACTTTTGTGAAGTGTCGTGGGAGACGACATGTACGTTGGTGAATTCCCCTGTCCCGTCTCCTTACATAAATTAAAATGAAATGACATGAAAAACTTGCTAGCAACTGCTAAGTCTTAGTAACACAAAAATTCGATCGGTACAAATTCAGGTTGGTCTGATGAAAGCTAGTACCAAAAACAATAGTTTTCCACCGAAGAGGTTCTTAACCATTGCTGGTGTAGGACGTAGCATGTAGCTATGTCTATAAAAATAAGTTTTGTTTTCCACAGCCAGAGAAACAGTTTGTTGACATTACTCACTATAGATGTCAAATCTGGTAAATGTTTATCCTGTTTTTTCTTGATTAAATGCAGGGCGAGGTTCATACCACCAAATCCTCTTACGTTATCTCATAATGCAACACCCCTTCACCCTCACCCTCCCCCCCCCCCCCACACTTCACAAAAGGTACGCAACATTATTGCTATGAAGCTTTTTACAAACCGACAACACAAGTGTAACTGCCAATGCCTTCACAACCCTAACCTGTTCATCTCTAAACAGATCAGTAAAATCAGCATTTAAAGCAGGATTAATTCACACTATTTTATTCATTATTAAACCCGACGGACCCACCAGTGGGGTCCCCAGTGAAGATACGATGTTTTTTTCTCCCGCCTTTAAATCTTGCCAGACACCAAAGCAGACTCTTCTTGAGTGTCTCTAAAAGTCCCACCAGAGGAGGTTTAATGTTAATAAAACAAACCACCAAATTAGTTTCTACAAACACTTTTGATTTAACTGCAATTTAACATCCAAGATTATGTTTAAAGGTCCTGAAACAAAAACGAGCACAATAATCAAAAAACCATTGTCTTTTTATTTGCAACCCCCCAATGTGTTCGGGTATCGTTTACGCAAACTGCAAGCCCTCTCAGTGACAGGCCAAGGCCGCACCCACTTTCGTGTCCTTTGCTAGCCATGTTCTGCTCCCGTCACGTAATTTGCAGCAGAGCTAAAGGTCTGGGTACCTTGACAAGGCACTCCCCCAGCTAGCTTGCGCTTTGCTCCGTTAGCTTCCAGTAGTGTGTTATTTCTGGATAATCAGTCATTTATAATGGCACAGAAGAGGAAAATTACCGGTTTGGAACTTTTGGACGACATTTACCATAACAGTGACACCGTTATCGGCTTAAACTGGTAGCAGACAGACTGTATTTTCGTTAGGTACTGATCGGATATATTGACTGTTGTAGGTTGCAGCTTTGCCGAGAGTAGGGGCTATTTTTAAAAGAGTAACGTTTTGGTTTTGTCTTATTGATCCAGCATATATCATTACCAGGTCTTGCTAATTTCAGTAACATTTTACTCATTTTATGTGTTGATATAAGTTACTCTTCTGTGTAGGGATCATAATCTCCCAATTGTGTATAGGTGTAAGATTGAATTCATCAAAGTCAGCACACCCCTGCTGCAGAACACAGAGGCTGCATCACTGTTTGTGCAGGACTTGTTCAAGGCTTGTTTGTTTTAAATTTGATTCAGAATCAGTGAGTCACTATCAACTTTATTGGGCAAGTTTGTGTATCAAATGAGTAATTTGATTTAGGTTTCCACATCCACAATATGTCAAAGCATTTAGAGGAATAAAAATAAGGACAATGAGCAGTATGAACAAGTGTGTGGAAATGGGGGGGTGTAAGGGTGCAGCTCATCTATATATTTATATCTATATCTATATTTATATATAGATATAGATATATATACACGAGCAGGAAAGGCAGGTTCTGAAGTGCAATATGCCTATTTGTTTCAAGCAATGCAACTGATTTCTCTGGCTGTGAGATGTTCATTGTATTCATCAGGGAACAGTTTTTCATTGATAATTTTTTTTTTACAGTTTTTCAAAGACTATTATTTTTGCCCAAAAAGTTTTACATAGTTTTTCATGGATTATTCTGTTTTCAATAAAATTTTTGAAATTAGGCGTATTTGTCACTTCCTGTTTTCACTGTTGCACTCGGTGGATTGTTTGGTGTGTGAAGGCTCTCGATTTATCTCATTTCTCTTTACTGTGATACCTCACAAATACATAAGCACGTTAAAACACATATTTTCTGTTGCTGCATTTAACGTTTGGGGACCTTCCAGGTTGCTAGCTTAGTGTTGGCTCCACCATGGCTACCCGTTTCTCTCTCTGAGTCTCCTCCTCTCTCCTGCTCTCTGTGTCAGATGTTCAGCAACTCCTCTGCCTCCTTTTGTGATAATGGTACATGTAATAAATGTAGCATTTATTACATGTACCTCCTTTTTTGTAGCTTTGGTTGAGATATCAACCGAAGGTTTAAGGATTAGGATCCTCACTGTTCTGGAGGATGATGCTAGACCTGCTTCATTGTCAAGAGTGGTTAACCTTACCATTGGAGGAGGTCATTATTCTCCCCGATCTGGCAGACCTTCTCACTGCCTTTGCCTCCCTGTTTGGACTGCTATATGTACTGAATATGGAGTTTCCTAAGGAGCTCAGGTACACATGTGAAACTGTTCAACACATTTTCATGGAACTGACACCAGACTGCTCTCAACGGGTAAGAAGTCTCAAAACTAAGCTTTTGGTCTAAAATCTCTCATGGCTCAACTATTGTCCAAATGTTGAAAAGGTTGGAGCACTGTTTTTTTTTTTTGCTTGTATGTTTAAAAGCTGTTTAAAAAAAAGCAGTGGATTATCACTTTCATATGTCATATCTTCCAAAGTTTCATGGTCAATGTTTTATCTTTGTCAATTGTACAGTTTATATACACTTCTATAGAAAAAAAGGTTCTAATTTAGTTTTTTTTTCTTAATTTTACAGATCCATTTGTTCAAATCTATTTTTTAAGACCCAGTTCTTTTCAAATTGGGTTTTACAGATTTTGCTTCAACCTCCTAGGGGTAGGGATCCACAAACTAGTAAAGAAAGTTGTCTAAGCTGACCAACAGAAATACTATTGCTAACATTCACTGAAGCCGCTCCTCAGCAGCCATGAGTGTTGTGGAAGGGTGAGATAATGCAAGGAGGGGTCAACTGGTGCCAACCCATTTAAAATTTTGAAAGTAATTAAAAGAATCTTAAAATCAATATGGAAATCTGCTAAAACTGGGGTAATGTGGTCATGCCTTCTGGTACCTGTTAGCAGCTGTGCAGCATTGTTCTAGACTACCTGTAGACGATGGAGAGATGATTTCCCAAGTCCAAAGTAAAGGAATTGCAGTAATCTAATCTGAAGGTAATGAAAGAGTGGACAAGAGTTGTGTGGTCTTTAGAAGGAATATAAGATTTGGCTTTGACAATTTGACGTAATTGATAAAAACACTTCTTAAAAACTGTGGACACTTGCTTGATGAAATTTTAAAGATTTACTCGTGGCCCGAGTAAAGGTGGACAACCAGGGGGGAGAACTTCCTCGATTCACACCTCATTCATAGGAGCGCACACAACATCAAACAGGTGGGTATTACACCGGTGTGCTTGAAGGATCAGGTGAGCCAACTGGCTGGATCGGTAGGACGCAATAACTTAAAAAATGACTGTTTAGCACAGAACTGTGAGATCATTTATCAACAAAATAATACAAATAAAACATTTAAAACACTTCCATTACACTTATTCATGCAACTTATAAAAACATTTAAATAAGGGTATATAATAGAAGCAGTACATACCATATTTATCTTGGATCTCTCTTGGATCCATGAAAGGTTTGCAAAACACCTGTAAAAAGAAAAATACGATATATAGAAACTTTAGAATGGTAAATGCCCTGCACTTGTATAGCACTTTATCAAGTCCCTAGAGAGCCCAAAGCTATTTACACTACAATCAGTCATTCACCCACCTTGCAGGCAAGGATGGTGAAATGTCTTGCCCGAGGACACAATGACTGAGACAAACAGAGCGTGGATTCAAACCGGCAACCCACCGGTTACAGGATGAATATCTACGCCACGATCGCACCAAGATTAAAGACTAAAGAAGCAGAATCTAGATATGAGAAAAACAAAAAACAATTAGTCAATATTTTAAGAATGTGTAAAAACAAATATTACAAGAACATACTAAGTGAAAATAAACACAATATCATAGAAATTTGAATATTTCAAATAATATTATAAGAAATAGCAGAAATAGGATTGAGTACCCAAAATATTTCCTTAATGAAGACCAGTTTCTCTGATCAAAATGATCAACAACATTAGCCACATTGGAGTGTATAGAAGAAAATACTTCTGCAAACAATAATAAGAAGCTGGTTGAGGGAGTATTCTAGACATAACAGAGATAGTTAATAAATAAACTGGAATGATATGGCACTAGTCAGTATAATGTTTTGGTTCTGGAGTCTCATGGGGTCGACACACGGGGAGCGACAAAGGATAGCGACAAATGGCTAAGCCCTGAATTTTTTTCCCAACTACTCACTATGGCAAACCCTAAAATAGACAAGATTCACACGAACATGAACGAACCTATCAGTCCTGAAGAATGGCTACCAGTTACATGTTAGCTCATCATAAAGCTAATCTTCATCTTCAGTACTATGTTGGGTTTGGGCTCGAATGCCATCCACCCTGGTGAGGATGGACTCCTCAAAGCTGGCCTGGTAAGGCCTTCTCCGTTTCCCTGGGTTGGTCTTTATAGAAGATGCTTGTGGCATTTGGTGATTTGACAGGTCAAGGCTGCTGGAATCACTGGTGGTATCACTGCATGTAATGGGCAACAGATTAGCAGCCCTACCATCTTCATCCTCTTTCACAGGCACCATATTCAGTGTTACCATCGCCCCCACACTCCTCCTCCTCATCCTGTGGGTCATCTGCTATCAAGTTGCCGCTGGTATCACCCTCCTTTATAGAAGTCTCTAGGAAATGCAGTTAAAAGCCTTCAGTTAAAAGCCCTCATTCAAAATGCTGCAGCAACAGTTCTGATGAAAATTAAAAAGAGAGATCATATTTCTCATATTTTAGCTTCCCTTCATTGGCTCCCTGTTAAATCCAGAATAGAATTTAAAATTCAACTCCTCACATATAAAGCCCTTAATGATCTAGCTCCATCATACATCAGAGATCTGATTGTTCCATATATTCAACAGGGAGGGAGCCTTCCTCCCTCCCTGTTGGATGGAGTAAAGGGGAGGCAGGTTTAGCCTAAACCGGCTCAGTTATGGTTGAGGTGCAAACACACCCTCCATTTCTGCTACCTGTATGACCCCTTCTCTTTTCCAATGGTTATAATCAGTCTGACAGAGAGAGGTATCCCAATCCTTGTGGTTTTTAGTATAACAATGACCATCAGTGGGACCCTTTGTGGGGTGCCTTGAGACGACATTGTCGTAAATAAGCGCCGTCTAACTAAATAATCTGAACTGAAGCTGTCTATGTAGTTGTGCTGCTGTGGGCTTGGGCTGCTGGAGGACACAATGACCACTTTCACCCTCTTCGCTACATTCTCACACTACTCTCCAATTTTGCATTATTTGCTGTTATTTCAGCTTTTGACTTTGTTCTCTCTTTACTCTTCCTAAAAGCTACACCTGGCCTGGCTCTGTGTCTACCTGTGACACCTTTCCGGAGAGGGGAATCGTCCGAGCTTCTGCTGGCAACAACCTTTAATGCTCTACCGATGATCCACATGGCCATGTCTTTTAGGTTTAACCCTTTCTCTCTCCTAGACATGGCTACTGGCTGAGCTTTTATTGGGGACTAACTCTATGTGCTCTCTTTCAGACTCTAACCTTTAAAACTGGCTCAAGAGTTTATCTGTTCTTTCTTCTAGATGAAAAACTAAAGGAAATACATCTTATGTAAACAATTTACTTTTCCTTCCCATAGTAAGTACTCCTGGATCAGTGCTTCTTTGTTCTCTTTGTGTCTCTGCTCTGTTCTCTCTAACCCCCAGTCGGTCATGGCAGATGGCCGCTCACACTGAGCCTGGTTTGCTAGAGGTTTCTTCCTATTAAAAGGGAGTTTTTCCTCTCCACTGTCGCTACATGCATGCTCAGTATGAGGGATTGCTGCAAAGTCAAGGCCAGTGACTGTCCACTGTCGCTACATGCTCATCCAGGAGGATGGAATGCTGTATGTCAC